>CAHIKZ030005581.1:0-230000 GCA_903632075.3 Acanthosepion pharaonis
ATATCACTGTGCTTTTGTATGTGCCTACATCAGGGCTGGTGCATACTATTGCAGAAGCACCCAACTAGGGGTCAGCCAAATCCTGACAGTGCTTTGTGACCCTCACTATTTTTATCAATATTTGCTTTTTATTCTACTTACACTTATATACATTACACATTAAACTAAGCACAACCAACTATTAAAAGATGAAAAACATTTTCAGATTTTGACATCATTCTAAGGTCATTTTTTTTTCTCGTTTTTGTCCAAATCAGTGAATTTGTTTTGCTCATGCTGAATCAAAAACACTATAAAAAATTCACTATTTTTTATCCCTAATGTTGACTGTGTTAAACTTATTCAACTTTTTAACAAGAAAAATCTCAAGTTGATGTTAAAAATTGCCACAAAACTTTGTTGATTTATTTAAGAGAGAATTCTCTATTATGACATGTCTCTAATTTGTATTCAAGATACATTGCTTTTATTTTTAATTTTTCTGATCGAATTCACCTATATTGCATATGATCCATTATTGTACATAATTAAGTTACAGGGTTGTATTTTATATGAATACTACCTTATGAAAAAATGAGATGTTATAGAGTGGGGGGAAGGGACACAAGACTCTTGCATGCACACACACACACACACAGCGTGCATGTATGTGCATTTACAGAAGATTAATTATTTTGTAAACATCCACTGCAAGGGACACTCCTTCAGCTTTTTCACTGACCAGACAAATCAGTTGTGTGAACAAAACAGGAAGTCTTCCAAGTTGAAATTGGTGTCTTAGCAAGAAATGAACACCGAAATCCTGTTTTCAATAATTAGGTTATTTGATCACTGGCAGAGTTTCAAGTTGGACCTGGACTCACTCTTTAATCAAATCCCTTCACCATCTCTTATTTCTGCTGAGTAACTGTTAGCATAGTGATTGGTTTGATGAGCTGTTCATTTTTCATCGCACTCTAACTGGAGCTCTGCTTATGTAATCTTACAGACATTCCCGTCAAATGCCACTTGATTTAAAAAATTTTTATTTATTTATGTATTTTATTCCCTTTTGGTCAAGTGAGTGGCTGCTTTGAAGATACCATTTTGTAGACTTTTACTGTTGTTCATAAAAGCACGCCACAGTAAAATAAGATTTAGGGAACACTTGATTTCTGTGTTTTAAGCCAGTCATATCACAATTTGAAATAAGTTTTCTTTTTTTTAATTCTTGAAAATTAAAATCCTTAAAAGTGGAACTTTTTTGAAGAAAAAAAAATAACACATTTTTTTTATAACTCAATGAATCGATTCAATAATAAATTTTTGTTTCATTGTGAAGTTATTGAACTTTTCCCTTCCAGCGGCCAAACAGCTTCCTAAGAACTTTGATTGGAGAAATGTGAATGGAATCAATTATATGTCTCCAGTGAGGAACCAAGGTAACTGTGGTTCTTGCTATGTCTTCTCATCTTTAGCCATGCATGAGGCTCGTATCAGAATTGCTACCAACAACAGCAAGACGACCATCTTCTCTACCCAGGAACCTGTCAGTTGCTCTGAATATTCTCAAGGTTGTGATGGAGGCTTTATTTACCTTCTTGGGGGTAAGTATATTGCACATTAGTCATCAATCATTTCAAATGTTATCGAATTTAGTGTTGGTATATTTTTTATTTTTTCATACCAGCTCACTCTACGAGTGTTACTGGTACAAGTATCACCTTTTGAATGATAGAGAGCTAAGTTCCAATTTCAATTTGGGAAAGGTATGAATCCACCTCTTCTACCCCCCAGCTATGGGTTAATTAGTAAGTCTTGTACCACTAAATCATTATTCTCTCTCAAAATAAAAAAAAGAATTCTTACAATCTAAAAATATTTTCTGGCTTTAAATAACCTGCAAAGGGTTGATAAGCTGTAGAAAATAATTAATGTGCCACATCTAAACTGGTTCCCCTATCAGGATTTTCTGGTGAAGAGTTGTCAGAAACCCAGCAGAATTGAAATCAAGACCTGTCAAAGGGTACATTAAGCTTCATGTAGGGGTCAACATCCATCTATCACAATAGGGTAGACTAGACTCTATAGCTATGTCTGCAACCAGTACATTGAGGACACAGAATTGCTTGGTGGGCTTCCTAGATGGAAGTCAACAGCGAGGGCAAAGGGCTCCCTCAATAGTACCAATGGATACATGTGCATGACCAAGGCAAAACTTCCGGTTGGCGGACATCAGTTGTGGTTTGACCTGGAGACTGATGGTATCTACCAAGTTGCTTTTCTCAAGACAAGCTACACATGAATGAAAAACCAATCCAACCATGCACTACATTTGGTCATGGTGCTGATGAAGATGTTTGGTTTCATTTTTTTTTTTTCTTTTTTTTTTTTAAATCTATAATGATAAATGTAATCAGTTAAAATCTGAACTTATTACGATGTTGTCTGAAATTCTAAGATAAAGCATCATTATTTTTTATTTGATAAATGTCTCTCTTTTTTTTTCTTTTATCTGAATTTCTAATTTCATCTTTTGTTACTATTTTATATTGTTTCATAGCAGTTTTGTTACTTTTGGAAATATTGTTATAGATACAACATTTAATAATTGTATACAAGACAGATATTATTTTTGAAAAAAAAAAATAAAATAAAATGGGACTAAGAGAAAAGATGAAACGAGAAGAGGAAAATAAAGGTGAAAGATAAAAAGGGGGAAAAAGACGGGTAAGATAAAAAAGGGGGTAAGAAGGGAGAGATGGGGGGTAGATAAAAAAACTAAAGATAAGGAAGATAAAAATAAAGAAAGCATGCCACTAAGGTAGTTTGATACAAAATTACCTCCAAAAGAAAAGTAAGCAAGAGTAAAAAAAGTTAGGAGTTAAATGGTTGTCACTCCTCACTTTTCAGAGCTTGACTGAGGATAATGAAATAATTTTTCTGCACAACTGACTAAAAAGAATCATCAAAAAATCAATACATCGTGTTTGTAATATACTGAAAGTGGAAAATTTTACTGACAAAAAAAATGAGGAACAATAACCAGTTAACACTGAATATTTTTTTTTCGTCTTCCCACCCCACCTATTTGGGTTTTTTTTGTGTGTCATTTTGTTTTGTATCAAACTTCTTTAGCAGTTTGTTTTATTCCCTCCACTTCTTTTTGGTAAAGTCTGTTCTATATGCAATTATTAAATTTTGTCACTTTTCTTGCATTTTTTAGTATTTTACCCACAATTCAGAGTTTCTCATGTTATTACAATATTCTGGCCAATACAACTCATAAATGATGATATTAGTCCAAAACACTTGTAGAAAAATAAGGTCACATTTCAGAATTTTAAAAAAGAACAAAAACCCAAGAAAACCTTAATTGAAGTGTAACCAAGAACATTAGTCCAAATGACTTGTGCAATTTCAGCTGATATGAATATACAAATTTTAATCAGATAACTCCTTGTGATTCTTGATTCATTTTTCTATTGTACCCCACCCACCATCCCCACTTATTTCATTAATCATATTTAAAGAGGCTGCCAATGAAAGCTGACAAATTTCTTTTTGGTCATACCTACAAATTGTTTTTTTTTGTTTATTTTATATTGTATCATGAATAATTCTGAGACTGTCTAGCAACCATTTCATTGATTGTCTCCAAATTATAAAGGTACAGCATACTTTTCAAATAATTATTTACTTAATTTGATTTTAGTGGGAGAGAAAATGCTTATAATATGGTGGAAAATACTGTAATTAGGTTTCTAATATAATTTTAATCCTGATATAAATTATGGAAAACAGAGAATAGTACAGAACATTTTCAAAAGTTGATGAGGATTTTTCTTATCTGGATAAAATATATTATAATCAGTTGATGTAATAAAATTAGCATCATGGGAATCCATTCAGTTTGCTCAAAATGTCAGCCTAATACAACTTTAATATTAATTCCCAGGTTTTGATAGTGTTAGCTCTATGATTTTAGAAACAGATCAAATCATTGAATTATTTTTGGATATCATATCAACTGACATCCAAACACCTGTACATATCTTGATATCATCATCAATTTTGAAGGGACCTATAACATAACTGCCTACAATACTAGGCCCAAAACATTACTCCACCTCCCTGCAGTTATTTCTAAGTTATGTCAGTTAATTGTTTCCATGAAGTACCTAAACTCTAGCCTAACCATGTCCTTGATCATTGAAAATTATTCTTGAGAAATTAGTTTTTATGTATTTGTTTGGCCAAATTATGTTTCCCTTTGGGATGTTTACTTAACCTTTTAGCATTGAACACACTCAGACCCGTCCCTGTAAATATCAGCTGTCAAGGTCTCACTATGTACATGACTTCCTGCATTATTGGTGATGGTGTTGTAATATATTATGGCAGAGTATACATAGGGTGGGTTGGACATTGGGAGTTGATATTTATGGGACAGGTTGAATGCTAAACAGTTAAATCCGGTAGTTTGCTTGCTTTCATGTCTTTTATGCAATGCTCATAATATTCTGCCTTCATCTTTTTCTGTTTACATTTGCAACACCAGCTTCTTCCAATATTTTCTTGCTAGTCAATCAACTTTTTATCATTTTAATCTTTTTTTTTTTCTGAGATCTCTTTTTGTGACTGACTTAAAACCATTTTTTTTCTATATTTGTCCGATGTTTTCAGTTTCTCATCTTCTTTGAATTCTGTTAAAATATTTTGCAATTTCCAAAGATGTCATCATCATTCAGTAACTTTACCATATCTGAATGTGCTCACTTTCAGATATGAAACTGAGCCAATATAGGCTCTTGAGAAAATCTGAATGAGAAAATGTGCATTCTTTAAAAGGACATTGCTAGTCTGCAACATGCTAGATCAGATGGCGGGTTTCTCCTACAAAGAGGGACACAGGTTTGAACACTGCCAGAAAGATCATTTTCTCACGTTTGCAGGCCAAAAGACACAGAATGCACCCACTGTTTCAAATAAATAATGAGAAATCTGCCTAAAACAGGAGCATTCACTCAAAATAACATTTAAAGTAATAAAAATATTGGATTAAAAATAAATACATTAATTTTATATGAATATATATATATATATATATATATATATATATATATATATATATATAATTATTTATTTATTTAAAATGATTCTTCACTACATAAGAGTTCTCATGTTTCAAAATTTCTTATGTAGCAAAGGAATCATATTTTTAAATAATTATATTTAGGCTCTACTTTTGTATCAAGCTCTGTTTTTTAAAAATAAAAACAAAAATACTAAAGAACTTTGGATTGTTTACCTAACAAGTTCTTTCCTATTTTCTATATATTTTCACACACACACATATATATATATATATATATATATATATATATATATCTCTTCCAAAAGGTGTGCTTGGTTCTGTACAAGCCTTCACCACTATATTATAAATCGGAAAAAGACAGGAGTGTCCTCCATAAGTGGATATTGAAGTCAACACCAGAGGCAACAGTCTGTTTCATGTTAAACCCAATCATCAGGCTGTCATTGCATGTAAGCAATGATGGCCTGATGATTGAAAAATGGAAACAGAATCGTCACCCTGTGTGTTGACGCCAATGTCCACTTTTTATATTTACATTACACTCATCCCTGATATTGAGTGCCTTTAACCCATAAATAAAGTATAACCTAAATATATAACTATATAGTATATTTTTATCAGGATATTGCCCCCTCTCAATTGATTTTAAATTGAGGATCTTACAGCTTGCAGTTTCAGTTCTGATGTTTGTCTCAGGATGATTAAATAACCAATGAGTGAACAATTTATTTAGATTCACCAGATTCAACATGATCTCTTTTTATGAAAAAATGGCTAGTATGTTAAATTGAGCCTTACTGTTGCTCTTAACCAATCACAATAATGATTCATCTCATTTTAAACAATTGTGAGCCACATTGTCATTAATCCCATTCTAAATTCTTTGTTTTTCAGATTAAACCTATAAGAAATACTGGACTTTTATTTAATTCTAATATTAATTTTTCTTATAAGGTTAAGATAATCCAAACAGCTAATTTCACAGTTTTTTATATATTTTATATAAGTTTAACACCATTATATATATATATTTATATAATGTTTATAAATTTTGCTCTTATCATATATTTATATATTTTGTTTTATTCTGATATTGATATTTCTTTTTTTCATCAAAGGGCTGGCTACGTGGACTTTAATTTGTCACTGATTATATATATTTATTTATATTAACTTAATTCTTTTCACATATATATATATATATATATAAACATTTATTTCATTTTACCTGTCTCAAAATAAGACATTGAAAGTTGTTAAGTTTTTTAGGAATTCTGTTTTTTTGTTTTTGATCTTTCATGGGTTGAAAATATGGTGAAGTCAATTGCAATTTATTACCCCTGATGACTTTTACCTATTCATAGCTATTTGAAACTGGTATATTTTGTATATTTAATTTCTCGCGGCATTATCAACCGAGATTTGTATTCAAAGCTATTCTTGATATGATAATTTGTTAATGAACATTTATGAACACCTGAATTACGAAGAATGGACCAATAGGAGTTGCCTTTGAAGTTTACTTCAAGGACTTTAATAATAAGGTTTACCTTTAAACATCTTTCTTTTTTTTTTTTTTTTACTGCCACCATTTTATTTCAAGGATTTTTTTTGGACTAATTTTATTTTAGTGTTTTTGTGCCTTTTTTTTGAAACTATACAACTATTTTCAACATTCTTGTTTTTGACTGCTAAATCCTCTTGAATTCCTGTCTTAAAGAAACATCCTCAGATTTAAACTACCATTTCAGTTTCCTTCCTTAGTAACCAACGTCTTGAAAAATCCATACCGGGTATGCTCCCTCCATCCCATAATCTGCTCTCAGACAGGTCATATGTTTCCGCTTTGCTTCATCTAATGTTCATGATGAATTTGTTTGAATTAAGACAAGAGGTAAATGTTTAAATCTCATTGGCAGCTTATTTTCATTTCAAATTCATATTTGTCTAATAGACATTGAATTGCTAGAGAACTGTGATTTTTTTTTTTTTTTTTTTTTAAATATGACAAAATAATAAAAAAATGCTTCCTTTAAAACGTTCTCAATTTCCTCTAGTTTTTTATCTTTTTTGCAGGTATCCCTCAAGGCTCCATCCTAGGCCCCCTCTATTCCTTATCTAAATAAATGACCTTCCTGACACCATGAACTTCCTAAGTAGGCATCTACGTGGAGGACACCACAATTTATTCCTGCCTCAAAAACAAATCTAGTTTTGCTGACAAAACTCACCTTGCCCAAGGCGTCAAAAAAGGACCTGTGAACTGGGGCATGAATTGGCTGTCAACTTCTTTAACGCCGAAGACAAAACTGCTCTCTATTAATCACCACAAAGAGCCTCCCTTCCCTCCATTAGCATGTCTGACACTCAACTTCTCGAGAGCAACTCTCATGCTTCTCGGTCTCAGGTTGACTGCTGACCTGAGATGGAATAAATACATTGAGTCAATTTGCCTCATCCACTGCGAAGGAAAGTTGGCTCTGAGCCGCCGCGCTAGGAAGTTTTTCTCCCCTGAGTCGATCCCTCCAGCTATACAAATCCACAATTGCCTTTGTATGGAGTATTGCTGCCATATATGGTCTGGCACCCCTTCATTTGCCTTCGGGTTCTGATAGGCTCCAGAGGCGGATATGCAATATGTACACCCTGCCCCTGGCGCCTTGTCTACAGTCACTTTCTACAGACGGGCTGTCGCCTCTGTCTGTTCTACAAATACTTTGCTGGAAATTGCCTGAGGAGCTGCATTCGCTGGTTCCCAGACGCCAAGTGAGTTCCAGCCCCCACGCAGGCTGGTATCCCGCCTCACCCTCACTGTCGAAACTCCTAATGTAGCCATCTCTTCTACTCTAATAGCTTCATGTCCGTGACCTCTCGCCTGTGAACTCCCTTCCTTCTCTGTTTCCTGTGAGCTATAATCTCCAAATATTCAAATGCAAATAATCTATTAATTTCCAGTCACCTTTAATCATCCACTACCCTCATCCTTCTATCACTCCCATCTGATCTTGCTATTTCTGTAACCCCACATCCTAGTGGCTTCCCGCCTTTGCTTGGGATGAAAACACTTAAAAAAAAAAAAAAAAAAAAAAAAATATGGGTGAGGAATAGGTTTCTTCTTCTATATGCCATGTCCCTTCAATGATGTGAGCGATCATGGCTCTTCACAATTTCCTGTCCTTTGTAGCTCTTGCTAAAGTTTGTCTTTTTTTGCTATCTCTCCTAATCCCCATTCTGCCAGTTACACAAACTCATTAGGCAGGTTATATGCCTGCTTCTCTCTGACGTTCAATATGTCGTGTAAGTGTCATGTTTTCTAAACTCTATTTCTTTATTATGTGCCCAAGAAAATTTAACTTTCCTTTTTAGTTTTCATTTTCCCTATAACGTCATCATTGCTTACATGTTCAGATCCTTCTGTGATGGCCCATTTCTATTGTCTCTTCCTCGTTAGGAGATTGTCCAACATTCACTGCCATATTGGAGGACCAATATTTCATAGCAGCTCACAACTCTTTGTTTCTAACATTTTCCTGTTTCTTAATACTTTGCTATCCCAATGTGATTTTTGATTTTGGTGTTGTTTTTTTCTGTCCCCTGTTAAAACTCTACCTATTTAAAATTTATATTTGCTTGATATCTCCAATTTGTAGTTCATATCTTACTTTTGCTGACAGCCATGCATTATATCTTCATACAATTGATGCTTAGTCCTTTCTTCTTGCTTTCTTTCACTTCCTTTCTATGTCGTCTATCAATACTGTGTCATCTGCATATTTTATGTTAAGATTGTGGCTGCTAAAACAAAATAGCTTTACGTATATTTTTATGTAAGTATGATTTCAGTTTTTTCTTCTTTCTTTTGTACCAAATACAAGTGCTGTCTCAAATAGTCATGCCAATGGGAATTTTTCAACTTATAAAATAAACATGCTGATTCAAATAAATGGCTCACAGTGGAATGAGAACAGTTTACTTCTGTCATTTAAATAAAGGGTTCAATTCAGAATTCCCTGTAGGTTACTCAGATTGATATACACCTGATGAAGGCCAGAGGGAACAACAATCAAAACATGATAGCAACAACAAAGATGAGGACAATAATGTAAATGTAAATAGTGTAAATGATAACTCCTCATCTCAGAAATTCAGAAACAAATAATCATCAAGAAGGTGTAAAAAAAATTTGTAAGCTGTAATAAAAAGTAACAAAAATAATCTGAAAATAGATCAAGACAAAAATGAATGATAATTCTTTTTCTAAGAAATTCAAATGACATAAGAGTTTTTTTACTAATACTATAGTGAAAATATGATTGACTGATTTGTTTTTTATGGCTTATCAACCCTTTGTGGGTTATTTAAAGCTGAAACATATGTTAGATTGTAATAAAACTTTTTTGTGAGTGAATATTGCATTAACAATCTTTTGAGAATAACAATGATTTTTCCAAATACAAATCCCCCTTTTTAACCCATAGCTCAAACCTTTCTCAAGAGTATTTGCATGTAAGTAAATGTAATGAACCCAACTGGAATTGAAACTCATTCTGAGCCACTAATCCATTACATCAGCCACACATTCACATAGTGTAAACAAACAATATGGCATGGAAGTTAAAATTGAAGAAGGAAGAATTTAACTATGTGGCTAATATGAATGATGTTGTAGGTTGAGCTTTTGTAGCCTATGGATAAGGATAAACAATGAAAGTTCTAATATTGCTGGAGTTCATTCTTTAGTTTTTTTATCTAAGCTGCTTACTTAACAGTAACAGACTAAATGCTTACTGTAAATTGCAGTGTACAAGTCGCGTTTTTAAACCGCCTCCTCCCCATATTTCCAAAACTAGAGTCAAGTTATATGGTGAGTATAAAATGCAAACCTTTGACACTGAGTTGTAAACAAGTGGGACAGTACTAACAATTACTGCACACCACTTACCTTACCCCCCCCACCTCAACAGGCTGCTTCAAATATATCCCACTAACACTTTGGTGAACATATTTGGCATATTAACACAGAAATTAATATAAAATAATAAAATAGTAACACAAAGTATTCTATTAATAGTACAGCACTCATTGTGTCCAACTGTTGATACACTAAATATAAACACTGACGAAAGCGACATTTAACTCTGGCTGCCATTCAAACAACTAGATATGGTATGCATATCATCTGCACAATTTCATGATAGTAATGACAGTAATATTTTATAAGTTATTTAATGTTGACTTTAATGTGTTTATCAGTAGACCTGATGAATTTGAAATCTTCACAAAGTTATACAATTGCAATATGCATTACCTATCGATGTGTGTTGTAGGCCGTTTGCTATACAGCTCATATAGAAAGATATTACGGTTAGTGTCGCAATATACAGGTAAGTGGTGTGACCTAATGTAGTTTTGGCACATGTTATCATATACTGTAGCCTAACTTCATTTACTGGTAGGCCTATTGAGCCACTGATCAAGCCACTGGTAACCAGCTGTCTGTTTTGGTGTGTGCATAGGCTCACCTCAGAATTTTGGTTGACTTGTATGCTGCAATTTATGGTAATCAATCTAAAAGGTGTAATAAATAAATAAAATGACAAAAACAAATTGGTAAAACATTCATAAGAATTGATCCAACAAATGCATTTCTAATCTAACTTATCCAAATAAAAAAAAAGCTTGTTAAATAAAGAGGTTCTGTAAAGTTCTCAGCCTGACCAAAAAGTAATGCAGGGGAAAAAGTTTGATCAGATTTTGGGAAATGGCTTTGGTCAAGAACTTTCCAGTACACTCTCCACCCTTCTGTATACGAATGGCTTACAATTTGTCACTTAATTTTGTCTTTCAGCAAATCCATCTGTGTTTATTTTGATATTATTAACCTTTTCCCTGGCGTAGACATGTATATATGTTTTTATCAAAAGTGTCTTTTTCAGCCACAGTCAACTAAACATGCCCAAAACATAACATTCACAAACCAACTACAGAAGTGATTATCCATTGATCTGGATTCTTTTTATGCCTGTCTCAGTTTAAAACAAGTCCAATTATCAACTCCTATATCTGGTTGAGGTGTTAGTCACCACTCAGTCACTTCAAAATGCCTTGGTTTTTTACTATATTAAAAACAAATAAAAATGAAATAAATGTCTAAGGATATCATGTCGAGTTCTTATTTCACAGGACAATGGCTGTTATGGTGAAACACACCTATTCTATAGTTAATCGACTCTCCCACCTAATATAAGTAGGAGTAGTAAGAGAAACGAGGGTCAATCGATGTCGGACGACAGTAGTCAACAGTCGAATCGAAAGTAGTCAGCACCATGATTATTTCAAATAATACCTATTATATCAAGTTCCTAATGTTTGCACGTCCAACCTATTTTAGAATGATTTAGTACAAATACAAGCCCACTGTGAAATAACTCCACAACAACTTTGGCGATGAGGATTCAAACTCATTCGAGGAAAAAAAAAAATTGCCGCTAAAATAACTTTGGCCGACAAAGTCCCGGATTCACACTTAAAAAAAAAAAATTTTCGGCAAGCCAAGACATCAACTTAGTGATTTAAAAAATCTGTCGTATTCTCAACTGAGAAAAGAAATATTGTTTTTCCCCGATAATACAGTTTGCTCAAATAGGTCTAAATTGCAAAATTGTGGGACCCCCCCCCTTCTCTACAGTATTTAGGCATTAAAAACTTTTGCGAAGATGGAGAAATGCAAAAATATATTCCGGGAATTCTTTAAGTTCCAGTCGAACAACAGATGACAATATTAGAGCAACAAAACATTCCAGATGCAGCTACAGGAGGAAACTTTAATAGACAAAATGCAATTCCAACAAAAATGGAACAGATGCATAGGAGTTTCAAAACAAAATTTGGAAATAACTGAGAAGAGGAAAGAGAAAAAATCTACATTAAAGTCCAACGAGGTAAAAGATGGAATAACCTGAAGATTTGTTACCATTGAAATAAGTAATAAAAATATAAAAATGCAACTTGACACTGGCTCAGATCTATCTATCATAAATTTGCATACATGGAAGAAGTTGGGGAAACCAACTTTAATGAAAACAAAGAAAATCACGAGGTCAGTGACAGAAAAAAAACAATTTATTGGGGAATTTGTTACAGACGTCACATTAAATAAAAAAAACGCGAAAAGCAAAACTATTTGTCATAAAAAATACCACAAACTTACTTGGTATGAATTGGATAACAGAATTTCAATTATAGGATCTACCGATAAATTCCTTCTGTTACAAGGTAAAAAGTTTAGACACCGAAGCCCAAAAGTTAGTAAAGAAACTTAAGGAAACATTTCCTACTGTTTTTTCTCTAGGGTTGGGAACGTGTACCAAGATGGAGGCAAAATTCCAGCTAAAAGAAAATGCTCAGGCAGTATTCAAAAAGAAAAGGAATGTGCCGTTTGCCTCAATTGAGCAGATAGATAAAGAATTGGACAGATTAGAGAAAACCGGTGTATTTAAAAAAAGTTGAGTATAGTGAATGGGCAACACTGATGTTATATGTGAAAAAAAAGCCCCAGAAAGTAAAGATGAAGCCAACACCATGAAAAACTGGGGAGCGAGTTACCCGCAGCCAAGGACATGCAGTATTAATAAATGATTTAAGTCAACTGAATTCACCACAGAAAACGTTAAGAAGCACAAGATCAACAAAAGAGAAGCTAGAGGCTGAACAAATAGAACCACAAGAAAAACCTACAGAAACTGTGACTCCATCCTTAAGAAGCTCAAAGCGGAAGGTTGTTTCTGGTAACACTATGGAGGTACCAAAAAATAGAAAAGTGGATTGGCAATATGATGTTCTTGGTGAAAGGTGAAAAATTCACGTGCAGACAGCACATTAACCAAATCAGACAACGCTCTTCAGACATGGTTGACAGCAGTCCCACGGAAGAAATACCAATGGAGTTGATTTTCGATACATTTGATCTAACAATGCCTGCAACAATTTTACCTGAGCTACGCCGATCCAGGAGAAAAAGAAAGGCAACTGATCATTTAAAAATGGATCCAAAATATAGGAGATACACTACGATGTTGCTAAAAAAATTAAGTTTTTTTTTTTTTTTTCTTCATATTTCCTGTAAAAAAATAAATAAAGAAAACTGTTTTACTCCCACGGAGTAAAGTTTTAGGGGGGTGTTAGTGAAACACATCTATTCTATAGTTAATAGACTTTCCCACCTAATATAAGTAGGAGTTTGTAAGAGAAACAAGGTTCAGTCGAAAAGTTGGAGACATGATCCCAAACAGTTAGTCAAATAGGGAAAGTGAAGTCAGAAACCACAATAAGATTAGATTAGAATACCTATTTATATCAAGTTCCTAACGTTTGTACGTCGAACCTATTTTAGAACCGATTTAGTACAAATACAAGCTTCCACTGCGAAATAACTCCACAACAATGGCCTAGTGGATTAAAGCATTGTTCTGTGAATTTGGTGACATCATAATTGTGAGTTCAATCCCTGGGCCAGGCAGTGTGTACTTGGACTCAATGCTAACAGGTGAGCAGTAACTGATCAGTGGAATAGAAACAGTTTACCCTCATAGATTAAATAAAGAATTCAGTTTGGAATTCCCTGTAAGTTACCCAGATCAGAATAAACTTGATGTTATTTTTTTCCTAGATCAGTCCAAAAATGGAGTCCTGCTGCAATCTATGGGCAGGAGCTACACAGTCTTCAATTTCTATTCTCTATAGTCCAAAAGCATCTCCACATCCTTATGGGTAACAAATTATTTTCCATCCTGCAGTCCCTTTCTTGCTGCTCTATCGCTATTTCCAAAAAAAAGTGTTCAGAAAAATGACATTCCCTAGTTCACCTTGTTCTAACCTTTATGGCTAAGACTCACCATGCCACACATGTTGTAGTGGACCATCTTCATTCCCTTGGTGAGATAAAAGTTCCACTCAAACAGTTTCTCCTCGCGAACCATTACCCTGTGAAACCAACACTTAAGAGGAAGCTTCTCCAATGACTACAATCTTAACCTGTTCAAGTCTAGGGTTAACCATTATTGTTCCTCTTATTCAAAAAATTGAACCTGAGTGGCTCGGCCTTGTACAGGATGAACAACCTTGGGTAAAATAAAATATATACACAAAAGGCGTTATTGCCATTAAATTATTCTTTCCAATCCTCAACCCTTGCCCCAGTGCTTATTTGCTATCGTATGTGTTGTTACTTTTTCAAATAATTTTCTCTGCAGCATGATAGTGTTGTTGTAATCAAATTCCTAGTGGGCCATTTCCCATTGGCATGACTATTCATGACAGCACTTGTATTTGGTACAAAAGAAAGAAAAACAAAAAACTGAAATCCTCCATGAAAATATATGTAAAGCTAGTTTATTTATTTTTTTGTTATCATTTCATTTGAACCTGCAAACAAACAAAATCATAACGGTGAAATTATCAACTAACTCCAGACATTTAAAATACAGCGTTTTTTTTTTCCCCAACAGCTGGGCATGTGTTAATTTGGTCATGATGATTTGAAGATTTTGCTAGACTAGTAATGGAACCGAGTTGGAAAGGGATTGTATGATGCAAATAGTGTTTGTTGTGTGTGTGTGTGTGTTTTTTTTTTTTTTTTTGAGGCTGGAGGGGGTGCAATTTTTTATGAAAATATTTGAGTCCTGCTTTGTCATCTAGTGAAAGTACTAAATTGTAGAAGGAAATTACTGGAATTGTATCAGTTACCATCACTGAATAAAATTGGCAGGCATTTACTTAAGACACGTCTTTCAAAACAGACATTTGAAATATATATTAACATTTTTTTTTAAATCTTTTCCCCCCGACCAAGGCAATAAAGCCACCAAGGCGCAAGAGGTTACTGAGCATTAGAGAATATGAGAAAAATAAACTATCAATGGGAGAAGTCAGTAAAAGGCCATAATTAAGAAGACAGAAAATAACAGCTGACATTGCATTTAAATTTTTGAAGATCAAAAACAGTTTACCCTCATAGATTAAATAAAGTGAGAGTTCTAGAAGCGAAAAGTGAGAAAAGAAACTGTTAACATAGAGCTCCCACTTATATCTAGCCATTTCAAGTGTAAAATGATAAGACCTTGCTGCCAATCTCGTACTGTTTTTAAATTCATAAAGTCCAGGTACCATAGATGAAAGTTCATCAGAACTTTCAGATATAGCTGTAAGCCTGGACATATATTAGTTTACATGAATCTACAGTCTTGCACTCTTTTCCATCACAAGATATCTTGATATAAAACACTAGTTTTTGTATGATCACTAAAGTTAAGCAACATTGAGCCTGGTCAGTACCTGGATTGGTGACTACTTGAGAATACCAAGTGCTGTAAGCTTGCATGTACAGTTTAAGTATAATGGATAACAGCTCTGAATTGATAATCAAATAGCCAAGTTCCAATTAGCTCTGTTATATTCACTTGAGTGCAAATGCCCTTGGGGAAAGTTAAGAATCCACCTCTTCAGCTATGGGTTAATTTACTAAGTCTTGTATTAGTAAATCATTATTATTTCCAAAGAATTCTCAGAATCTAAAAATATTTTCTGACTTCAAATAACCTGCAAAATGTTGATAAGTTGTAAAGAAAAGGAAAAATCTATCAAAACCTGGCAGTTGTCAAAACAAGCAGCTACACCTATTGTCAATCTTGACAGAGGCTGTTCGCATTGCTGTACACTTTATATTCTTGCATTAAAAAATCAAAATTTTTTTTTTTTTTTTGTTAAATTACATTGAGTATATATAAGAAAAGTGAATAAAGGTTATTCTGTTCAAAGTAGACACATCTTTATGGTGATTTTTTATTTTATTTTTTCCTAGGGCGGTATCTATCACCACACTGGTCTGCTAGATAAATTCAATCCATTAGAAGTGACTAACCATGCAGTGTTAGCAGTGGGTTACGGAGAGGAACCCAAAACCAAAGAGAAATACTGGATTAGAAAAAAACAGCTGGGAAGAATAAAAAAGATCTGCAGCTATTTCCATCTTATCTGTGACGTGGCACTGACGAATGCGGCATTGAAAAGTATGGTTGAAACAGCTTTACCATTCTCAAAGACAACCAATTCCAAAAGCAGCCACTGATGTTGGAATTTTTTTTTTTTACCTACCCAAACCCTTTTGTTTGGAGCATATTACGTTACAGTTGTATATTTTATTTTTCGTAAATTGTTTTATTTTACAAGAGATGAAATAAGCATGAATTACTTTTGGTAGTTAATTTGAAATTTTATGAAAGCAATTTTTCTGACATTAATTATTTGTTTCCTTAATAATGATTTGAAATATTTTTTAGAAATCTTTTAACAAGTAGAGCCTTGTATTGAGTGTTTCCATTGGCGATCCTCACTGCCAATAGGGTCCTGAAATCATGCACAAGATTTATATTGCCAGAGAAAAGGAACAACCAGCAAGGTTATTTGCATCTTTGAAAATAAATTCACATCGCTCAAGATGTTGCTTAACTCTGTCTGCAACACGGATGCCGTTACTTTCAAATACAAAGATACAAAGCAGGAGTTTGTAAAATACCAGATATTGGTTAATTTGCCCACGTTCATTTCGCATTAAAAATTTCCAGAATACTTAAATTTATGTGTAATTATACATGCTCCATTCGAATCTGGCTTGATAAATTTGATAAAATCTACCATTTTGGAGTTATCGACAGTGAAAGTTCAGATTCATTTGCGTCATTGGTGGCAGCCATCACTCATGTTGTTTGCATACATTTGCTGTGGGAAGCTAAACACGGAAGACTACAGAAAGCTAAGCTCGGAACTGATCTTTCTTGTCTAAATTTGTCTCAATTACTGCACACGAGAACTATTTACGTAGACATGCTCAGTCTGCGCAATGATACCTATACTGATAGCTATTCTGCAGCAAACGTATGCAGACAACGCCCATAATGGCTGCCGCAACACGAATGAATCTGAACTTTCATTGTCGATAACTCCAAAACAGTAGATTTTATCAAGCTAGACTCGAATGGAGCATGTATAATTACACATAAATGTAAGTATTTTAAAAATTTTTAAAGCAAACTGAGCACGGATGTTAGACAGCAAATTAACTCAGATATTTAGCAATGTAAATTTTAAACAATATTTGTTTCCTTTTTAGGCAGAGAAAGATTTTGTGATATAAGTTTTAGTAGAGACTACAAAAAAAATGTTGGTAATTTTTTTTTTTAACTTGTTTTCTGTACAAGAAAACATGTCTGACCAGATATCACTTTGTGCCTGACGTCATTACGATGAACAAACAGCAAATGTTATCATGCAGTGTTTAAAAGTATTTTAAAAAAAAAAGAAAATATCACTAGGTTTTCAAAATTTTGAAACTTAACTTGAAGAATATTTGACTGTTTTTATCTGAAAATCAAAGTAAACTATTCCAGGTGGTAAGGGATGCAATTTAATGTCTAATAACAAAAATAAGTAAATATTGTTGATTTTTTTTTTCTCTTTGTTTGGCACTCACAAGAACTAAGTTATTTTCTCTTACTGAGCAAAATTCTTTAGATCCAAATTGTGGTTGAACTTATTTCTACATATGACTAATGCATTTGATAAATTATGTGTAAGATTTTTTTTTGTATTCATAGATATGTTTGTATTTTTTATTTTTTTTAATTTCTACAAGTTTCCCCAATATATTGTAAGAAAGAGTTGATATATTCCCACTTCAGAATTATTATTGTTGTGGGTCTTTTTGATTCTGATCCTATCCATGATGGTTTTAGCTGTGATTATCATTATTTTAATAGATGTTTTCAATAGTAGATGTTAGAGTTAGTAGGAAATATTACATGTCTGTTTTTGTCTAGTTTGTTAGTAATGACATTATCTTTTTTGTAGTTATATATTTTGAAAACCTAACAATACTTTTTTGATTCTATTTATAAATACATGTTAAAAAAAAAAACCTTACATTTGCCTTGAAAAGGTGCAGTAAAGAAAAGTTTTCCTTTTGCCTTTATTTAGATATATTTTTATTTATAACTCAATTTTTACACAATCCTACTTATGCTTTATTATGTTTTATAAAGAAAGGACAAACATGGACTTTTGTGCCTGCAAAAAGACCAGAGTGTAAAAAGAACAGATTTCCTATGACATTGTTTTTATTCTAATCATTGCTTTTTAAAACAATAAACATTGCTGAGGAGTGAAGGTAGTTAAAATAATAGTGGTATCAAGGAAAAAATCGTCCTTTTGACACTTTGTGTTTTTTTTCTTTCTTTCTTGGGCATATTTGCCAAAGAAGAAATACTAAATGTTACGTCCTTCGTCTTTACTTTTCTTGATCCTTCTATGCAATGCATTTGTGCATCATAATAAAAAGTAAATGGCCGTAATGCTATGAAGAAAATATTTACCATTTTGATCTCAATTATTCTCTGGTAAAAAATAGTTTGTTGGAATTGGATTTGTTATTCAGATAATCCAGTACAACAAATATAATCAGGTTTTCTGCTCAGTAAACCCAGGAACCGAAACTGAGTTTAGCTCATTACCCCAGCTACGGATATTTGACTTAATTAGGTCAGTAGAAGAGAGATATGTTATACAGATGTAACAGTTAATTAGAATGAAACAAATGTTGATGATAATAGAGAAAAAGATTAGAAAAACAAGAATCTTAGCTTGGTAAGTTGTTCTTTTCTCTAATATATATATATATATATATATATATATATATATATATATATATATATATATATATATATATATATATATATGTCTGGTTTGTTTTGCAGTTGGAACCATATTTTTCTACTTGTGTCAAATATTAATACCAATGTCCAGGATTTCAAATGCTGATTTTTCTAGTCACACATTACCCCAGGGGCCTTGAAAAATGAAGATAGACATTGACACAAGCTTTCTACTTCTATTTCTTTCACATTTGTCCTTGGGGCCCTTCAGCAAATTTTCTTACTTTTTTTTTTTTTAACTCAGTCATGTTGATTAAAATTATGGACTTAAAGCACAGATTCAGGAAAAGCAAGAACAATTTGTGTTTGTGCAAAAACATTTCATTCAAATTTGGTTTAAAAATGATCAAATTTCATTAACATCAAAATGGAATTCTTGTTAAGCAAAAAGAGAAGCTACTTTGTATTTTAATCAGTTCAGCTTTATGCCATCCATTGTTTAAATCCTTTTTATGAACTTCTTAATGACTGCAAAAATATGTCAATCCTCATTGAGCCAAAGAATTGCCAATGATGAAAATTTCTGTCATCCATAATCAATTAACATTTGAATTTCAAACATTTGTTAAATTTAAAAACAAAAAAAAATATTTGTTGAAAGAATATTAAAGTAAAATTGTAAAAATTTTTATCAAAATTCTCTAATTCTTTTGAGAAGTTAGCGGCTGTTGCAAAACCTAAAAGAATCATGTTTTAATGCTAAAAATGATTAGAAAAAAAAAAAGACATTTCCATTGTAAGATCTTATTTTCTTTGTGATATTGAAGAGAAAAGCTTTTGTAATTTTATATGTGGGGAAAGATATGAGAATTTGGAAAGAAATTTAATGTTTCACCAGTAATCCACACCTATTATAAAGATTTCATTTAAAAAAATAAATATTTCACTGAAATAAAATGTTTTACATTTTGACTAAATATGAATCATAAAAATTAGATTTTAACAATTTCAGTTTTTTTTTTTTTTTTACATCCCACAATGTTTCAATTTAATAAGAAATGGATATATTAAAAGAATCCTGTTGTCTTAATTGATGGAGGGATTCCTAAATCCTGGGACATTTACGGCAGATTAATAAATTATGTTCACTTTTTATAAAAGCAGCAATTTTCAATAAAGAATGAATATAATTTATTCAAATGAAAATGCATTGAAAGTGCCATAATCTATAAGACGCCTCTGATTAATATACAACCAAACTATTTCAGTAGATATCCATTTCTTTTAAATTAGTACTAAAATAATGTGGTATATTAAAAAGGAAAAAATGAAAGCAATTCAAATCTGTTTTATAGTGAGTTGTAATTAAAAACCTAAAAAGCAGTAAGGTTTAAGTTCATGTATGTTTTGATGATTCTCTCTACCCTCCCTCCCCGAAACGAATATTTTCTGGTGACTATTGGCAAAACTTGTAAGATTAAAAGTTTCAGTTTCCAAATTCTGAAATATTTCCCATTCAGATTTTATCCAATTTTTGCTAAATCTCTTGTAATTGGCTGTTTCTAAATTTTATTTTATATTTTGGAAATACAGAATTTTCTTTCAGATTCAAATAAAGCTATTTTCAATTTAGATTTTTGTTTCTTTCTGCCTTTCTTTCTTTTTCTCCCCACCCCCTCACTCACAAAAAAAAAAAAAAAAAAATAATGCTTCCTTGAAGACTAGTTCCTGAGCCCAAAGGTAATTGGAACAAAAGATTTGCAGATTAAAACTGCAGGAATATTGGTCTTTTTACAAATTACAATTCACCTTTATGTCAAATGATCTTGAAAACAGAATAACACTTCTGAGATAGAGTGAAAGGATGCAGAGAACATCCTCTTCCCACCAGAAAATGGTTTGAAAAGCACTTAACTAAGAAATATCAATTTTTTTTTTTTATCATTTCATCCCATGCAAGGCAGTAAAGCCACTAAGACACAAGGGGTTACTCAATGTGACAGAATAAGAAAAAAAAACAAATTAAAGATTGAGTACACTAGAAGAGAAATCGGGAAGACAAGATATCAATTGACATTTCATTTAAATTTTAAGATCAAAATTTGCTGGACAGCATTGAGCCGAATGAGTTTCTCTGTGAGAAAAGAAACTTGTCATAGAACCTATATTTATATCTTGCTATTAAATGTATAACTATTTTTTCTATTTATCAGTAACAAATCTTTTGGTCTCTACTTAAATAATCCTGGTTGACTGTATATAAGTTTCCACAACATGTATTTTCTTATTTTTCTTTAAAATTAAATTTAGTTAACGTAGGTTTTACGTCAATTATTTGTCATTTTTCTTTCTACTTTCTTAGACAATAAATAATGATATACAGATATCATAATAATTAGCATGTAAATGATGTCCTGCCATTACCTCAGATAAACAATGGACCATTTCTGTCTGATTATAAGGAGAAACAGAAGAAAAGATATATCAAAGGTGGTGTTTGTTCAGAGATGATATATATATATATATATATATATATATCGTTTGCTTCAGTAAAATGGAAAATCTTGTCAATTTTTAATATTTTTACTTGTATCCTCTAACTTTTTTAAATAAATGGACAGGGTGTGCTTTAATAAAGTTGTCATGCATATTTTGCATAGAACTGAGGCCCATCTCAAATTATGTGGTTCCACTGAGGTTTCAGTTTGTAGTAGTTTTCTGTTGTAGTTGGCTTAAGAAAAATAGTTGGGATTCAAAGAATAAATTTGCCTCAAAAAGTTAATCCTCTTTATTTTGGTATTTTTTTTTTTCTTTTCTAAGATCTTATTAGAATTAATATTTAATCTGGCAAAGTTTCAGATTCATCACTTCCATCCTGTTAATGAAATGTTATATGAATATTAGTCTTTGAATTAATTATCCATGTTAAAACAGTTTTAAAGAAACAAAAAACCATATCAGAACAATGAATTCTGGAACAAAAACATGAAAGTAATATTTCATATTTATTTTAGTGTTTCGAAATAGAGTAATCATTGTAATGTGGATGTATTTTATATTATGATTTTAGAAGTATTTAGAAAAAAATGACTTAAAAATGCCTTGTTTAGCAGCAGGGTTGGGGCTAATGTACACCTCAATTACAATATCTAAACATATTGGAATAAATTTTCTTATGACATTACCTTTACATAAGAACGTTCTTAATGATTTATTTTGTATAAAATATCATGTTTACTTCTATTTCATGTGGGTTTTTCATCGTTTTTTTTTTTCCAAGGTAAACTAAAGCATAAAATATATTTTAGAAAGAAGAACAAATTTCAAAATATTGAATTTTAACATCTATGTTTGTTGTTATGAATAAGATTATCAGAAAAAAAATACTGAATTGACTTTATGTAACGAATTCCATCATTTTTAAATAAAATTGGCAATGTAAAGACAGAATCAAAGAAAAAAGGTACTGGAAGAAAATTCTGTTAAAAATTAAACATCATTAAAATGAACTTTCATGTGAGAGATGTTAACATTTGTAATAAGAGAGACTATAAAAACAAAAATTAGATTAATGATTTTAAATTGAGTCAAATTAAAATGTTACATTTTGGTATATGAAGTGAGGTAAGAATTCAACATAGTTTTTTCATTTGTTAGAAACAGAAATATGCAAAAATAAATAAAATTGATCATTAATGTATTTACTTTTATGAAAAAAAAAAAATCTGAGAAAAAAAAATAACTTTAAGTGAAAAATGTTACATTAACTTCCAAGTGACAAGTCTAAATTTCCTAAATTATATCTTTTTAGTGAATTTTGCACAAAAAATGTTTTTTTTGCAATGAAAACATAATAGAGCAAGTCCAAAGAAAATGAAAAATACTTTTCATACTGCAATTAAATAAGTTATTCCAAATATTTAAAAAAAAAAAAAAAAAATTTTTCAAGCCGACCGCAACAGCAAACCAAAAACAAATCTTTGCTCCTAGAACAAGATTTGAGATAGGCCTCCAGTTCTGGGTGAGAGATGCACTATGACTTGGCTTTTAATAAAAGGCACACCTGTATTCATATTTAAGATTGCTATATTTTTGTTAAGGACATTTTCTAATTGGACCAACCAAATTAAGATTCATCCAGGAAGACTGAAATTTTAGTGGGTATTGCTAGTGTACCTAATTTCAGTAGATTGTTCTGGTTCCACATGTCATGCCTCTTCTGGATGTCTCAGTTACCTCTACTTTAACTGAACTTGCCAAGTTTTTGGCCATCACTGTAGTAGCCAGGTATTAAACTTACAACCCTTTAGGTTAAGTCACTAATATCCAACCAATGCTGGGCCATGTGTCCTTGAGGACATCAGTGTATGATTTTTTGGGACTTATAAACTTAATGTCTCGGAAACTTTTTTTTTTTTTTTTTAACCAGTGCTCATATTGCAATTTTATTATTGCTTTTCTCTGGTTCCCATATTGTATTCAGTTCTATGCTTGGCCAGCTTAAGAGATTTTTGCATCTGTGGTGATTCCTTAAGTTTTCGTAAAGAAAACAGATATGCTAAGCTGGCCAAGCACATAAATGAATGCAACATGGGAACCAGTAATAATGGGTGCTAGAGAAGAGCAATAATAACAACAAAAAATTACAATATGAGCTCTGGTAAAAACAAATAATTGAACTGAGACATTAAGTTTATATGTCCCAAAAAGGTAGCCACTTATGTTCTCAAGAACACATGGCCCAGTGGATAAAAGCATTGGCTGGATCCAGTGACTTAACCTAAAGAGTTGTGAGTTCAATACCAGCCTACTGCAGTGGTGAACAAAAACTTGGAAAGTTGAGTTAAGGGAGGCATCTGGAAGGGCCATGGCATGGCATGTGGAACTAGAATAAAAAAAAAAAAAAAAAGGGGTTCTGTTCAAAGTTCTCATCAAATCACCTGAAGAAGGCTGGAGTATACAGTGGCTGAAACATCATGATTGACACTTTTTCAATGTTTTAGATGACTTCCTTAAGATGACTTCCTTATAAAGTCCAAAGTTTTTCCAGTACCAAGTCTTATCAATTTATTATCTATGTTGCATTTTATGATCTTAGAGATGAATGATCACCCCCCTTTCCCCAAAAGGATTAACATTGCAAGCTATTCTATCTCTATTTCCATGGCAAACAATTTGACAAGATCTCTTCTTTAGTGTTAACCTGTTTAGACCTTTACAACTAAGATTCACCATGTTATGTCCACAGGTAGAATCACTGTCATTCTCTTTGTATTTCATTTGTAAGAAAGAATGTCCAGTCAGAGAACTTCTTCCCAAGAACACCTACTGTGTGAAACAGACTCCCACATGGAATCTTCCCTCAAGCATTACAATGTTAACCTCTTCAAGTCAATAGGTAACTGTTATCCATCCTCTTTATCCTCACATCCTACATCCATGCCAAACACCACCTCATTAACTAACCCCTCTACCTTGAGAGGCTTTTGGGCCCTGTATTGAGTAAACATTAATAAAAAATAAAAAAAATTGTTCTAAATTTTCATTTTGAGAATTTTTTTTTTTTTAAAACTTACTAACATTTGGTCATATTCATCCCAAGATTGCTACTTGAAGACCAATTTTACAAATTACTAAATGAATTGACAAATTTTAGTAGCATTGGATTTCCGAAATGCATCCCAATCTGCCAAACCTGATCTATCCAATATTTGTCAATATGGAAAGCACAATAATAACGTTAAAATATGATTTGCAACCAAACTCCAAAATAAAAAAATAAAAAAAATCTAAGAATTTCAAGATCTAAGAATTTCAATAATTTTGTATATAAGAAAGCAAAACTGACATGAAATCTAATTTTCTTCAGATTAACAAATAACAATAAAAAGATCAGCACTTTAGAAAGTTAATAAAGAAAATATGAACTCGAAAAACAATGTAGACATAGGGATCAACACTACATGGTGACTGTCAGTTTGATGCTTCAATGCAATTTTCAGACCAAAGATCAACAAAGTCTGAAGGTCACATTGAAACTGCTAGTCACCCTGCAGTGTTGATACTTGTAGCCACACTGTCTATACCTATAAATTATCTATCTCCAATATTAAGCACCCTTCCTCTCTATATATAGTAAATTTTAAGCATTTATAGTCAACATATACATATCTTTGTCTCCGAGATGAGGTATTGTAATTATTTGCATTGTTCAGACTGCTGTCCTCATCTTTATCGTTATATTCACGTTTCAACCAGGTGATATACATATATATAAGTAGTTATAGTACCTCATCTCAGAAATAGACAGAAATTTTCCAAAGCATTGTTTTCATCTTTGACATAGACATCAATATTAACTTAGATTAATTAAGTGTTGCTGTCAGCTCACCGTCAATCTCTGAATCGGGTATTAAAACTTGGTCGAAAGATTGTAAGGACATCTCTAACAATCAATGAGAATGATGGTTTGAATAAGTTAAAGTATATGATGTCAATTTTTTCTTTTTTTAGGTGGGTAAGTCTTGAGGTCAAGTTATTTATAGCCCTCCCCCTTCATATTACATTGATGAAACATTAACTTCCCCTTCTATGGGGCTGGTACAAGGAGTTTCCAGTTTCATTATTTTCAAAATGACTGGATCTTATGCTCAATCTCTCAGCAGGAAACCAAATAAGTGGACAAACAAACAAAATCAACAGTAATGATAATCTGATTTATTACCTACCAGTGTTGTCTATGCACTAGTAGATAGCATTTAATCGAATTCAAAAAAAAAAAAAAAAAGAAAAAAAGGTTTTAATAAGTGAGATTTTGAATAATTTGGAATCAATAACATAATATCCATTTTTTTTTAAAATGAGGGCAGAAAAAAAAATGAACTGATTTTTATGATGATGATGATGAGTTAGTGGCTTATGAAAGAAATATGGAGAGGGGGGGGCATACATATACACATGCAGGCACAAACTAATTATTCTCTCCCCCCTCCTCCCCAGATATCACTGGAAGTTATTATCATTTCTACATTTCTAGGAGCAAGCAAGATGCCTAGGATGAATCAATTAGTTTTAAAAAAATAACATTCTCAAGAACAAGAAAGTTAAGCACAAATAATGAATGCACTGCCTGCTAACACACATACATTATATATATATATATATATATATATATATATATATATATATATATATATATATATATATATATATATATATATATATATATATATAACAAACACACATTGACTTTGTAATAATAAATACTACCAACAATCATCTTACAAATGAGTTTGGTTGCTCGCAAGGGGAAAATTGACCAACCCACAGCCAAATGATAAAATTCAAACTAGGTTTAAAAGAAAAAAATAAAATAAAAACTATCATGAGAAAAAAAAAAAACCAACAAATGTGAGGAACACTTATTTGCAACAAGGTACGTGGGTTATCTCCCTTGTTTACAGGCTAAATTTCCTGCATTTGATTGCTTTAAGAAATTGATTGTGTGCTACTCTTAACAAATGCTTCCACATGTATTAGGATTTTTTTGTTGCATTTTCTCATGCGCCAAATGTTTATTCAACGTCCAGACTGCGGTATGTTCCAACCAAACATTCCATAGCTTCATCTTTTATTAAATGTTTACTAGCTACTTGTAATTCTTCAAAGCCATATTTGCTTTCTTCTTCAAATTCAGCATCAAACTTTAATAATCTTTGGATCCATTCCTGAAAGAAGAAATTCGAACAACTTAACATCAATCAACAATAGTAGTTGAGACAACATTTTCTTAAAAACGTTTTCAGGTACAAAGTTGGTAAAGAGAGTTTGAAATCTGTCTGAGGCTACACTTTGTACTGATATCCTTCCAAAGTCATGAACCCACCTCCCCTAAGGCATTGTCTTAGAGCTAGATTCCTTGACATTGAAATATCAAGAGACTGAATGAACTTAGTTATGAGAGATTGTTGACTTATTTTATTGGCAGCTAGCAAAATGGTTGTTAATTTGATAGTCAACCTCGTGGTCAGTATGTTGATAGTCAACCTCGTGGTCAGTATGTAATTGTTCTATTTGTTCTTGGAATTGACAGTTTATTCAGTGATTTTACTTTGAGACAAAGATTTTATGCTAAAAACAGAGTTAAGAATCATCTTTTATTTGAAATTAATTAGCAAGTCAAAACTAAAAAGTGTGTTGAGAAACAATGAATAAAGATTAAAAAATATCACAGTATTGCCATTGGCAAGAAAGGTGGAAAATGGCAGAAAAACAGGCAGGCCAGAAAGGGGGGGGAATGGCGTGAAAAGCGGCAGGCCAGAAAGGGGGGAAAAAAGAGGCAGGTCAGAAAGGGGGGAAATGGCGGGAAAAATGGCAGGCCATAAAAGGGGGGAAAATGGAAAAAGTGGCAGGCCATAAAAGGGGGGAAAATAAGGAACAAAGAGACAGGCCAGAAAGATTAAAAAAAGAGGCAGGCCAGAAAAGAGGGAAAGTGGCAGGAAAAAGGAAAAAGAGGCAGGCCAGAAAAGAGGGAAAGCGGCGAAAAAGAGGCAGGGCGAAATGGGGGGAAATGACGGAAAAGAGGCAGGCCGAAATGGGGGGGGAATGACGGAAAAAGAGGCTGAAAGGGGGGGAAATGATGGGAAAAGAGGGGGAAATAGGGGGGAAATGACGGAAAAGAGGCAGGCCTAAATGGGGGGGTTGATGGAAAAGGAGGCAGGGCGAAATGGGGGGGGGGATGACGGAAAAGAGGCAGGCCGAAATGGGGGGGATGACGGAAAAAGAGGCAGGCTGAAATAGGGGGGAAAATGACGGAAAAAGAGGCAGGAAGAAATAGGGGGAATGACGGAAAAGAGGCAGGTCGAAATGGGGGGGGGGGAATGACGGAAAAAGAGGCAGGCTGAAATGGGGGGGAATGACGGAAAAAGAGGCAGGCTGAA
Source organism: Acanthosepion pharaonis (assembly GCA_903632075.3). Taxonomy (NCBI): domain Eukaryota; kingdom Metazoa; phylum Mollusca; class Cephalopoda; order Sepiida; family Sepiidae; genus Acanthosepion; species Acanthosepion pharaonis. The sequence continues at coordinate 27,720 of CAHIKZ030005581.1, forward strand.
ATGGGGGGAAATGACGGAAAAAAGAGGCATTTAAATGGGGGGGAATGGAAAAGGAGGAGGCCGAAATGGGGGGATGGTGGAGAAAGAGGCAGGCCGAAATGGGGGATGGTGGAGAAAGAGGCAGGCTGAAATGGGGGGATGGTGGAGAAAGAGGCAGGCCGAAATGGGGGGGAAATGGCACAAAAAGACGAGGCCAGAAAAGGCTGAAAATGGCACAAAAAGACGAGGCCAGAAAAAGGGGGGGGAAAATGTCGGAAATAGACGCAGGCCAGAAAAGGGGGAAAATGTGGAAAAGAAGCAGGCCAGAAAAGGGGGGGAAATGTCGAAAAAGAAGCAGGCCAGAAAGGGGGGAAAATGTCGAAAAGAAGCAGGCCAGAAAAGGGGGGGAAATGTCGGAAAAGAAGCAGGCCAGAAAAGGGGGAAAATGTTTGAAAAAGAAGCAGGCCAGAAAAGAGGGGAAAATTTTGGAAAAGAAGCAGGCCAGAAAAGGGGGGGGGAAATGTCGGAAAAAGAAGCAGGCCAGAAAATGTCGGAAAAGAAGCAGGCCAGAAAAGGGGGGAAAAATGTCGAAAAGAAGCAGGCCAGAAAAGGGGGGAAATGTCGGAAAAGAAGCAGGCCAGAAAAATGTCGGAAAAGAAGCAGGCCAGAAAAGGGGGGAAAATGTCGGAAAAAGAAGCAGGCCAGAAAATGTCGGAAAAAGAAGCAGGCCAGAAAAGGGTGGAAAATGTCGGAAAAAGAAGCAGGCCAGAAAAGGGTGGAAAATGTCGGAAAAAGAAGCAGGCCAGAAAAGGGTGGAAATGTCAAAAAAAGAAGCAGGCCAGAAAAAGGTGGAAAATGTCAGAAAAGAAGCAGGCCAGAAAAGGGGGGAAAATGTCGGAAAAAGAAGCAGGCCAGAAAAGGGGGGAAAATGTCGGAAAAAGAAGCAGGCCAGAAAATGTCGGAAAAGAAGCAGGCCAGAAAGGGGGGGAAAATGTCGGAAAAAGAAGCAGGCCAGAAAAGGGGAAAATGTCGGAAAAGAAGCAGGCCAGAAAAGGGGGGAAAATGTCAGAAAAAGAAGCAGGCCAGAAAAGGGGGGAAAATGTCGGAAAAAGAAGCAGGCCAGAAAAGGGGGGAAAATGTTGGAAAAAGCGGTAAACCAGAAAATAGGGAAACTGGCAGAAAAAGAAGCAGGCTAGAAAAGGGGGAACCAGTGAAAAAAGAGGGATAAAGAAAAGAGCGAGAGGGGTGGGGAGAGCAAGATAGAGGAAAGCAATGAATACAGTTAAGCTGTAGAAAAAAAATAAGAAAAGTATAAAAATTTAATGAAAATGTTTGATATTCGGACAATGAAGTTAAAAGTCCATATAAAATAACTTTATGATCAACAATGAACTTACTTGATTGTCAGAGACAGGAAGATAGCCATAATAATCCTGAGGCAAATACTCTGGAGACACAAATTCATGTAATGCTTTCACATTTTGCCCATGGAAATATAACTGAGAGAAAGAAGAAAACAAGATGAATTTCTGAAGTTGACATGAAATTAACAAGATTGTTGTATTGTATTAATCAAAGCAACAGAAATGACATAATGCATATTAATTCAGTTTTATTCATGAATTCAGTTTGTCCAGGTGATGCTGTTGTTAGTGCCAGGTTTTATTCAAAATTCCAACAACATTACTGAAGAAGATAAAAGGCTTCAGTGGCTAAGACATTGATTTTACTGAATATAAATGCTTGCAAACAAGCAAATTGAGAGTCAACAAGAATTGCATAAAAACATGATCGTTTTTCGATTTGACATCACCACCATTCAACATTTTATTCTGTTGACTCTTATAATGCTAAATAAGCAAATTCTTTCTGTCCGCTTCCTTACTTTCATTACAGTCGATAAATTTAGCAATATAATTACTTTCTTCCTTGATTATGTAGAGTTAGACAATAATATTGCATTTATGTTTACAACATATGGAATTAATAATAACACATTCTGTTAATGTAATGCAAAATGACATCTCCTTGTAATTTATGTCAGTTATTCAAGCATCAGTAAGAGTAGATAGTTCTACCTATCACCCAGTCCATACCTGTCTTTTGAACGGGAGTAGTAGAGTAGTAGTAGTAGTTTCCCCTTTAGAATAGGGTTTCCTTTTTCTGAGGCCTTAATAAAGATGGCTGTCAGGAATTTTTGGTGATATGACTGAATGGAGGCTACAACTTTTCATCCTGGAGGTACCAGTTTGGCAATTTTCTGGTTGGTGCATCCTGACTGGTAGTTAGTAGGCCAAACTCTTGGCTAGCATTTAGAGAGGCTGCTCTGATCACCAGTTAAATCATATCAAGGTTCTTGCAGTACCATGTCGTGCATGGAAAAGTCTCCCTGCAAGCACTTCCAAGGGGCAACACTATGCTGCAATCTGTGCCAATTCCTTACCAGCATATATTACTTTTAGATGACTGGCAGCTACTAATATTCTTTGCCTTTTCTACCTTTAAAAACATACCATGACTAAAAGCAATAAACCAAATACAACTACCCCCACCCACTGTCCAAAAACACCTCAACCTTTCTCCAACAGTCATGATATTCCTACAAATTTCTGCAGTGTGGAATTGTTGCTCTTGGAAAACTCTTTGGACATCCTAACTCTCTGTAAAACTAATCTGATTTCTTCAACTTCCACTGTTCCTGGCTATCTTCTTCTCTTTTGGAAAGACTCTAGTGTCCACATGTATGGCCTTGGTGTCTAAGTACAGGAACATTTCTCGCTGGCAAGAGAACTCTCTCTTCAGTTTCTAGATTGTTCTTACATGTACCTCTGACTTTCTCTACTAAACTATCTCCTCTTCTATCATCATCATCATTCTTCTTCTTCTTTGCATGATTGTTGCATTCTAGATAGAATTTCTGATAGTATAGATAAGGCCCTCTCTCTACACCTGTCTGCAAATATCTTTGTGTTCAACAACTTTAATGCCAACCATGTCAGGTGACTTAATCAACCAAATGCCACTTTGCCAGCATCCAGATCTTGAACTTCACTATGACTCAATCTCTCACTCAAATAGACTTCTCCATGTGTTTACCCAGTAATTCTAATGGGCACATTTCTCTTTGTGGTCTCTTCCTTATCTCCACACTGAACTCATGTCATGTTCTGCGGCTCTGCCTTCTTGGCAACTCTAATCATGCAGTGGTATCTATAGGTATTTCTTTCCATTCTCCTATCAGTCACATACTTCCTATTAAGAGAATATCTTTATCATCAACATGCTAATTGAGGCTCGTTTTGTGTTTTCCTTTTCCTTGTTCCTTGGAATTATATTTTTAATCATCCTGTTCATAAATGTGCCATTGAGGTTTCTTCCTGGGTGAAAGCTGGCATCAAAGCTTTCATTCCAGCATAGAAATATCAAGTGAAACCACAATCTTCTCCTTCGTTCTCACCTGCCTTCTCAGCCGCTATAGCCCACAGGAATTACTTATTCTGGCTATACCAGAGTGATAGGTCTGATTGTAACAGATGTCTCTTTGTCATTGCTCCTAATAAGTACAAGTGTGTCCTCAAAGAAGCAAAGTCGTGATTGGCTGATAGAATTGGACTCTGTATAGCCTCTCACAAGTTGGATTCTAGAGATTATTGGTGGCTCTGCAAGATATACACTGAACAATCACAAATCCTCAGTTATTCCTCTCTTCAATCAATTTGAAGTATTAACATCTGCTGCAGATAAGGTAGAGTGCTTTGCTCAAAATTTATCTTCTAACTCCACTCTCAATTCATCAGGAGTTCCTCTGACAGATTTTCTCCCTAAAAAGGAGGCTCTACTTAGTGATATGCACATAACCTCACTGTTTTCTGACATCATTTCTAAATTAGATCTCCACAAGAGAATTAGAAAGGATTCCAGCCATTGTCCTAAAGAAATATATTCCTGAGCTGGTGCCTATTCTCCCCAAACCCTACAACAAATGCCTTACTGGTTCCTGCTTTCCAAATTTTTGAAAATCCTTTGTGATTCCTTTTAAGAACTCTGGAGAACCCTCTGACACCCTCAAAATATTGCCCTATTAGTCTCTTACCTATTTTCAGTAAAGTACTTGAGGCTTTAATCAATGCCAAATTGGTTAAGCACATTACTTTGCACAACCTCGTTTTGGACAAACAATATGCCTTCTGTTTTGCCAGGTCTACCACTGACATGTTAATGGCCATCATTGAATTTGTCTGTCAAGCTTGAGATAAGAATAGCAATGCTCAGGCTGTGACTCTAGATATCTCCTATCTTAGTAACAAATTCAAAGTAAACTTGGTAACTGCTCTTGAAAAGGACCTCCAATCTGTGGTTAACTGGGGCAAGAAATGGCTTGTAAATTTTAACAGTTCCAAAACAAAACTGTTTTCATTTAACCACCAAAGAGAACCTTTTCTGCCTGCCATCATCATGGCTGGTGCTAGACTCCAGGAGAACAACACTCTACACCTTCTTGGCTTCATGTTTTCCACTGACATGAAGAGGAGCAACTATATTGAATCAATTGCTACATCTAATGCATGGAAAGTTGGTTCACTATGTTGTGCCAGAAAATTTTTCTTGTCAGAATCTTTCTTGCACATTTATAAATCTACCATTCATCCATGCATTGAATGCTGTTAGCATGTCTGGTCTGGTCTGGTTTGGTTTGGTGCTCCAACTATGCATCTCGAGGTTCATGACAAAATTCAAAGAAGGGTCTGTAATGTAATTGATTCTGACCAGGCATCTTAACTTCAGTCACTTTCTCAGTGGCTTCCCTCTGTCTTTTCTACAAGTATTTTCTGAGCTTTTTTCCCTGGTGCCCCAACTGCATGGATTTAAGCACGCTACTAGATTGGCAAATAGGTCTCACCATTTTACTGTCGAACCAGCTAGATGCAACTGCCACTTCTACTCTAAAAGTTTCTTTTCTTGCACTTCCCACCTGTTAAACTCCCTTCTGATTTCTTGCTTCCCTGATAACTACAATCTTCAAAAATTTAAATGCAACATCAGTCACCATCTTCTGTCTTCTTAAACCCTGTTCCTTTTTTTGTCCTTTCCTTTATCTTCCTCATTAACAATCTTCTCATTCACTTTCACTCCCTATAACTCCATGTCTTAGTGGCTTTGCTTGGGATATATATATATGTGTGTGTGTGTGTATGTTTTATAATGTTCATCCAAGATTCCCAACAGCCACTCAAGGTGGAGGGTTACTGTGTAGTGTTATATCCAAAAATATTTTAATTCATTTATCACATTCTACATGTCAGTATACAGTGCACTTTTTCCTCTATAATTTCTTGAAATGCTAATAATTACAGTTAATATTGAGTTGCAAGTGATTTTTATGAACATCTATCTCATCTTTACATATAGACAGGCTCTAGTGTCATAGACTTGGCTAATGAAAGCTTCAAATATTAACTTTTAAATTATGAAAATGATATTATCAATATTTATAAGTCCATTCTATTATAACAATTCCATAGTATATACAAAACAATCATTTTATCAAATCAAAGACAATGACATTTTACCATATTTTCCTTCTTGGAATTAACACTTTCTAAGATAAATTTTTTTTTAAACTAATTATCAAATTAAACAACTTTAAATTTCACAATTATTGAGAAGTCAAAGAAAAATACCTCTAATATCAATCCTAAAAAGAGAATTTACATATTTTAGCTGAGCAACAACAAAAAATGATAAATTATCCATATAACATCATCAGAATTTAATTTTTGCCAATTTCTTTTTGTAGCTGCCTTTCATATAATTTAGATGAAGAAATTGAATGTAAGATCGGCTGCAGTCAGGAATCAACACCACAGAATGCTACAAAACATTAACCTAAAAACTCAAGTCATGTTCTTAAATAGCCTCATCAGATCTAGACTCTCATGTGGATGTCATGAATGACATCCAACTCATTCAGAATTGTTTAAACTATCAGCTCTATACAACCATTTTCACAGATCAAAGATTAAAAATGGCATCAAGCAAATGAATCCAGTAAATATTGCATTTTATGATTGCCATTCATTCCAGTCTTTATAGAATTATCCCAATCAAAATATTTTATTTCTCTGAAAGACTGTAAAAAAAAAAAAATGCACAGAAATTTTATTGGCTGAAAAAGGCAAAATATTATAAGAGTATGGAATTAGGAAGTTGACAGAAGATGGTGTGAAATAGTTGCAAAATATATGTGGTTGGAAGAAAAGTTCCCAGAGTTTGTAGAAAAATAATTTATTTCGAAATCATGAGACCTTTCCCCTCAAACCAAATATACTCATTCCTAAACAAATGAAAAATTATTGATGTTGAATTGTGTTTATGGCTAAGATTTCTACTATTTGTAATCATTTACAGTTTATGTGCTATGGAGTTTTTGCATTATTGATAAACATTAGGCAAATCTTTTGTGCTTTGTTGCCAGAAAAAATGGTTTGAACTACAAAAAAATTAAATAAAAAAATCTTACAGAATTTTCATTGCTTTTCAATCAAATCTGCATAAATGAAAAATGGATGCTCAAAATTTTTTCTTTTTTTTTCAAGCATTTTACTCCAAGCAAGGCAGGAGTGCCACTGGTTTACAGGGGGTGATATAGAGTGAAGGTGAGAGAAAAAAAACTATATTTGCTATAGTCAGTTATTGCCCCTTTAGATTACCATTCATCTTGGTAATAACAATTATCTGAATAAAAATGTCTCAGTTACCTGGAAATTGCAAAAGACATCATGAGCAATTCTTTGCTGAGAAAGATAAAAAAAAAAAAAGTCCCAAGGGGATGAATTTAAGAAGTTGTAAGATAGTGAAAGACAGTGGAACAAAATTCCCAAAGGTTTCTTGTATTCTTTGCTGTTGTAAACTATTCACTTTTCATTGGTTGTCATAATCATTATTCTTTATGTAAAAACATAGAAATACAGTCCAATAAGTTTATACTGCTTATGTGGAAGCCATACATTAAAATGATTAACATAATCAAACAGGTGTAAAAATATTTTGACTATCTTTCACAGTGTATGACACTAATTATTCTCATCCTGGGTATGATGATAAAATACATCCAGCAGCAAGACCTCTGGTCGGGAGATTTTGAGGAGCATGGAACCACCTCTTAATTGCTGTTGTTTCCAGGTCAACCCTGACCCAGGATATAACACCTGTTAAGGTCCCAGCTATGGGCAAATATGTAGTTAAAGCCAAACTGGGGTCAGGATACTATGAAGGTATAAAAATGTATTTTTATAGTAAGAGTACCAGTAATTCATTTTTGAAAAAATAGATATTCTATTCATATAAATCAACTTTAAAAATTGCCTGCATTAAATAACCCATTGGGGTATTGATATGCCATAAAACAAAATTAACCAAACCAAACCAAACCAGTTTTTCTTAAGTCATCACTATGAACATTGTTGTCTTCAATCATGCTTCATTCTATGAAAAATCTTCAGTATTAACTTTGCAATCCCCATTCATGGTACTTTCTTCGTAAATTGTACGTCATCTTTTTACTTTTCTTAAAATAAAAATTCATGTAAAAAAATACTGCTTATTTTCTTCCTTCTTCAACATTAGAATCAAAAAGTTTTTTTTTAATCTCATGTTACTATGACAGATGAAAGATTAAATCCTTGCTATTTTCTTAAGATGTAGCATTTATCTTTAAAAATATTCTTTTAGTTGATAAATATTTATAAATAATATTGAAAGGAAAATGAAACTTACCCTCTTGACAATTTTTTCCTTCAAAAATGGTCGGATGATAGAAAAAACAAAATCAAACATGCTAGGTTCATTAATATAATGGATGCCTTTAATTCTCAATGGAAAACATTCCTGAAGTAAAACAAAAAAATAATATAATCAGACTGCAATAGAAAATAATCTCTCTGAATTTCTGAGATTCTGAGATTATAATTATTATATACTGAACCAATTTTAACTAATGTCTTCATTTTGATTATTATAGTCACAATATCACAGCCATTGCATTCACCAATGTTCTTCAATTGCCTGTTGTATTCAAAAACCTCTTTGCTATTTTCAACTGAACCCATTATTCAAAATGATGGGGGTCAACTTTTCTCATTCCATTTTTTATGCTGGAGACATCTTGTATCAGTTACAATTCAAAATCCAGAACCTTCTCACTCCTGTTTGAAGAACCTCTCTCTAATTGAACATGCCGTCAGAAGTTTAGCAGCCATACTCACAATACTTGCAGATTGGTGAGATTATTTAATTCATATTTGGAGATTTTGAATTCAGAGTTTCCTTCTCCTAGACTGGTTGCCACTCAAGACTATTTATCCATAGCTGGAGGGGGTTTATTTGCACATAAGTTAATCTAACAAACTCAACTGATTGCATCAATTAATTCTTAAGTTGTCCTTGTGATAGTTTTTATTTGTTTGTTTTTCTACTGAATGAGAATGTCTACGAATTTCATTCACTGAACCAAGGATTGAGCACTAGTGATAAAAGTGCTGTTCAAATGTATCTAGTTACCTGGGGATTGTGAGTTCAATTCTTGGATGAAGCACTAAAATAATCACATACTCTACTTCAGTGGAAAAACAAAAGCAGCAGGATGAGTTGAAGAATGGGTTAGTGGATTGGTTAAGTGCACCTGGTTACCTGGTGGCTAACAGAAACTGAGAGGAGACAGGAGAACTGTGACAATCAAGATAAAGACACTACTCTGAATAGATCTGTTGATTCCAATTGGGTTAGAAATGGCTGCAAAAATGCTACCCTTTCAAAATTTATAGACAAATACAGATGCATGATGGGATTTCTTTAGCCAATAAGAGAAGTCACTTATCAATCTCATCGGCCATATTTTTGTTCTTTTTTGTTTTGAAGTCAGAAAACTATCATCACTTGCTTGTATCACTTTTGTATAGTCACACCATTCTTACTTTGCAAACTTTTTGCTTTATTACTTATGCTTTGCCTACTTGTCTTACATATATATTTTATCTGCTTAGCATTATTTTTGCCTTGTTCTTTTCTTTTTGTTATTGTTTACTGGAAACTTTGTCAATTCTGTTTGTTAGGCATTTTGGCCAATTACTTTTAACCATAGCCAATTAATTTACAAGATCAATATATAAAAATAATCTAGCTGAAAACAAATTTCTTTAACCCGTGGTTAGAGAAATTTTCTTTTTTAGTTGAAAATGACAAAAATATTTATCTTTATTTTGTAAGGAATTATGATTATGCAAACAAATGATTCCAGTTTGATATTTTTCTTAGGCTAATCTAATGAAGAGAATACATCAGACAATACAAAGATGGTATCAGGAAAAAAAACAATTGCATCATTAACATTAAGAAAAAATTTAACTTTTACTACAAAAATCATGCACCATATTTCATATTATTTGGTCAGCATCAAATCAAAATTATTTTCTTGTCAATCCTGTTATCTGTTCCACCCCTCAAAAAAACTTCACATAATGCCACTTACTTTCATTTGGGTAACTACTGATTTTTCCACTACAAAGATTTCTGCTTTGTCTCCAAATTGTAAATCCAACTTACATCAACGATAAACAGAATACAAACATATATTACAGTATCTCATCTCAGAAATTCAGACAGTAATTTACTTTTATTAGATGTATACAAATCAGTCTCTGATATTTTTTAAAGTTGTGTGAATTTTTGAATATATCTACTCAATTTGCAAAAAAATCTATGACAAAACTATTTCCTGTTGTGGAACAATTTCTTTTCCTTAATTCTGTTGGATTACACGACTGTCAATGTGAAATAATAATGAAATGATGCAGAAAATGATTTTCATGTATCTAAAAACTTAATTTATCCTATGAATTTGTACTATAAAATTTGTTATGAAAATATGTCCCCAAATATACCTGCTGACAATGTCCATCATCATGACTTACCTGTATTAATGAATTAAGCTTTTTGGCATAAAAAGGAGACATGGCTTTGGCCTGTGCCCAACCAAATTCTTTCATGTCAATAATGGCAATGATGCCATTTACTTGGGTTTCTTCATCCTGTGCATAGGAAAAAAAAAGTTTTATTTGAAGAAAGATCTTTGCATTGGTCACACCTGAATAAAAGTATTGATAAGAACAAAATAGAAATATGAAATCATGAGAAAAGGTGTTCTACAGGGAAATATTACAAATTCAATATACCGTACATATTCATGTATAAGCCAACTTCTCACATAGTGTGACCTCTGAATTTTAAGTCCTCCAGAAAAAATTTACCTGTGTATAGTGCAGCCAATCAGTGAAAATGCATAATTTTTAACCTCTTCAAAAAAATTACCTGTGTAAAAAGACCTGATCCTAAAAAACTTGCACTGTACTTGAGTATATATGGTAAATACACTTTGATAAAATCTCAACATTTTCTGCAGCTAAAGAAAAAGTTAAAAAAAAAAAAAAAGAATGTACAATGAAGAAATGAAGGCTGAGAAGTTGTAACTTTCTTGCATTATCAAACTCAGCATCAAGTTACAGTTTTTCCTTAAAATAAATTTATATATTCAAAATTTTATTTATTCTACATTGGATAAAGGTTTTTTTGTTTGTTTTTTTATTAAAAATCTAAAAAAAAAAAATCAGCTTATGATTTGTGGTGAAATAGAAGATGAGAGACATTCAATTCAAGGAAAGATGGTAAGAATAGAATGAAATAAGAAAAAGACTAGAAAACTAACCTCAATTAGTTTGGATAAGATTACAAACCAGGTTTTGTAGTTATCAAATATTGGAAACTTATGAGGATGCCATTTTCCTGTAATGAAAAAAAAATCATTACTTAATTCAGTTTAGCCATGCCATAAAAAAAAGAATGACAACAGGCATGAAACTGATATTTTCTTAAGTCATTATTATTTCAAGGTTTTCACACATGAGTCTTTAACTGTTGTGACCAAGTAAATGATTAAGAAATAACAAAACAAGAGGTTGCAGGTAAAATGTGTATTGAACAGTAAATACAACAGAAGAGTATTACACGACTTGGGAGTGTGTGTGTCGGTTGACCAGCATTCAGTCTATATTACTGTTCCCCTTGAGGCTTACTCTCCTACTAATTTTATAGTAAGTGGAAGAGTCCACAATAGACTCATTAGAGGGAGGACACCACAACATTAAGATAATGTAATTTGAGGGTGGGGGGTAACTGTGACATATTTAGGTAGGATAGAATAATCCAGAATATATACTAGCAGAAAACTGCCTACATACAGACAGAAAATGAATTCAGTAAATATACAAAAAGGGGTCTAAGACAAGTCTTGTCGCTGAACTTATTCAACCTACACAGGCAATTCTGAGAGAATTAGAAGTCCTACCAGGATTCATTATTGCCAGCCACATTCTTAACAACATAAGATATGCAGATAATACTGTGATGATAGAAGATTCAGAAAGGAAACTACAAAAACTTCTAGAGAAGATAGTAAAGGAAAGCAAGAAGAAAGGACTAAACCCCAAATGCAAAGAGATAGAATGCAGAGTTGTTAACAACAGGAACAGCCAAATTACAAATCAGAGATACTAAAATCAAATAAGTACAATTTAAATATCTGAGAAATGTTTAACAGCACCAGAAAGTGCAACACTGAAATTCAAAGGCACATTTATTTTCTATGTGTCATGTCCCTTTATTAAGTTTTAAATCTTTTGAAATTCTGTATTAATTTCAGCTTCTTAATTTATATTATTAAGTGAAAACTATATTTACTAATTATAAACTGAAAAGCTTAATAGGAATCATCAAATACCAATAATTTTTTTGTTTGTAAGTACAGACAACCATACATGACATTATCAGAAAATAAAAGTAATAAGTATAGTAAATTTAAAGCCAAAATTTCTAAGATTCAATAAAACATTAGATTACAGAGAATGTTTTCCTAAATTTTTAAAATTACTGAGTACATAAAAATCATATAAAAAAAAATGGTGCTCACGTCATTGTCTTAAATTATGTTTTACAGATAAAGTCTCTGTAGAACCACATTAGTCATCAGACTGTCAACACATCAAAATAGCTACTGTTGGGTTAAAAAATGAATTTCTGCAATATTTTAAACTTAAAATAAGTAATGTTTTTTGGGGTTTTTTTTAAATCAGATTAATTGTACTTTAAATTAGCTAATATTACTCAAAGTTTCAGAAGAGTATATTTTATTTTAGGAAGATTTTTTTTAAAACAAGAAATACATTGTGATGAAAGACAACTAAAAAAGGGCGCTAATCAGCAATAAAAAAAATTATTTCCAGTCAATTTAAATTAGTTTTTGAAATACAGCAAAGTATTTTGCTTATTTGAAATATTAAACCTAATCTTGAAATTAGAACTAATATAAAAGCTTCAAGAAGATTTTTCATTTTTAAAAATTCATTTTAACCCTTAGGTATAACATTTTTGTGGGTGGTCCATAGTCTAAAGGCAACTTTGATAAAAAAAAAATTGACAAAATAAACAAAAGCAAAAACTTGATTTTTTTTTTTCAAAATCATTTAAAACAATAGATTGAGATTTTTTTTTTAATTTCAAATCAATAGGAAAATCTACAAATTTGCCATCTTATGGATCGGTTGATATTTAAGACAAATATCCCGTTGAAGAAGCACATCTACTTCATAGAAAAAAATACATCAGATAAAGGAAGATTAATGCTACAATAATCCAGGAACTGATTTTGTGAGCTTACATAATTTTAGCAACCAATTCACATGAACAAGATCATGGAGGATTTCACAATTTCTGGTGTTTTGCTGATGATTGGTTTTCAGGAATACTCATCGTGTTGATTTTACACTTTACTGGACTTGAAACACGTATGCCACTCAAAAACCTGTACTTAATTCAAAGAATATTCACAAAGAGTTTCATAAAGCATTATGAAGGTTTTGGTAGCAAACTTACCAAACCTCAGGCAAAAGTTGATGCAGTCAGGTTGTTTAAATTTGTCAGCCATTGTAAAATTCATAGACCCATTCCAATACAATGTTACAAAACCTTGCACAACAATTTATCATGAATAAATAACATGAAACCAATTAGAAGACTGACTCAGTAGCCTGGGTACCAATGTACATCAGCTGCACATGTATTTCTAGAGGAAAATCATAGTACATACAATTCAGGAAATTTCTGATAATCCCAACCTGGATACAATAAAATAGACCCAACTATATTCTGTTATTCCATATGGTGGGTAACATCATAGATTGCTTTGTTGTGTTTGAACCCACACAGCATTGACCCTTTAAGAGATTAAGATGAGATGAATGAATAAAAGCATAAAAGTGGGAGTTGTGACACTCACTGATAATACCAGTCAGATTGATCTGTTTTTTTTACAACTTATCAACCTTTAACAGGTTATTTAAAGCCAGAAAATATTTTTAGATTGTAACAATTTTTGGAGATAATAATGATTTACTGATACAAGTTCTACTAATTAATCTATAGCTGGGGTGAGAAGAGGTGGATTCATATATTTGCCAAGGGTAATTTGTGCATAAATGACTGTAAAAAAAAGAAACAAAAAAAAGCAAATGGAATTTGAACTCAGTTCTCTGATTTCCAATTGTTATCCATTACACCAACTGCACATCCAAGCTAACAGCACCTGGTATTCCCAAGAAGTCACTCATCTAGGTACTGACCAATTTTGACATTGCTTAACTTTGGTAATCATACGAGAGCCAATGTTTCAACTAGGTTTGGCTGTAAGCCATGCCAGTGAGAAGTAAGTGAACAAATTTTAATGAACAACACAACCAAAAGATTTTCTCTTTCAGTTTTAATATTCCCAACAGGAACACTTAAGAAAGAAATCTGTTTCATCACTTTCTGTAATCCTTTATACAAAGAATACAGTCTACTTTTACCAGACAGGCAGGCAGGCTTCAAACTTCCAAACTAATTACATTTCCATATATGTGTGTGTGTTTGTTCTCATTAAAAGGGAACACTTTGTTTCCTAATAAGGCAATGAGATCACATGATGGAGCTACTGGACATGAAGTGTACAAAAAACTCCAGTCAGTGTTGGAGTGAAATGAATCTCAATTTCCTGGACATGCTTTCAATTGTTATCTTCTGTCTTCTTAATTTCTGTTCTTTTATTCTTCTCTCTTGATAATGTTTTTCTTTTTCTCATTGTTTCACACTCAGTAATTCCTTGAGTTTTAGTGGCTTTATTGCCTTGCTTCGAAAGAAATGATTAAAAAATATCTATTAGGGATTAAAAAGTGAACATTTTAAAAGTATACACATATTTGCATATATTAAATGAATATGTACTATTAAAATCTTCATTTTTAACACCATAATAAAATTTTGGTGCCCCCTCCAGACTATTCTTTTATATGTGTAAATGTCAGTGATTAATGTTTACACTTAACACACCCACTGCTGTGAATGCACTTATATATCTTTACAAAACTTATATTGCCTGCTGTCAACATATGTTTTCAAAGCACCATGAAATGTTGGTCCCTAGTGTTTATGTTATAAAATAACAAGTGCTTCGTGTTATTTCCAAACACATGTAGACAGATGGTAGCATAAAATATGACCGGTTTTGTGACATGCTTTTTTTATAAGGTGTTGGGGATTTTGTACTAGATTATCTGATTGAAACCAAAATGGTTGTGCACATGAAGAATCAGCATCTTTATTGTCATTTATGTCCAGTATATGGAAATTTCCTATTTTCCCCCCAAACAGGCCAGTACAGCCAGGCAACAATGCTATAACAATGCAGCAGTGAAACTGTTAATAACAAGAGTTTTACCTATCAAATTTGGACTATATCAGTTATAATGATTGGAGCTGTTTTCTAGTTACAAAACAAACATGTGAATATATGTTAATTTCTCTAAAAGAAATATAAAAACCATAAATAAAAGTAACATCAAAATAATGATCCCAGAATATTGGTCATATCATTAGCACTAAATATACATATACAGTGTGGCGCAGATAAATCTGGAATTTCTACATAGCAACAGCGTTGTGACGTCACAGTGTAGCTAGGCTTCAAAAGTGCCATTTTTAAGTACTACACTGCAGTAACCATTGATGCACAAAGTGCTTAGTAGAGAACATTTCTTCAGAATATGATCATCAAGCTACTGTTGTGGAGAGCCTTCATGCTGGCTACAAAGCTAAAGAAATCATTCAATGGTTTAAATATCCTAAAATCATGGTCTACAACCTTGCAAAAGCATATGGGGGCCTCAGATGACATGGACAATTTCAGGCTAGAATGCAAGACTCATAAGATATGCTGTGGTGCCATCAAGATGCCAAAGTTCATTGCTAGCATTGCTGAGGTTGTCAAAGAGAACCTCAGCAAAAGCATTGCCAAGGAAATGGGCACTAGCAAGCAAACAGTTAGGTGCATTGTCAAAGAGGACTTGAATTAGAAATGTTATGTGCTCAAGAGGTGACACGTGCTCACCATATCAATGATCGCCCAATTTATTGCTCCCCTCATCACCAAACTGCAATCGACTATTTTGTGTGGGGAATTATGGAGAGGGTGGTGAACAACAGGCCCTACAACACCAAGGAGGCTCTCTAGGCAGCCATCAAGGATGGTGTGGCCAACATAGACAATCATCAAGGCCTACTTCAGGTTCTGATCCCACCCGAAGAAAGTGGTGGCCACTGATGGTGACCACATTGAGTGATTTTTGTACCTTATATATGTGCCTGTGTAGAAAGTTAAATTGAAATATATTAATTTGTTATATAAAAAAAAGCTGTATCTATTATCCATTAATTTTTTTCTGTGCCACACTGTACATTATATATAGAGACACACAATATGCAAACTAGGATTTTCTGGCAGACTCCATAACTGATTCAAATCATAGGAGGGGACTGACTGATTGCTTGGTGATAGTCTTAATGGATGAATTGACAACTTTTCCCACCTTTTCTGGCATTTTGCTAGTGATTGGTCATCTTAAATATTAATCTTGAACAAACACTTGAAGCTTACCATCACATCATGTTGAAACATCAGTTCCCGTACAATCACCAAAGTTAAGCAACGTTGAGCCTGGTCAGTACCCAGATGAGTGGCAGCTTGAGAATATCAGGAGCTGTAAGCTTGAATGTGCAGGTGGTGTAAATGGATAATGACTCTGTATTGTTCATCAGAAAGCCAATTTCCGATTCCAGTCAGTTTCGTTATTTTCACTTATGTGTAAATTACCATTTGGAAATCCACCTCTTCTTCCTCAAGCTATGGGTTAATTAGTAAAACATATGACTAAACCATTATTATCTCAAATAAAAAAATTCTTACAATCTAAAAATATTTTCTGGCTTTTAATAACTTGCAAAGGGTTGATAAGCCATAAAAAATCAATCAATCAAACACTCAAATGATCTTGGAGTGCATGTACCACTTAAAAAAAAAATATTTGACATAAGGAACAGTTATCAAAATCCTGAAGAAATATTTTGAGGATTTCCTTAAAAGATTTGCCAAATTTCATTCAAAACTGGATGCAAGCATGTCGCATGAATTTTTCAGCTATTGTAAAGATTGCAGAGCCAATCCAACACAAAACTTCACATAATTAAATGCGAGTAAATATTATGAAGCCTACGGGTAGACTGACATGGTTGAGTACCAATGAACAAGTGCTTCCCACACATTTCTGTTGGATGACACAATCCTGGAACTTTTTCATGTCACTTTGTGTATATATATATATATATATATATACACACATTAAATATCATGTCAAAATAAAATGTATTCTAGAAATTTCTAAAATTAAAACTTCTTGTTTCTTTATGAAGGGACTCTTCTACTTAGACTATAAATGGATGAGTTTTTTCTGTTTCAATATACTATTGTAACCTGTTATACTACAAGGTAGTTTGTTTTTTTTATTTTGCTATAGACAGGAACTTTTTTTGTTTGTGAACATTTTCTACAAGCCCTTTTTTATTGCATCTACACCCAAATGGATTTTCCTTTCAGTAACACATTTGAGCAGCTTTTTCAGCTACTGTTAATGTAGAATAAAAAATGTCGAAAAATTGACAAGGCCATGTAGGCTTTGTTTCAAGCACGTGCTGGTAATTTTATAAAAGTGTTGTTTTATTGGCTCTCCAATTAACAATTCCAAACTATTATCCATTACACTACCTGCACATCACTTTACAGTACTTGATATTCCCAAGCAGTTACCCATCTAGGTACCGACCAGGCTCAAAATTGCTTAACTTTGGTGATCATACAGGAACTAGTGTTCCTACTCATGCAATGGGAGCCAAGAATTGAAAATTAAGAGAATGGTGATAAATGGGAAAAAGATATGCAAATTATTTGTTTGGTGACATAAATCAGAATTGATTTCTGCTAAATATTGTGAATGTTAATTATAATAAACACGTGAAGATCATGAGAGCATGAAACTTAAGTAGTAACTTAAGTTGTACCTCATTGGCTATCATCCCCTTGGTCATATATTGTGTGATCTTCCAATTTTCAGGTACAGTGATCCTCCCAATCTGCCACTACCACTTAACACCTGGCTGTACCCAATACAGCAATTAATTTGCATTGTTGTCTCCTCCTCCTTTTATCTGCTTACTCACAGCACGGACAGATTTCAGAAACACAATTCATTGCACCAGAGTAGATTGTGCTCGAATAGAGATTATTCACCTAGTTAGTTATGGTCAATACTCAGTTGATACTATACTGCAACAAAACCAATTTAAAATATATTTGTTTTTAAATATTCTTAAGTTTTAAAGAACATTTTTATGTTGATTTTAATATCAGAATATTTTGCCTAATCTAAATGAGATTTCAGTTCAAACAACTGGTGATATGGTCATGATAATTCTCAAAATTACAAAACATATTCTTAGGTTTGTTTATATTAAATAAAACAAATATCAGCGGCACAGATCTAAGTTTCCTGTTGTAGTACATTTTAACTAACCATTTCATACTAAGTAAAAAAGCACTATAATTATTATCTCATTAATTATTTACACTTGTATTTTCATCTTTGTTGCTTTTAACCAAAACTTCAAGATTGGGGGACATTTGAAAACCAAGACTGCTAAATTCTGAACCGAGTTTCTTAGTATGAGCCAAAGTTATTCCAGCTTTTATTTCAAATGTGTCCCCCACCTCCAAAGTTATAAATAACACATTCTAAGCTTTCAAAAGTAACCCATTCTGGCAAACTTGCTTTCAATATACTTCATTTGATATGACAGATTTCTATAGTTGATGTCAAGAAGAAAGTGATTATTAATATTTCCCATATATACTGCACATTACACAATAATCAACACAGATACACATCTTTCTGACATATACATAATAAAATATACAATACATCATGGACCTTTGATACTCAGATCTGTGAATTGTTCTGAAAGCCGAGAAAAAAAAATAAAATAGAAGAGGTTTATGAATTTCCAGATATAAGATACACCTGAAGGAAACCAGAGAATGAATTGGTTAAAATGTGTTCAAAACAACAAATAATTTACTGAACATTGACACTACTTAATTTCAGAACTTCAGGCAATATAATTTTTCTCTGAAAACTGCAAGAAATAAATACAATGATGTGGCAGAAATACCGCCCACATAATGGTAAGATATTAGCAAGATGAAGGCATCATTGCTGCTAATGTATTACCATTATGAGATGCACTTTGCTGCATATTTTGCTGTTTGAAGAAAAACAATCATTCTATCATGTTGAAGAACTCTATAAAATCTTTAAGCTTATATCACAGGTTTTTATTATTTTAGTTAATATGATTATTTAATCTGTTGTACCCAACAGATAACATGTGTAATATAAATATATGACCATCAGGTTTTTCTTACTCCCAAAGAAGGAAGACCACTTGTGCTCTATCACATAATAATAGCATTATGACTTGGGGATTTTTGACTAATAGTAGTTCCATACTAGCTATGCTTGGCCTGTGAATTGGCAAGGAGTTTCTGCTGGAAACCATCCCCTATGTGTACTGTACTAGAGTCTTCAATTTTTTACCAATAACCAATATAGGAAGGAATTTTACTTCCCATTTCAAATTCAAAGTTGTCTTTCTAGACAATATATTTCCCTTATATTTTATCAAATTCATGAACTATCAGGTTAATAAAATAGAATTTTTTCTTCACTGTTAATTGTGAAATAAATATTAAGAATTATTCTCTTTAAAACATTTCTTTAGTACCAGAGATAATTAAATACCGTATTCTCTTGTGCATAATACAAGAAATTTTGAATGAAAATTAAAGGTAAAAAAAAGGCAGTAGTATTATACACAAGTACATGTTTTCTGAAATTTTTACTCGGCTTAAAAAAGCCTCTACTTTGAAACAGCAAGATTCCAAATACACTCACTTCACACAATAGATAATAAAAGATAAAGTAGGCAGGTATTGATAACAATTGTTTACAAAAAGGTATTTGTTATGTTGGCAATATTTTATTTGGGAATCAGCGTAATTTAATGTCTTTTGTCTCAAAGACAAGAAATTTACCAAAATTGATGAATAGAATACACAAGATCTGTCATGTTTTGCTAACATTAATATTAGAACAAAGAACCTTTCCTCATTTTTGAAACAGAAATTAGCAAAAGAAACATGCAATGGTTAAAAATCTGTTTCCTATCTGTTCTTTAATATTGTGAAAATGAAAAATTAAATATTTTTGTGAAATGTATGTAAAACAAAGATTTTAATGGATAATATGGTACAACAATTTAAAAAAAAATTACATAAGTCTGGCTGTAGTATGGGGTTACATTATAGTCAAGAATGTCATTTATTCTGTTTTCAGCTTCAGAAACACAGGGTTATTTGATTATATGCAAATCGTATTATACACAAGGAAATACAGTACACAGTTTTATACTCCAAAGATGTTTATCCATTGTTTTATGGCAGAGAATCTGCTATTTTTTCTTTTTTTAATCATTTCACCCCAAGCAATGTGGTAATGCCATTAGTATGCAGGGAGTTACAGGAAGTGAAAGAGAAAACTGAGAATAAGGAGGAGGATTTGAGGAAAGGACAAATGATGAACGGGGTTCAAGAAGACAAAACAGAGCAACTGATGTTTCATTTATACTTTCAAAGATTGTATTTATCAGGGAAGCAAGTAAATGGAAGGGAATTCCATAGGTGGGAAGTGTGAGAAAAGAAGCTGTTGAAGTAGAAGTGGTGGTTACATTTAACTATTTCAACAGTAAAAGGGTGGGACCTAGATGCCAATCAAGTAGCATGCTTACATTTATGTAGTTGGGGCACCAGGGAAAAAAAGTTCATCAGAGCAGTTGCCATGACAATAATTGTAGAAAAGACAGAGGGAAGCCACATCATGTTGGTGAGAAAGTGACTGAAGTCAAGATGCCTGATCAGGATTGATTACATTACAAATCTTTCTTCAGATTTTGTCAAGAATCTCTAGATGTAGAGCTGGAGCACCAGACCAGATATGGCAGCAATATTTAATGCACACCCAAATGGTAGATTTGTAAATGTGTAAGATAGATTCTGGTGAGAAAAAATTTCTGACACAACACAATGAACCAACTTTCCTTTCAGTAGATGCAGTTATTGATTTGATAGTCATTCCACTTTATGTCAGTGGAAAACAGGAGACCAAGAAGGTGTAATGTTCTTTAAGTAAAAGAGTAATTCTTGATAACATAAAATAGCTTATTTAGGAGCTGGTTTATTTACATCTATCACTTTAAAAAGTTTTCACTTAAAAATAACTTTGAAATTGTTGTTTTTTTTCTAAACTGGTGAATCATTTTCTCAAGTGATATTTATATCAAAATGTATGCTCTTAGAATTATTTGACAACTTTTTATTAAAATTATTAAAAATATATGCAGTTTTGCTTTTAAGCAATTATTCTGAAACAATAGGTTAAAATTCACATGTTTGATTAATCTCAAAATTAAAACAAGTTGTGAAGCATATAATAATGTCACTTGAAGACATAACAAATATTCAGTTTAAGAAGATAAAAACTATTAATATTTTTCATAATAAAATTGAGCTGTGTTCAACATTCTAAATTAATATTTATATTTTGTCTTGTTTGTAATGCATACATATGTGCACCTGTATGTTTTATGGAAAGACTCATATAAACTGGATTTTATATATGGTCATGTGTTGAAATGATACATCCTTGTGATATCTAGATAAATGTAAAGAGTAGAAAAAGACAGTACTTATAGTTGTACAACTCACATGAGTAAACATGTCAGTGAAAATAGACAACCAGAGTGTGACAGCTGATCTCTCCTCTGATTTTGTTCTAACAGCTCAGGGAAAAAAACTGGCCGGTTCCATTCAATGCTTCAAAAACCAAACTAGTTACATTCCATCATCACCAATTGGAACCTGAACGATCAACGATCATGATGAACATATGTTCCTTCAGTGAGGTTCCATGCCTTGAGCACCTTTTGGGATTTAACCCAGACCTCATGTTGATCTTGTACATACGATCAACTTGAAAAATTTACAGGCTGTAAAATTGGTCAGTTCTATGTATCACTCTAGTAAGTAGCCCACTTGTGTCATCCTATACCTTTACAAGAGTCAGGTCAGGCCAACAATGGAGTACTGTTGTCATATATGAGCAGGAGCTAGGCAGTCTTCACCTTCCAATCTTGACAAAGTTCAAAAGTTTCTCTGTAACAAATTATTTTCCACCCTACAACCTCTTTCTCACAGACAAAAATGTCGCAAAGCTCTCACTGTTCTATCGCTATTTCCATGGAAAGAATTCAGATGAACTACGTTCCTTAGTTCCACAAGTTCTAACCATTTACCTTGCTTGTTGCATGCTGAACAGAAAATATGGCATTGCAGAAATTCTGTCTACTGTCCTACCAGCCCGAATTGTCTTAACTGCGGGAAAACAGAATGCAGCTTCAGTGTGAATGATAGAATAAATACACATTTTTTTGGAGAAGACCTGCTTGCCTATGTGGAAAATGCTACAATTTGTAACCCATTTCCTTGATTGAAGCAGGAGTCACAGAATTATATTTGAAAACTTGGACATTGCAAAACACACTTCAGTCAATTGGCGCTCCTTTTGCAGTGAGGTGTGCCAATTTTGGCTAGAACAAGTACAGGAAAAGTTGGGTGGACCAAGTGTCGAGGTAGAAATTGATGAGACTTATCTCCAAATGCAAATATAACTGGGGACGTAGATTGAAAATGGTCTGGCTTTTTGGTGGAATTGAAAGAGTTTCAAAGAAGACATTTTTGGTTCCATTAACAGCAGATTGTAAAGGAAAATCCAGAGATGCAAACATATTTGTTCCATTAATAATGTGCCATATCTGACCAGGATCTATTATTTACAGTGACTGCCAGTTGGCATATGTGCAAATACCAGAACATGAATACATGCACAAGCAGATCAACCATAGCGAACATTTTCTTGACCCAGTAGACCAGAATATCCACACCCAGTGGAAAGTCTGTGGAAGACTATGAATGATATTGTCATCCGACCTGGACACAAAACTGTTTTCTTGAAGCAATATATTGCTCATTTCTTGTTTTTTGAAAATGATCCTTCACCATACTCAGTGCCTTCACAGGTTCCTGACTGAGGCAAGGAAGATGTATCCAGGGCCCAAATAAAATTGCTATTTTGTAAATAATTATGCTTATATATATATATATATATATATATATATATATATATATATATATATATATTAGTAAATAATCATGCTTTCTAAGACTCCAAATTTATTTTGTAAATAATGATTTTTAAAACTCCAAAATTTAATAAAAAAAATTATATTTGAAACTTAAATTTGTTCTTGTTATTATCATTTCCTTTCTAGCATTTTTTTTATTTTGTAATTTTATTTTGTAAATAAATAATCATGCTCTTTTCAAAGTTGCGCATTAATTATTATTTGTTTTATTACTAATTTAAAAAAAAAACTTTATTTTAATATTTAATGTTTTTTTTAATTTAAAAAGAAAGCCTTACTATAAAAAAACAACACTTGTCATTGCTTTTCTACACAAAGGAATAAACTCAATACAAGCTTTACTTTTTGCACAGTAATTGAGATGAGTAAGAACAATAAAATGGCTGTTAATTAAGGTTCTGGGCAAAAGTGTTCTGAGGTGAATATAGATAAACAACGCCATTAATGGCTGATGGATGAATGCGAATGAGTCCAAAATTTTATTGTTGATAACTCCAAAATGGTAGATTTTATCAAAATTTCTTTGTTATTTTTTAATTAAGCATGTAAATTTACACCTAAATATAACTATTCAGGAAATTTTTATTAGATACATAGTGTGGGACTTAAAAAGCAAATTACCCCCGCAAAAATGTTTAAGTCTATTTGATATTTTTTTGTTAAAAGTTTATTCAACAGTTTTGAAAAAAGAAAAAAAAAAAAAAAACAGTCATGATGCTTCAATAATGAATTCTCTTTTACGTCCTGTTTGTTTCTAAAAGTTAAAAAAAAAAGTATGAATCTTTTTTTTTTTTTAACCACAATTTTTGTTATTGAGGGAACTGCAAGGAAGGATTTACTTATTAAAATTAAACAAAAGAAATTACATTAATAAATAATATTAAAGTTAAATGTCTAGTTTTTAACAGACGTATGTCTTCTTTTTGAAGACATTTTTCTACGCTCGTTTTTAAATTTTATACTTTGGAATTAATTAAAAATAAATTACCATTATAATTTCACAAAGTTACTTTAATATTTTTTTCTAATATTGTTGTTATTCATAAAAAAACAAATGCATTCATCATAAAATTAATTTTTTTTATTAGTTGTACTTTTCAAGGTAAAATAAATAAACAAATAATATTTAGTTTATTTTTTAACATTTTTCATTAAAGCGTAAGAACCAAATGTCATATTCTTATTACAAAATTAATGAAAAAGCCATTAAAGGATGTTTTTATGTAAATTTAATGTCATAATAAAATTTAATATATTTATTAATTCAATATGCTGAATGAAATATTAACCAAGCTGCTCAGTCATTTTTTTTCAGGGTCTTTTAAAAAAATATTTATTTACTCAAGTTGAGCATGAACAGTACTTGGTTAATATGTCTTACATGATTGATTCCAATTTCAAAATTAACATCAGTTTTTTATTTAAACAAATTAAGTTAACAGTTCAGGCCATCACCTTTGTATCAGCTGATGTATGGCTATTTATTATATGTGATGGCAACTGAATAAATCAAACTTTTTGTAAATTATATCCCACACTCCCTGAAAAAACTTGATTAACTGAAGATAATAATAATAGCTGAAAGGAGGAGATGGTTTCATGCCTTTCCCAAGGGTATTTACGCATAAGTGAATGTAAATAACCATACTAGAATTTGAACTCTGATTTCTCATTGTGCACTGTTAACCATTATATTATGTGCACATCCAGCCATAAATTAAGAAAGACGACATCTTGTAGCATATTGAGAAATGATAACCCAAACAGTGTTTTCAATATAAAATAGATGGTTTTTATTCAGGTCTTCACTTGCTCAATCTGGCTGGGTAAGTAGGTGCCAACTAGAGTAAGAGAAAGACAACTCTGATTTCAAAACCTCCAAGTGTGGGTTAAATTAACCTCACCAACCTACAATTGGCCATCATAGTGAATACAGCTACACCCCTGAAGACATAGTCAATCATGAGGGAGAAAGATTTGGACTTGGTAATGGTACATAGGACACTGATGGGCCTGGTTGAGTTTACAGAATTTTATCCTCAAGAACATGGCTGTAAGATTAAGCTACACCATTTGCCACAAGCAACATTTTATAGATTACACTAAGAAATATGAGAACAGAGCAATACTAACAGTTTTTAGTCCACCACCTACTGAAAAAATAAAATGTCTGGCAAGGGCAAAAGAATCAACTGATTCAAAAAGATCAATGAAAAATATCTAAAAAAGACATAAAAAGATAAACGTAACCTTTGTCACCCAACCTGAACTTGCTGGAAAAAAAAAAAAAAAAAAAAAAAAATGTTGGTGGTAGATTAGAGGAATTCTAGGGAAAGCGTTTCTGTCAAAATGATAATGAAATCATGACTAAGATATTAGTAAAAATACGAAAGAGTTTTATAAGATCTGAAAGTTACTAGTTTATAAACTAGCAGGATTCATTAATATGTACTAAAACATGCCAGCTGATTATAAAGAAAAAAAATTATTAGAATTTAAGTAATTTTTAAACATGGACAAAATTCCACTAACATTTGACATCAAATAAAAACAGTTCTTGAACTTGCCCTGCTTTAATGGGGGGTGCATTTAATGTATCCATGTTTCTTTTATGCTATCAAATACAGTTAAGACTGATAATACAGTACCAAGTTTAATTTTATTTTGCACTAAATGTAAAAGGAAAAATAATAAAAAGATTTTTATTTATATACTAGCTTATCCATCCTGTCAAAAATTATAACATATACGAAATTGATATTTTATTAATATTAGGTTTTCTGATACAACTCTTTAAATATGTTTATCTAACTGGTTGGGCTTTTTGTTTTTTTTTTTCTTTTCTTTTTTAAACAGAGGTAGTCTTTTCATCTCCAAGGGAGATAAGTCTAGTACAACAAAAAGACAAAAAATACAAATACATGCAGCACTATTATAAATATAGATGACTGACAAATCTCTTGTGGAAAACTAGTTGTAATATATGGTTATTTAAATGGATAACTTTTTCTATAAATTTATAGTAAATTTAACAATCTCTCATTTTTAATGAAATATGGCATTTGATCCAATAGTACCATATTCTGAAATATTCTGACCTGAAAATGTTAACTTAGAATCATACAAGGCTGATGAACACAAAAATCCTGGAAGCAACAAATCTTACCATTTTTTAATGTCTTTTACAAAACAAGATGTAAACCTCTTTTATCAAACTGCCATTCTTCAATGACCTTAGAGAATTGATGATTTGCATAAGAGTAAGAGAAAAAATAGGAATAAAATACATACACATTTAGTAATATTTATACAGGTTTGGTTTAAAACAAATAAAAGTCCTTTATTTAAGAATTATTTAATTATTTTACAGTTCAAACCATTTTTCTAGTTTCTGGAGAGAATTTAAAGGTAACTTGTGCAATGTTTTCTTAGCACTTTTGATTTTCATAAGCATTTATCAACCAGTTTTAGTTTTATGTTACTAGAGTTGTGTCTGTGTATGCATTCTGATCTTATTTGGTAGTTTTTTGACTGTTACAGTTTACACAACAATGGGCATTATGTCAGCATTTTCAAGTATTCCATCTTCAAACATCAATTTGTGATGTTATATCTTTTTATTATTAGTTGTCAAATGTATTTAATTTATTTGTTCTTATATTGAATAAAGGTTTATTGATACTGGGTTGTTTGTAGTTTATAGTTAAGGCTTCTAGTATTTGTAGTTGTTTTTGGGGGTTTTTTTTACAGATTTTGAGACAGAAGACATTGAACAATTTATGTTCAAATTCTTCCCAGAAACCAGAAAAATGGCTTGAAATGTAGAAAAATTATATAAAAATTAAAAAAACAATTTGTATAAATCAAAACAAATAAAATTAATTACTAACCTGCAGAAGCACCAAAAAATATATATAAAAGTAGACACTGGGGTTATAACCAAGTGGTGACAGTTTGTTTCATGATTTAATGCACTTTTCAGGCCATGTATGTTGTGTTTGGGAGCAACTATTTATGATGCATTGTTGATAGTAAGTGTTCACTTTTATATTTGCATATACTCTCTCTCTAATATTGAGCATTTTACCCATAAATATAGCATACCATAAAACTATATTTTTAACATATATATATATATATGTGTGTGTGTGTTAGAAGAAAGGGATGAATTTTTTTATAATTGTTAATCCAACAGATTTTTATTACTTAAAAGTTATTTTTAGTGGATATTCATATTTGAGTAGGTGCTCCATTTATTTATTAAGCAATATATTTATTTTTATCTACCAATCAGAATATTCAAGAAATCTTATTAGGAAATTGCTGTGTTTATGTTAAGATACAGAACTGAGCAGAGATGTCTATTTCGAGAGTCAGAGAGAAATCTGTTGTTTAAAGGCACTATTTAGGCTTTGCTTGGTCAATGATGCACTCTGTAGCCGAGAGGTCAAAGCAAGTCAGATCTAATGATGGTTTCCCCGAGAGGTATGCAAGTTCAAATCCTGCTGGAAAGTGCATATTTTTCTCTAATAAGATTTCTTGAATATTCAGTTTGGTAAACAAATATAAATCTATGCAAATACAAATATCCTCTAAAAATAATGTTTAATATATTTATAAAAAACTATAGTTCTAAGGTATGCTATATTAATGGGATAAAGTGCTCAATATCAGAGATAGAACATATGTAAATATAAAAGTGGACATTGAAGGCAACACCCAGAACTGACAGTCTATCTGATGCTTATACACAATCATTAGGCTATCAATTGGGTTTAGCAAGAAACAGACTGTCACCTCTGAGTGTTGACTTCAATGTCCACTTTTATAAAGATTATATATTATTTATTTAAAAATATGATTTCAACACACTACATAAGAGTTCTCAGGTTTCAAAACAAGAGCCGAAAACTTCAATATAATTATTTGAATTAAATTGAATTAAAGTAAGCTCTAAAAAATATACTAAAGAACTTTGGATTATTTACCTAATGAGTTCTTTCCTATTTTCTATATATTTTTCACATTTTATATATATATATATATATATATATATATATATATAGAGAGAGAGAGAGAGAGAGAAAAAGATATGGAGAGAAAGAAAGAGAGAATGTAATTAAGCATTTAAGAAAGCAGTGAAAAATTTTAATGCTGTTTCGAGATCAGTTTCTAATTAAAAAAAAAAAAAAAAAAAAGTTAATTATTTGTGGTAAAATAAAAGCTGTCTCATAAAAGACAAATTGTTAAAATTTTTAATGTCATTACCTGGTTTGATAAGTATAATCCTTCGCCCTTCTCTATCTCGATTCTCCAAAGGGGAGACAACATCTGCATCAAGAACATGTCGCACTGTCGATGGCTTCAAATGAACAAACAATTCCCGATTCTCTGCTTTCATCTTGTAGAAATTCAATAATAAGTTGTATGCTCGATCATAATCAAATTTGCGGGCACGCAGAAAGCGAAGTAGAAAGGCATCATCAGTGCGAGCATTCAGGCCTGAAATAGACAATTTAGAGATGATATGATTGAACCTTGTTAAATATGTGCGCTGCAGTTATTTGCTACTATATTGGAATGTGTAATAGGAGGGGGGTCTGACTAAGTGCTCACTTATCTGCTCTTTTTTCTTTCTACCAACTATTGTGGTATGCCAGTGACAAGACATTAAGATGTCCGTCAATTCAGAATACTGAGAGAAATGGATTACCCATTCTTCATGATCTTTTACCAGGTTTGTTTTGGAATTTTTAAGCAAAATATCCTATCCCACAGGCCTATCAGCCCCCACGCACCCATACAGTCCAGATTTTGCCCTCTGTAACTTGTTAATTTTCCTCAAACTAAAATTGCCATTTAAAATTAGGATGCTTCAGACAGTGGATGAGACAAAGGTGAATGCAATTAGACATGTAATGATGATCCCCAAAGAGGAATTACAGACTGAAAAGTGAAAGGGATACTGGAATAAGTGTGTGAGGTCCCAAGGAGAGTACTTTGAAGAGGAATAAGGTGCCATTGCACTTCACTTAGCACAAGGCCAAAGAGCGTCTCAAGGTAGAGGGTTACTGAAAGAGGCTGTTGTATAGATGTAAGAGAAGGGAACAAGCGCAGATTATAAGGATATATAGAATAGATGATGATTGACCCTAGACTTGAAGAGCTTAAGATTGTAGTGATTGGAGAAGCATCTTCTCAAGAGTCTGTTCCACAAAGTAGCCGTTCTTGGGAGGAAGCTGTTCAAGTGGAACTTCCTTCTTACTAATGCATCTGAAGGGGACGAGGAGGATTTGATGTATGTATATATAAGTGAGATAGAGTAATGTTGTAACCTAGAAAAGATTATTGAATGAGGAATAACCAAAATGGAGGTTGGAAATGAAATGGTAATCTTTATAATATCAACAAAATACAATACTCGCCAGCAGTGTGAAGTAGATAAACCACTGCTAGTGGTGGATTACTTAGCATATAACCCCCACTTACAATAGTGTCCAACGTATTTATGAGAATTGGGACATACCCATTAGTATTCATAGGTACGGTATATAACAAGTAATTTTCTATAAACATTTATTATTGTTTAAAAAAACCCACTAAAGTCAAAAGTTCTTTTACCTTGATGCTTTAAAACCATGTCTCTCAGCGCTTGAATATCTCGTTCTCTCCACTGTGGTTTTTCATTTAATTCTTGTTCAGCTTTTTTTATTAATTCAGGACCCAAGGTACACACATATCGACTCTTTTCTGCTGACTCCATTGCTATGTACAGGTACTTCTACAAAAAAAAAAAAAAAAAATTTACATGAGACCATCACATTTTTCCTGCAAAATTTAAATTAGATAACAAGAAATAAAACAGAAAAATTTCTTTTTTTTTTTTTGGCATATTTTGTACGGCAAAAAAATAAAATAATAATTAAACGTTACCCATAAATGAGAATATCTGATTGATGAAATAAAGTAATAATTACAACAAACTTAAAATACTTTTACCATCTTCAAATCTATTTTGCCATTTTAACATCAATGCATTTGTTTAAAGAAATCATTTTTATTATGCCATTTTTAATATACCAGAAACTATGCTATTGGTTTTTCAAATACAACTGTTTATTAAACATTTCAAAAGGAAGATTTTTTTTTTTTTTTTTACTGTGAGGATCACCCAGTACAAAGCCCAGGGACCACTTTAGGTAGAGAGTTACAGAGTAAGAAGCAGTTTATGCAGATAAGAGGGAAACATAACTGTTAACCCTAGACTTGAACAGGTTAAGATTGTAATGATATGGGGAAACATCCTCTTAGGAGTCAGTTCCACAGGGCAGTGGTTTACAGGAAGAAGCTATTCAAGTGGAAATCACCAATGGAATATAGAGGGAATGAGGGTGTGGTTCGTTACAATGTGAGTAGCATGGTGGGCCCTAGCTGTGAAGGTTAGAAGTGGTGGAACAAAGAAATGCAGCACTTTCCATGGAAGCAGTGATAGAGCAATGAAAAGCTTGCCACATCCCATCTGTGAGAGAGGTTAAAAAGTGGAAAATAATTTGTCACAGACGCTTTTAGATTTTATCAAGACTGGAAAGTGAGGACTGGGTAGCTCCCATCCAAATATGACAACAGTACCCCATTTTTGGCCTGATCTGGCTCTTGTAAAAGTAGAGGATAGCAGGAGTCAGGTACTTACTGGAGTGGTACAGAGAACTGACCATTTTTCCTGCATCTTTAGTGATGGCAGGGGTGAGTTTAAAGCCCAAGAGTCTCTCAATGTATGGAGCCTACCCTAGGGACTTCCATTCATCATAATTGATGGTACACACTTCCTGACACAGAGATTGATCTCACAATTGCTATGCCACTTTACCAATGCCACTAGGCCATTGTATTATTGTATAAATTTTTTATATATTAAAAAAATTGACTGGATTATTTACATATGGATTAGCACATCTATATCAGATTAGAATATTTATGCACTCTGTCTAGGATCAAAGTGTTGCTCCTTGTACCTTTGTACATTGTGAAAATTGTTACACATACATACAAAATATATATGAAAACACATTGCATTTTATATATGAGGCAAACCGAAAAGTTCTCAGCCCAACCCACTAAACAAAATCAGACCAAATGATCAAACATATTTTTTGAATCCTTTCTTGGAAATGTCCAGAACTTTTAGGCACCCCCTATTATATGAAATGTAAATAATTATATACTATACATAATAATTAAAAACCATGTAAAAAGAAAAACAAACTAGTACATCATCAGATATAGTGACTGACCACCGTCTGTCAAAGCTGACAATCTCACAGCTATTTTATATGTGTGAGCACATAAGATAATTATGGGTGATTGGATTGCAGATATATTTCTTCCTATGATCTTTTCTCAGTCTATCATGGTGTATCAGTGACAAAAGATGTTGGGTCATGGGAAAGAAATTAAGTCTAAAATTATAATTGCAAAACTGATAACAATGTAATTTTAATCATTTCTCAAGTGGACCATCATTAGATTCTGCTTCTTACATCCCACCTGCAACCCCCTGCATCCTAGTAGCTTCACGCCTTGCTCGGAGCGTAATGATTAAAAAAAATAAAAAAAAAATAAGAAACTTTAATTGCTTCGAGCTTTTATCAATCAAGTAGAGATTATCACATCTATGGCTTTTAAAGAATTATTATACCACAAATTAGTCCATAAACATAACCACAAAAATATAATGGTGTGTCAAAAGGTGAGCAATGCAGAAGTAAGTAATGACATTGCAATTGCATCAGGCATCACTTTCTTTGATGTATTGGGTGTATTGGGTGGAATATGTCAGGAGTTTTCATGTACTTATTAATGCTTTATCATTTACAACTATTTTTCTATTTCAGAGTCATAATAATGTTTTATATTCCAAAAGAAAGATACAAATTTTTACCTTTATCATTTTTGAAATGATTACTAAATTCCTTATTTTGTATAATTAGCACCTGTGGATATTTAAAATAGTTTGGTTTTCATATGAAAGACAAAATAACACATGAATCGCAATGTGATTAAATACAGCAAATATGAAAATATTAGTTTCAATAATTGACAAAGTTTCACAAATATAGCTGTAAAAAACGTTCATGCAACTCATCTTCATTTCAGTTTAAGTTATTTTTAATCTGAGATTAGAGATGTTAATTGAACTTTCTTTGACTTGTATATAAGAGAGTGTTGAAAAGTTCTTTGCTCAACATTTTCTCCTTGCTTTGGTGAACTTAGCTATGTCAAATTTCTTACAAGAAAATACAAATATACCTGATTTTTTTTTCATGGGTGATTAATTACACAACATTTCAAACACTATTTTTGGTTTTACTTTTTATGAACAATTTTTTTTCAAATCTAAAACAGTCTGAGCTTATTGAATTTATTTTTATTTTATAATTTCTAAGTCTTATTGATCACAATACTGAATTGTATTTGATCTTTTATTTGTAGAAAATATGTTATCAGAATGTAAACCGAAGAAATCTAAGGGAGATAATTCAATATTTGGAATATGTGCGAGTGTGAGCTATTGATTTTAAAAATCAACACTATCCCAAAGTTTTTATTGTGTATTAAAAAATAAAAAAACAAACAAAAATGAGTCTGTGTATATATATATATATATATGTGTATATATATATATATATATATATATATATATATATATTAGTAACACATACAAAAGGCTTCATGAAAACGTCGATAAAAATAAAATCTAAAATTGGATTTTAAAAATAAAATAGATCACAGCTGAGTAAAAGATAACCTTCAATCAACCAATAGCAATTGGTTTGAAGACATTCAAAAAGCTGAGTTTGTATCTCCTGAAAACAGGGAATTAGGTCAATTCAAAAAATACCAAGTTATCTGTACAAATTGACTCCAAGCGACTTTAATTCCTTTTTCTTTTCAAAGGGATTTGAAGCGACTAGAGATCAAAAGGTTCGCTGATTACTAAAACGAGATCAGCTTCTTATCTAAGTCATTATATACGCTTCTTGTACTTCCTTTTCGCCTGTAAACTTTCAGTAATGACATCTATGAACTTTATAATTGGACACACGCTCATTTCTGTCGACGTTTCAGATAAAAATGCTATGAAAAAATTCATTTGCAAGATCAACTCATAAACTTTTTACTTCGTTGTAATGTTAAAAAAAATAAATAAATTGCAGTTTTAATTTCGGTAGCGTTGACACTCACAACACAAATCACCAACCGCAGATGTGTCAGCAATTTTTACACTGTATTTGACTTTTCAATAAAAATAAAATCATTTGCCACTATTTCCAATTGCTTTTTTTTTAAATTTTGTAATAAAAATATTTTCTTAATTCCTTATATAGTTGTAATTGATAAATACTGCATTACATTCATTAAATTATTGTATTCAGTTATTATGTGCCATGCGTGACACGCTTAGGCGATCATGCATCTTTCGATACATGACTTGACAAGGTAGATTTTTCCCACAGTTGCCATTTATTTCTTCTGTAGACCAGTTGCCATCCAAGGCAAAAACAACCCGGTCAGGCCTGCTATTTACGACTCATAACTGGGGGGAAAAGAAGAGGATTCATACCTTTGCCAAAAGGGTAAGTGAATAATACTGTAATGGAATTCGAACTCGACTCTCCGATTCCTCAATCCGAACCGCTATCCGTTACTTTACTGTGCCTCCTCTTTGTATTGTATTTTAGTTTAATAATTATTCTTGGTAATAAACATTAGTGTTTGTTTACTTACTGTTTTTAGTAGTTTATTATTTTTGTTGTAAATTCTCAAGAGCATAAAAATGTACAAATTCACTTTATTCATAAGTTTTACTATAACTCTATAAATTCTAATTATTGCTTTTTAAAACAATAAGCATTTCCGAGGAGTAATTGAAATAAAAAAAAAAAGTGGTGTCGGGGGGGGGGGAACGCCCTTTTGACACTCCATTTTTTTTGCCGGCACGAAAGTCAACGTTTGCTAAAAAAATGCTAAAAAAATAAAATTAAGTTAAAATAATAAAATAAAGCTTAAATAAAAATTCTAAGCATTAAAAAGTTCACTCGAGTTGGGAGAAAAAAAAAACACAATTTTATGAATAAATTATTAAATTTGATGCTCACAAGATAATTATTATTATGACTAAAAAAAAAATTCTTCTTACCGTAAGAATCTTACGGATTGAGGAGGTCAATTTATGGGAAAACACAGAAAATTAAATATGAAACAAAAACAATACACTTTTTTTCTTATGCACTGATGAATTTCTAAAAAAGTGTGGGAAAAAAAAAGTGTTCCTGTTAGTGTTAAGTTAAAGTAAAGATCTCTTCTTAACTCAGTTTGGAGTTGGACTTTTTCCTATAGATTTCGACGTTTGAGTGTCCAACAGCTAAAAATCAGTCCGTGCTTGTGCCTGGTATAACATTTCAGTTCTGCTAGTGATTTACAGACAAGGC
Source organism: Acanthosepion pharaonis (assembly GCA_903632075.3). NCBI lineage: Eukaryota > Metazoa > Mollusca > Cephalopoda > Sepiida > Sepiidae > Acanthosepion > Acanthosepion pharaonis. Next base: position 62,033 of record CAHIKZ030005581.1, read on the forward strand.
CACGAATGGTGCAAGAATGAATGTTTCGAGATAAAGTGCGTGTGGGGATGGTGGTGATGATGATGTTTTCTTTCTTCCCTCGGTCGTGAAAATAGAAGAATCTTCTTCTTCAACGACTGCAACTGGACGTCTTCAAGGAAGTTATTAAAACAGCTAGCTCTCCTCCACTCCTTACAATTCGAAACCACCTGCTCAAACAGAAGTCTTTACATACACTTACTTACACAGTCTCTATATGAAATCTTTATGCATGGCATTATTTGAAAAAATTTTAAATAAAAAACCGTTGCTTATGGATAGGAGATACAATTTTTAAAATACTAAGAGGATTTTTTTTATTATACTGTATAGCTATATTGTTTTAAAAAAGTGTTTATTTTCTTTTAAGCAAGCACAAAATGGCTTGGAAAAGCAAAGTGAATAATCCATTTATTTTGCTTTACTAAAAAGCCCTTCATATTCCCATCTCCCGCGCTTTTCAGTTACTTTCCTTGTAACATTCTTATTCGCTTGATTTGACGTCTAGATTTATTTTTTCAATTATCCAAATTAAAAGAACAACATTTATTTACACAACAGCAACCGAAATTCGAGAAATTATAAACTTTTACTTGACAAATGTTATTTTACACAGGCAATAATAATTTGTTGCAATCTTTGTTTTCCTACAATCACTTTTTTTAAGACTTCAGTGTTCAGTGCTATCAAAAAATTGAAACGTGGTATATTATTATTTACAAATAATAATATGCATCCGTAAAACATCACCCACTGACTATATAAATTTATTCTTCGTTCAATTTGTTAAATGTCTTATGAATTTTAAAAACTTACCTGGACCTTATGAAATAATGTGGTTCATCAGGTTATCGGACGGTTTTTTTTTTAGTACAGATGCTTCAGATTAACAATGCAGTATGAATAACAAATAACAATCATTATTGCATTAAGGTTTTTTTTTAAAGCATGTCCAGAACAGTATAAAACAACGCTTAGCTTAATAATCCGTGTTTAAGTAATTTCTTTCAATGACACTAAATACTTTTTAGTTTTTTAGTTGTTGAATACTAACAGTGACTTATAGCCACAGACCAACAAAATGTCATTTAGTAAGAAAGTCCTGAGGCTCAAACCAAGAGCACGCTGTACCAAGCGCAACTCTTGGGTAAATTTTCATATAATTTCATTTTTTAAATTTTGATGGTTTATCACCATGATGAGAGGGAAAGAAAAAGAAATCGTGTCTTCTGTTCTGATCTCCTTAATGACCACACCCATTCAGCTGTTGTGACACTGCAGACAGAACATGAGTAAACATGCGAGTCATTCATTCCAATTACAATAACAAGCACTTTAAGTAGGAAGAGAATAAGAAGTTGTTTTTTTTTTTCTTTTTCTTCTTAAGAATTACAGATCATTATTGACATAGAATTCTTTTCAAACATGACTTGTTTCCGACATTCGCAAGACAAACCACAAAAAAAGTTAGTATTTTAATTTTGTTCAGTGAACAAAGCGGCAAAAAGGTTTCCTAAAAATGCGAAAAAATAAAATTAAAAATTTGGTTTCCTAGACAAGAAGAAACGTTTAATTTGATGATTGAAGTTAAATTACAGACAAGAAATTAACTTGTGCATTTAATTAATTTGTTTGTTTTTTTTAATTTTAATTTTACAATGAATACATTATTGAATTAATTCATTCAACATTTTTTGTTAAATTCTAAGAAGGAAAGTTAACGCACTTACTTTACCTTCACGTTGGATATAAAATAAACAAGTAGTAAATTAAGGCAAATATTTTACATTTATAACTTCCAATTATGAATTGAAATTATCCACTAATTTATTAAAAACAAAAAAACTATTTTTGAACAGTGTGCCGTGAGATGTTGTGTCGGAATGAAGTCAAGGGAAAGACGAAGTGAATGTTTCCTCAACAAGAAAAATAAAAGCATAAGCTAAGCACATTCGTTTCAAAAGTCACATATAAGCAATTACAGTTTTCTTTTGTAAAAAATGAATGTTTTCTTGTTTTGGATTATTATGCAATTCAACAACAACATCCAGGTTGTTAGAGTCAGAAAGAAAAATCAATAAAAATTTATATATTTTTCTGCAGTGCGAATTAATAATGTTAACAAATTCTACCAGCAAAGACCATCGAGATCGTATAAAATAATAAATATAAGCAATTTTTTTCCAAGACACAGACTACTCTATAGCTTTTTAGCTATTTTGATTTTCCCCCCCTCTACACGAACCTATTTTTCGCTCTCTAGCAGTCGACGTCGATGTCTTCCTCCGCCGACATGTTCAGGACTTGTTCGGAGAGTGACTGTTGCAAGGGACATAACTCTGATGGCTTAGCCATAAATTAGCATTTCTTCAACGATTATTAATTAATACCGTGTAAATTAAATTCAATTTTTAAGTAAAGGAAAATGTTATTGAGACCGAATGAAAGCATTGTAATTGCTTGCCTAAAACGATGGTTTAAATGTAATACTCGAAATTCATACCAGTGAAAATTAATTTTGTAATACATTATTTTATTTAAATATTAGAATGATACATTGTATTTTTTGTTCAGTTGCAATTTTTATGTAACTTTGTTTAAGCAACAAGGGAAATCTATTTCAGGCTTCAATAACATTCAGCTTAATTTTATTTATTTATCCAATTAATTAAAAATGGTTATTTTTTTTATTGTGTTATAAAAAGTAAATTAATAGGCATGAGAACTGGTCTTATTTTTTTTTTTTCAAAATTCAAAGAAATAATCAGTTAATGAAATTACTCTTAAATTTTGCAAAATGTAAAAAACATTTTCGTCTCAAAAGATTCTGATACCCCTTTTCTATTTTCTTACATAAACTGCTCCACTTGTAAAAAAAAATAGATTTTTTTTTGGGGGGGGTTAATTTTTGTAGATTAGAATTCATTAAACCTTTCTCAAGCCACAACATTTTTCAGAATTGAAAAATATTGATTTTTTAACTATTTATAAGATGGGAGTCCTGTTTATAATATTGCTATAGGTTAAAATCATTCCCTGACTTTTTACAGTTATTGAACTCAATTGTTATTTGCAAATGTCAAGTTTGAAACTGTTTAAATCATTGGTATTTTCATTTTTTTTTTTAATTCTCTAAATTATTCAAAATTTTCTTTTTCCTTTTATTTTAAAAATGAGGGGATTTCGTCAGAAAGACATTCACAAACAGTGAGAGATAATAATTATTTCTCATAAATGAAGAATAAAAATATATATATATATATATATATATATATATATATTTATTAATCGTTAGGTCATTTGCAGTAGTGTGCAGTAATATGAATCTATTTTCAGGGTGTATGATAAAATTTGTTTGGCCTTGAAAAATATTGTGTTATCCATGGTTGCATCAGATTTTTATCACACCCAGACACTATTGTCTCAAATGTCAATTAGTTGTCCTATGGACATTGTCTGTGATGAACATTACTCCAAGGAAGTGTACAAAAATTGTAATGCTGCATGAACACAATGGCAAGCCTTACCAGTGAGCAAATCAAAGTATAGATTGACCCAGAAACTCTCCTGATTTAAATCCAATCAAGAATCTGTGGTCAATCTGTAAGGAAAGACTTTGTGGAATGGACATACAAAGTATTAACATGTGCACTGGGTCATGTTTCATTGCAAAAATATGAAAAAAAAAATAACGGAATTATTCATATTGTTTCAATTAATTTGCACAAGGGTGTAGTTGTCAATTCTGGATTTCTAATTTATTGAATCTCAATACATTGTTTCAAGACTTTTGTTTCATTGCATCTCACTATTAAAACTTTCTAACAATTGCCATCATTTGTACCATTAGTAAATATAATAATAATAATGAAGTATATAATCAGAAATTTATTATGGATAAATACACATACATATATATAGAAAATAAATATAGCAGGTATACACACTTTGTCGAAGTTTTTAAATCCAACTTTCCACTGATTTTGGACTTCACTTATGCTTCAGTTTTTCCATTTCCATTGTTGAAACAATTCTGTTATCCATTTCTCAGGAAAATTTTCACCTGAAAAGAAAATACTTTATAAAGTTATAATCAACATAAAGCCATTGCTTATTGCTAAAACCTCCTGACAAGTGGACTAAACAATTACAAAAAGGTTCATCTACAAAACTCTGAAGGTAGGGTGCTGAACATAACATCACTTAGCTAAGTATTTGTATTAATCCTATATATATATATATATATATATATATATATATATATATATATATATATATATATATATATAAAGATTAAAAATAATGGAAGCCCTAATAATAAAAAAAGGAAAAGCCAATGCTCAATAACATTAACTATGAATACAGCCAAATTACTGTAACTTCAGACACATGCATAAAAAAAACTTTAAAAAAAACTCGCATAATAAAAAAAAAAAAAATAAATAAATTAAAAAAATCACCCTCGATAATGGCTAAAAGAATAGCCAAAACTTTTGGACGGATTTTACACGCTTTATGTCCAGAAAAGAAAACACAAGAAAAATTAAATAAAAAGCTTAATCGCAGTAACTTGTCAGTCATCTTTAACTAAACTTGTATAAAAGAGGGATTACCGCTAAATACAATATATATGTGTGTGTGTCTTGAACAATAAAAATTGTTAAAAATTAATAAAAAAATTAAAATTTCAGGCACACTGGGTTGTATATTAATATTTTTGTTTTATTTTTTAATTAGGTTTCTTGACTAATTTTTGACAGCATGGCCATCATCAGGAGAAAAAATTCATGCTTGTTAGTATCAGTCAACTACAGGAGTGAATGACAGTCTCTGAGGAAGAATTTGACGTGTAGTTTTCATTTGTTAGTTTTAGAATTGGTCAAAGATCTTTTTCAAGTTTTTTTTTTTTAAAAATGTTGGGATATCTGTGAGCTGTTCTTCTTTAGTCATTTTGATAGCTTTGTTGATTGCTGGGAATGTTTGAGTGTGTGTATGGGAAATCTTATCACCTCTGTACGCATGCCTGTCTAATCTGGTTGTGGGTAGTGGCGGTTTGGGGAGTCATCTTGGCCCTTCATCTTCCATGTAGTAGAGCAGTAGAGTATATGCAATTTTAAAGCGATTATAAGGTTTAAGGGAGAAATATGTGGGGGTTGATCTATGGGGTTATATGTTAATTCCATCTGGGCTGTTTAGTTTGTTGTTGAATCTGTCTGGACAAAGTGTTTTGAGGTGCAAAATCAATTTGTCTTCATGTTCTTCTAGTATTTTCCTAACTTTGTCTTCTGTGTCTATTTCTCTTTGTTGTAATGGAATGTCCCACACTCCCTATCGCCTATATGGACTGACTATATCAGCAGCTATATACAGTGAGCACAGGATATACCTGGGGGGCTTGCTTCAGGAATTACTAGCTTGCCACCCAATTCCTTGTCTTTCAGTAGCGTATTCTCTTTTACAATAAACCTCTCTTCTTTCATCTACACATGTGTTGCTGTTCCTTCACTTAAGTACCACCTTTGTCTATTTGTAACCTCTTTAAGAGTACAACACTATTCTTAAGAGCAAATTTTTCATGGCTATTAAAATCATGTTTTTCTAGGTGAAAATGTTGTTCTACTGGTAATAATTTTTCATAGGAAGCCTACAATCCAATTCTGATAATTATTAATTCTCTAGTGGAAGGTTCATTCAGATTTTCTCACCTATCACATAGTGTGCATTTAATAAATTTCATAGCTTCTTTGGTTTAACAAACTCCTACTAAACTATTTCTCCCATTAGTGCACATTGTCCAATTTTTTAGAGAGGTAATTACTTGAAATTTTAAGTCTGTTAGCTTTAAGATACCATTAGCCAGCAAGGCAGTGTGAATATTAAGGGTGTGGGTTTTGTGTGTATTTTTAGGTGAAGGTGCATGTTCACTATGTAAACAAATAAGATAGAAGCAGCATACAAAAAAACTTGTGTTTCAGCAACAAACATTTATTCCTTGTATGTTGACTGTATTGAAATAAAGTAAAAGGTCATTTGTGTCAGTTATCCTTTTTGGTTCTGAAATAATTTATGGCAAGTAAGGATATGAATGGGTAAACATGATTGAGCTCAAGTCAGCCTTGTGCTGAGTTGGGAAAACCAAGTATGTCTGTTCTTCTTTTCAGTTCTGAAATAATATATGGCAAGTAAAGATATGAATGGGTAAACATGATTGAGCTCAAGTTAGACTTGTGCTGAGTTGGGAAGACTAAGTATGTCTGTTTTTTTCTTTTTGGTTCTGAAATAATTTATGGGAAGTAAAGATATGAATGGATAAAGCTGGTTGAGCTCAAATCAACTTCATGCTGAGTTGGGAAAACTGCACCCCTACTCCATGTGTAGGGTGGCTAAAACATGTCCATTGATGTTGTTCGTAAGTGGAAAAAGTTCAGTCATTAGTGGACCAGGAAACTAACATTCCCTAGTGGAAATGTTATTACAGTGTCATTCATATCTTGAAGTCAAGAAAAAGAAAGATTCTATTCTTTCTCAAAGTGGGGTCATAAAATTGCACACAGAGTAATGGTTAGCAGCTTGGATTGAGGAATCAGAGAACCGAGTTTGAATTCCATTCAAATCCATTACGTTCAGTTACATGCTAATACTCTTGGGAAAGGTATAGATCCCCCCACCCCAGCTATGGGTAAATAGCAGGACAGACCGCGGGTTCTATAGCCTTGGATGGCAAGTAGTCTACTGCAGAAAGAAATGGCAACCTACTGCGGGAAAAAATCTGCCTCGTCAGTCATGTATTGAAAGATACATGATTGCCTAAGCATGTATCATGTATGGCACATAACTGACCAGAAAACCTTTCCAGTTTCTTTATAATTTGCATCATGGGAAAATTAATTTATTTTTTGTATTCACAATTATTATTTTAGTTATTGGTTTTATTTCATTTTCCCCACAGTAGGTTATGTTAAAATAACTAAAATTTTAAGTAAACCTTATGCAATAATTGGTTAACATCATCATCATTGTCATGATGATGATTATTATTATTATTAAATATATGATAAAACCCTTCAAAAAGAGAAAATCTTTCTGGCCAGATTTGAGCTAGTAAATTAATTTTTAAAAAGGCATGAAACCTTCAAAATCCAGAAGGTGGTCCCAAACTTATATACTGTAACTTACTGAAAATAATATGCATTTTTTTACTGTAAATTACAGGTGATAGTAGTGTGCATATTTTAAATAGGTTTAAACAAAAATATTTTTTTTTGTTATTGATTTATAATAATAAATACGTATTTATTGTTCTAAAATAAGAAAGATATTATCCCAATTTTCATTTTAAGTCCAACAATAATAATTATAAAATTTTTTTGTCAATAAATTTATGTTTATCAGTAACCACATATTTTATTTGGCAAAAAAATTTAAAAAAATCTATAAAAAGGCCAATTTCAAAGAAATGAGGATATCAAGTTAACAATTTAAGGACTTTTTTTACTGAAATTTTAAGGAAACATTATGCAGTCATGGGTTAATTTCATTATTATTATTGAATATATGATAAAACCTTTTAAAAAGAGAAAGTCCTTCTTGCCAGATGTGAGTTAGTTAAGTTACTGCGATGGACATCTGAAGGTGGCTAGAGAGTACAACAGCCAAAATAGTGTGATAATAACAGCCGTGTTTCAGCAAATGATTGTATAATGATAATTTCTCATCTTAAAAATTCAGAAAAAATTATTTGTTACTGCTTTTTTTAACCCTGCTTTCTTTTTTCATCAGTGATAGATTACTAATCATTTTCATTTCAACATTGGCAATCTCAGTAAACTCTATATTATTGATAACTTCAACTCCAACACATTGGTAATTTCATTTCCATTCTACATAACCTTTTAAATTTTATGGGGATGGACACTTTTCCTCTTGCTTTGTGCATGATTCTAGTGGATGCAATGAACTAATTGATTGGTTCATTTTCTACAGCTTATCAGCCCTTTGCACGTTATTTAAAGCCAGAAAATATTTTTAGATTGTAATAATGGTTTAGTGATATAAGTTTTACTAATTAACCCATAGCTGGGTGAAGAAGAGGTGAATTCATACTTTCCCAAGGGCATTTGCACATAAGTGAATATAACAAACTTAACAGGAATTGGAACCTCAGCTCTCTGATTAACAATTCTGAGCCATTAGCCATCCACAACTCCAAGCTTACAGCACCTGGTATTCCCAAATGGTCACCCATCTAGCTATTGACCAGGCCCAAGGTTGCTTAACTTTGGTGATCATATAGAAAGCATGATGTGGCTGTAAGCATGGATGTAAAGAAGTAATTTTATCTCAGTCTGTCAATTTTATTTCAGATATATAAAATTTGTATGCAAAATTTGAGAAAAAAAACTAATGTTAATTACAATTAATATCTGCTTTCTCTTTTTATTGAAATTTATCTTTTATCACTTCGTTTTTCTAAACAATGCAAAGATATATGCAAGATATAACAAACAAAGAAAGATGTCAATGGTTTGAAATGAATTACAAAATTGTTAAGCTATATTCCTTCACCATGATTTTTAGGGACCAGGATCATTGAAGAAGGCACTTAACAACAAGAAAATACAAGAAACAAGAGAGAGAGAAAAAGCAGTATAATGAAACAGAAATTAAAAATGTGTAAATAATAAGTGACCAATTTTCTTTTTAATAAAAGGTATAAAATTCTAAAATTAATGAGTAATATTTTCATAAGGTGACTATAATTTATGAGTCAATAATAATATTAAAGCAAAGTTACTTCCCTTTATTTTCTATTTAAATCTGCTGTTTTAAAGCATTTTTTGCCGAGAGATATTTGGTTGGTTTCTTTTTGTCATAAGTTTGATTAGGTCGCCTTTTTCACGATTTATTTTTCCTATTGCAATGTGGTTTTGCTCTGTGGAGTATTGCACTGTCATATACGGTAATACTTGATTCTCAAGCAAGAGTAATACTCTGTGTCATACAGATCAATACTTGTTTTTCTAGATATTGTCATACAGGAAAATGAAAAGACCTTAAAAAGAAGATTAACTTTTTTATAATGATTTCATATTTAACTGAATGTGACAATGTACAAATTCTTCTAAATGTTGTCCGAAAAGGTGTTAATAATAATATGCCATGTAGTTTTTTGATGTTAACTGTTTTTGCTGTATTAGAGTTATCTTCCTTGCTCTTGGTAATGGCCAGTGCCAGTGAATTTTTTATGGAACAAGTGTGCAGTTCCAAGATATTTAAAAAGTTGGGAATATAATAAGTGACTCTGCAAAGAATGGAGTTCAACAACAATAACAGGAAAAATATATTGAAAATGTCATTATTTTGGGCACAGTGAATGAACGAACTGGATTAGATTTTCTTTTTACAGTTTATCAACACTTTGTTAGTTATTTAAAGATGAAACATATTTATGACTTTTAGTATTTCATTTCTGGGATGATTAATTGTCAATATTATTGTATTATTCCAAACTATTGTTCTCATCTTGGTTGAGACAGATGTTATTATTGACACAACATTTCGACCAAGTACCCTCTGGTTATCATCAGGGGTCCATTGATTGGCTGATATGAGATATCTGTTGATTACTGTGATATTTTGTCCCTGGTATGTCAGTTATTGTTTGTTTCTGTTGAATTAGTACTTCATTACCTGATCCAAGAATTGAACTCATGACCACTAGATGACAGTTCAAAATAATAACTCATGAATAGTTCTATATAACTATAACTAATGTCCTTTGAGATGGTAGCATAGTGGATATAGGAGCTATTTATACATATGTTACAAATATCCCATATTAGTTAATCAATGGACAACTGATGATGTCTAGAGGGTACTTGGTCGAAACATTATGTCTGTAACATCTAAATCAACCAAGATGAGAACGATAGTTTGAAATAATACAAGAATTATTCTTGTCCTCACGTTTTCAACTGACTTGAAGTGGAACAACTACATTGAATCAATAGCTACATCTACTGCAAGGAAAGTCGGTTTATTGTGTCGTGTCAGAAGGTTTTTCTCATCAGAGTCCATCTTGCACATTTACAAATCTACCATTCATCCATGCATTGAGTACTGTTGCCATATCTGGTCAGGTGCCCCTGCTATTCATCTCAATGTTCTTGACAAAATCTAAAGAAGGATTTGCAATGTAATCGATTCTGACTTGGCATCTCAACTTCAGTCACATTCTCACAAATGTGATGTGGCTTCCCTCTGTCTTTTCTACAAATATTTTCATGGCAACAACTCTAACGAGATTTTTTCCTTGGTGCTTCAACTACATAAATTTAAGCATGCTACTAGATTGGCATTTAGGTCCCACCCTTTTACTGTTGAAATAGATAAATATAACTGCCACTTCTACTCCAACAGTTTCTTTACTCATACTTCCTGCCTGTAGAACACCCTTCCATTTACTTGCTTCCCTGAAAACTACAATCTTCAAAACTTTAAATGCAACATCAATCACCATCTTGAACCACATTCATTTTTATCCTTTCCTCATCCCCACCCCCCATATACCAAGTCTTTTCTCTCACTTTCACACTCTGTAACACCCTGTGTACTAGTGGCATTCCTGCTTGCTCAGGGTGAAATGATTAAAAAAAAGAATATATTTTTGACTGTAAGAATAAATCTTTTTTTTTTGTTAAGTGAATATTGCATTTGCAATTTTTTAAGAACAGCAATGATTTTTTTCCAGATACAACTCCTACTATTTAACCTATAGCTGAGGGAGGAGATGGATACCTATGTCTCACAAGAGTATTTGCATGTAAATGAATGTAATGAACTTGACTGGAATTTGAACTCAGTTCTCCAATTTCAAACAAGCGAGACAAATAAAAAAAGCAGTTCAGGGCTATATTATATATCAGTGTAATAAGGCAACTAAGTGCTTTTACAAGGTACAATATTTAAGCAAAATGCATTTTGAATTTTGAAACAATGAATATTTTTTAATTTTACTGGAAATAAATATCAAAATATTCAAAGATTATTTATCATTTAAATTTTTTAATTACCATATTTGACGGCATATAAGGTGCACTTTTTTTTTTACTAAAAATATCTTTTAAAATTCCCCCTGTATCTTATATGGCATATGTAGGTTTAAAATTCATGATAGCCAAAATTAGCTACCTGGCAACTCCTATTAGCTTAGACTTTAGAGTAACTTTCATATACCTATTGTTATTATTTAGAATGCTATTATGCAGATTAAAAGTGTCATCATTGATAATATTCATTATATTAATTTCATCACATTTAATATTTGTACTTTGTTTCACTAAAATTATATGCAATAAATTCAAATTATATATTTGTAAAATATATTTGTTTCATTAATATTTTTTTCTGCAATAACTTCCGGTTGCATTGGTATAAATACAATCAGAATTTTTATATCCTAATTATTCCACTACGTTTACAAGACACAGGTTGTACAGATCATATAAAGGAAAATTTTTGACTGAATTTTAATGGTAACTTTACTATTTTGCTCATTTGTAATAATTGCTTGATTTTTATTTTGTTTTCTTATCTTTGAATATAATAAAGTTTTTATAGGCTCATGTTCTTTTTTCCCTATTATTTTTCATTTATGTGTAATCATGGCTTGTTTAACCAAAATAATACCTCATAAATATAGCCTAGGTTGTACCATTTACTAAAAGTTTTACTAATTTTTTCTTGATTTGCCCTGCTGAAATTGGGGTGTGTCTTATACACTTGTGTGTCTTATATATGCTATCAAATACAGTACTTGGAGGTTATGAACATTCACTTTATAAACAGAATTATTTTTGTTAACTTATTTTTCAAAAAGAAAAAAAAATGTTATCAAAAATATTTCTGCTTAAGAACTGACCTCTGTGGCAACTTCTTTTTCAAAAGGTGAACGTAACAGGATCATTTTAAAAAAGTATCCTTGAAAAAGGTGTGAATTTTTTCTCTCCAGCTATGGGTTAATTACTAGTTGAAGAAAAAGAAAATTCTGATTTCAAAACTGTAGAGAAAGCAACAGTGAACCAAACCAAGAATTAATAGCAATTCACAGATAATAAAGGAAAAGAAGCAGTGGAGAACCATGATCCTGTACATCTTGAAGGGGCATGCCATTTAAAAATATAACAAAAATAATGCCAATATTGTTTAGAAAATAATACTGAATCTTCAAAAGAAAGAAATTTTAAATTTATTAATCAAGAACATAATTATCAATGACTCAAGAGAGATGGGTCAAGATTTTGATGCAAGAGAGATGAGGCGAGATTTAAATGCAAGTGAGATGGGATGAGATTTTGATGCAAGAGAGATGGGGCGAGATTTCAATGCAAGAGAGATGGGCGAGATTTTGATGCAAGAGAGATGGGGCAAGATTTTGATACAAGAGAGATGGGGCAAGATTTTGACACAAGAAAGATGGGGCGAGATTTCAATGCAAGAGAGATGGGCGAGATTTTGATGCAAGAGAGATGGGGCAAGATTTTGACACAAGAGAGATGGGGCAAGATTTTGACACAAGAAAGATGGGGCGAGATTTCAATGCAAGAGAGATGGGCGAGATTTTGATGCAAGAGAGATGGGGCAAGATTTTGATACAAGAGAGATGGGGCAAGATTTTGACACAAGAAAGATGGGGCGAGATTTCAATGCAAGAGAGATGGGCGAGATTTTGATGCAAGAGAGATGGGGCAAGATTTTGATACAAGAGAGATGGGGCAAGATTTTGACACAAGAAAGATGGGGCGAGATTTCAATGCAAGAGAGATGGGCGAGATTTTGATGCAAGAGAGATGGGGCAAGATTTTGATACAAGAGAGATGGGGCAAGATTTTCAGGCAAGAGACACAAGTGAAATTCTTAGAATTACAATTAAGTCAGTCACTTTACATTTCATCTTCATTAACACAGTGTTAGCAAAAATTGAGCAACATTTCCTCCTCGGGATAAGTATAAATAAAATTCTCCTGATTTTACCACCTTTAATATGCTACAATTGTTTCTATAAGGTTAATGGTGAGACACAACATACATTTCAAGAGTGACTTAGATTACTGAAAAAAGAAAAAAGGATATCTGTACAACAAGAGTTATTCAGACAATTGAACTCTTTCTTTATGAGAAAAAGTTGTTTTTTTTTTACAGAAAAAAATATGAGAAACAGAAACAGACATGATGGCTAAGCTTATTACTAGCAATATGAGTCACATAAACAATGCCATTCTCTACATCTTGTCTAAATAATCTCTTTACATGTTGTACACCTGAAGATGGCAATGGAATGGTTCAGCTGAAACACTGGGGATTAAACAAATGCAACACAAAGAATGTTTCCAAAAATCTTAGCAATTTTTGGAACAATAATGATTCTTTGCAAAATTATAGAATGAAATTTGAATTCCCGTATATTTTGATTTACCTTACCACACTCATATCTAACCAGGCTTCTATCCATATAGCTATCTAACCATGCTCATATCTATCAATTTACAACAAAAATATTAAACACTATTAGACTGTTTATTTACTAGAATAATTTTATATTTATAACATTCTAAAGACTAATAAAATTGAAACTAATGCAATGCAATATTTATCATTTACCAATTTATAAAGAAATAAATGTGAAAGCAATTTTTTATTCCAAAATTTATAAACATTTATTAAATTGTTAAAATATCTGAGACAACTGTAAAGAAATCCTTATTATTTACCATTTTATAAAGTTCAAATCAATTGGCATTTAGCTGATGTTTTGTCAACCATTACAAAAAACAATCTTTTCAGTGAATATAAATGTTACTTTTTATCTGATCCTCACAGTCCACCTGAAATCCATCTGTGCACTCCCTAGGAATCCATGGACCCCAGGTTAAGAAGCCCTGTTCTAGAAGATTAGGCTAAAATTAAATAAATAATGCATGAAGAATTTAAAGAGAGAAATAGCCAGTAAGCTAATCAAGCAAATTATTTGTAAGTGCCATGAGTTTAATCCTCAATGAGTTTGTCCTTGTGCCAAACTTAACAAATATCTCAGTAAATTTTTCTTTCTCGTGAGCACACATATGATAAAAATCATTATAAAATGCTATACAATAATATTTGAATTAATGAAGCCAATGGCAGACTGGCCAGGGTGTAAGCTTTCGTGATGGCAAGTGGGTCCTCTATATCAAATAAAAATGCAATAAAGAAACAAAAACAGGCAACTGCTTTAGTAATAAAAAGCAATAAGAACTTTATAAAATCATCTGTATACTATCAGTTACTTAAATCTAATGTGAGAGGCCATTTTCAATGCTAAAGATAAAGACAAGGTTAAAAAGTTTGCTGTCTGAGGATAATTTGGAATCATACATGTTGCTATCCATTGAAAAGTAATTGTCAAATGAATTTGCTGCAGAAGCAATTATTGGCAGATTCGCACAATCATCAAGTGAACACAAATGATTATTCTTAATATAGTGAACTGCATGCAATGCTCTGTTGTGTTTTGGGACTGTCTGTTAATGTGTAAATTGTGTGGTAAACTATTTAAAAATATTAACCAATTACTTAAAATTTAAAAAAATGTTATGAGTGGTTGCAAAATGAAAGGAATAACAAGGATTAGATTTTAAAACAACATGTATTTGTTTAAGATACATGATATATTTACATGTTGTTAGAAAATTGGTAAAAATGGTTGCTGATCATCAGGAGAGCAGTTAGGTGTAAGGGTAGTGCCGAGAGTTGATCGATTTCTTGGGTTGGTTTGGCCAATGTCACAGGATAGGTCCAGAGTGGATTTAAACATTGGTTGGGTTCAACGCACGTGTTGATCGATCAAGGTCACGGTGGTAGGTTGATTTGTGGTAGAGTGCATTGGTTGCCAAGGTGATGGCAATAATGATGAGGGATTAATTATAGCTGATAGGCTTGTAGTGAAACATTCAGGTCAATTCAAGCTAGATGTTGTATCAATGAAACAGGGTTGTGGCAGTGACTGCAAGGGTATGCCTGTAGTGAGTCGGGTTGCCAAGGAGGAAGGCTTGTAGCTGGGTGGTGATGATGTCAAAATGTTAAAAATTGTGACAGTTGGCATCAGAAATCTGGCAGTGTCGAAGCTGGATTGTCAGCCACATTCCACATGAGATGTTATAAATCACCATGATGGGTGTTAGGAGCCTAGGGGTGTTGAAGCTGGGTTGTCAGCCACATTCCGCATGAAAAGAGTCGGGTGAGATTAGTGAAGCCTGGGAGTTGTAACGGTTGTGTTGAGAGAAATGGTCACGGTAGTGACAGTGCTAGCACCCTCCATGTCTGCAGGTGACCCTTTGGCTGGTGACTGTTGTTGGTCATTGCAAAAGACCTGCTTTTAAGCAGATCTGGCAGTCCCCAGGGTCATCTCCTTTTCCAGCAGGAACATTCACAAATGACCACTGTATTACTTTCATTGAAGGGGCTTGCTTCATAGACTGGACATGATTCTCAGACCCTATGCGCAGAAAACAACTTTTTTTATTCAGTTCCACCTTCTTGGAATTGACATCTGGCTAATATGCAGAATGAATCAAAAAGAGATCTAATTGCAGCAGAGTATGACAAAAATAAATCAAAACTTCAATTATAATATTCCATATTTACATTTGGTATCTACTGCCGATAATATGTACAGTACATGTACATAGTAATTAAGAAATACACGTTTTAATTGTACCCTTTTTCCATATGTATTTTTTGAAAATTATATTTATTCATTATTAAAATTAAATAACAGCATTTTAGTTGTGGGTGGGTCTCTTTTGTCTCCTGGCAATCAATATTTTTGGATCCAGTCTGCCACTGGATGAAGTGTTGTCATTAATTATTTTTGACTAGATTTTTTTTTCTTGGAATTTTGAACTGGGCCAGTGGATAAAAGCGTTGGCTGAATCCAGTGACTTGACCCAAAGAGTTGTGAGTTCAATACCTGGCTACAGCTGAGGTGAACTAAAAGCTTAGAGAGTTGAATTAAAAAGAGATAACAGAGACATTTGGAAGAGGCATGGCATGTGGAAGTCGAACAATCTACCCCGGTGAACAGAATAAAGGGTACAGCTCAAAATTCCAAACACCTGAAGAAGGTCAGCATCTACAACAGCTGAAATGTGAATATGGCAACACAAATGAGGACAACAGTCCAAATAGAGTAAATTTTTTTTTTCTTGTTGGTAATACTTAATTTTTTTTTAATGGTTTTCTTTTTTTATTCCTTTGACTTTTTATTGTAACTCCCAGATCACCATTGAATGCAGCACAGATTGGAAATAAAAAATGACCCTTTGCCCTTGGGATGCACGTTCAAATCTGGCAAGAAGAAGGCTTTGTCTTTATTTCTTATTTATTTTGCTTATTTAATGGTTACAGGAGAACGATCCAAGATTTGTGATAAAATATAACAGAAATGAAAAAAAATCAATGGAAACTGCAATGCTTGATTTGATTGATTCATTTTTTACAGATTATCAACCCTTTGCAGGTTATTGAAAGCCAGAAAATCAAGACTTACTAATTAATCCATAGCTAGGGGAAGAAGTTGTGGATTCATACATTTCCCCACACGTATTTGCATATAAGTGAATATAATGACCCCAACTGAAATTGGAACTCTGATCTCCAATTAACATTTCTGAGTCATTATCCATTACACCACCTGTGCATTCAACATGACAGCACCAAGTTGAATGCAATGCATTCTCATACCAAATTGAAATCCTGTTGAATGAACTTGCACAATCAGACCCCCTCCCCAACATACACACACACCAAAATAAAGGCAAAAGTTAACATCAAAAAGATAGAAACTTTATTACAAATTTTACAAGTACCCGAATGTAATAACTGCTCAGTGAGGTGAGAGAGGAATTAGGGGAAAATGTTCTACTATTTTATTTTATGATAACTGGATTAGACTATTTACAGGGGAACTATTGTCCACAATTTTCTTGTTGTTATAACAACCTAATGTTTCGGTTGTTGTGCCCTCTGGCCTTCATCAGGTGTATGGCAACCCAGGTAACCCACAAGATGTTCCAAACTGAAACTGTAGGTTATGTGGATCGACATACACCTGATGAAGGTTGCAGGACACAATGGCTGAAGCATAAAGATAAGGACAATAATCTGCATATAAATAAGTCCTCATCCCAGAAATTCAGACAGAAGCTGGATTACATTTCAAAAGTAGACAGTTTAGAAATAAGCTTCACACCACTTCAGTCAGGCAGGGATTAATCCCACATTTGTTTCTTTCCTCCTGTCAACCGTCTTATCTTCAGGCAAGACACAGCAAAATATCAGGTGAGTCTAGTCCTGGGGAATCCCAACCTCACTGCATCATCTCCCAACATTCCCAACAGAATATTCTAACACCTGACACTGGTTGCAGGAACTGGGCAATTTCTGTCTGTACGTGTGGGCACACTATTCAACGGATGTATCACATTTGTGCCCTTATGCAAAAGTACTTAAATATTGGTATAGAAGTAATAAAATTACACTTGACCTTAAGGAGGAATCTGGGTCAAGTTATCACCATTTTTTATTTAGATGGAATTCATGTTTAACATACAGGGTGGTCCGAAAGTCTTGTCACCTTAACCCTCTGGTCAAGTTATCACCATTTTTTATTTAGATGGAATTCATGTTTAACATACAGGGTGGTCCGAAAGTCTTGTCACCTTAACCCTCTTGTCAGCTATCTGAAATAGAAAATTATATTGTGGGAGTGACAAGACTTTCAGACCACCCTGTACATTACATTAGTCAAATATAAAATTAATGGCTAAATTCCATTAATACATATAAATAAAAATAATAAAAAGAGCATCCCAATGATAATTTTAATAACTTTTAATGTGTTCTTTTTCTTTTTTTAATTTTGGTTGAATTTGAAAATCCAATATTGATATTACTCAAACTGTGACTAGTTTACTAATTCATATTCACGAATTTTATTTTAAACAAGTCACTTCGCTTAGAAAGAGTAAAAATTAAGTAAAGACGGATACTTAATTACACACTGACTAATTAATTTAAATAAAGGCATCTGAAAACAAATGAAAATTAAAAAAGTAATAAATTTGGCTTCAGATTTTACTTAAATTCAAATTTAAAAATAAAATTCTAAAAGGTAAGCGACAGTTGTTCCTCAAAATAAGAACCTAAAGAAAAAAAATTAATAATTAATCGAGTGGATAAAAGTAATAAATTATTTAAGTTGTTTATAGAAGTATTTTTGGTTCTTATTTTCACACTGATTCGAAAAAATGGCTTGAAAACCTGAGCCATTTCAGGTTTTACAAGTTACCAGTAAAGATGCCTCTTCGTTGTGCTGCGTTATTTAGATAAAGAAAACCAATTTAAAGCCTAAATGTAAATGAAAATTACTCCAATTGTGATCTTACCAACATAATCAGGAACTCTGAAATGCAACCGACGGCTGACTATGGTAACGTAATCATTTTCCACTAATTTAACACACTTTCTTCGTTTGTGTTTCTTTGCTCTCTGGGACTGCATTATTATTTTGAATTTACTGATATTGCTAGAACGAGAATCGGAACTTACGAAACGAGACTGTCAGTTATGTAGTCTTTTTGTTTCTTGAAGCAACCAAGAATATTTCGAGTACAATTGTTGAAAAATGTATAATGAATTATTCTTTATAATGTTTTTCTCTTAAAATATTAAGTTTCATATCTGAATTAAGTGTTGCTTTCGCTCATATGTGCTTGTTCTTAAAAAGTTAAAACATATCTTCTTAAATATTATGTAATTTGTTGGAAAATAAAACTTAGTTTATTGCTAAATTGTTCCACACACTTTCTTCATAACATTGAATTAACTCCCTTGAATTACCTCAATATTTTTTTAAACTAGCTTCATATTCCGATTTCTTCTTTGAATAGTGAAAAGTCACTCGTATGAACAAAAAAAAAATAATAATTACAGTACATTACACTAAAATAGCATCCGAAATACAATATAGCAACTAATTACTGATTTGCATTTTTTTAAAAGTAGAGTAATTATTACTCTACTTTAAAAAAAAATGCAAATTTATTCTAGTTTTTACTTGTTTTGATTTTTTTTTAAAGTTTTATTAAATTAACCGAAGCTGTGCCCATATAGATTAAATTCCAATTCTTACATAAGGAAAAATAGTTGAAATTTCAATAAATTAAATTGCATTTTGTCTGCTAGTTTTCATTTTTTAGTTATGAATGATAACTTTTCAAATCCAATAGAGAACGACTTAAAATATGAGATTAGCTAAAGAAATAAAAGGGAGGTAATTCAGTGTTTGCTACTTGAAATTTGTTTAGAACTTTAAATAAAATCAACACTACTTGTAGGCCTCGAACCAAAGCAATAGGATCCAGTTTTACTAACCCAATATTTGATGTCATTTCGATGTTACTTTTGCAAACTTTGGCCATAGAATCCAGAAAAAGAATAATCTCAGTAAAACTGTTGGTGTTATTTGATCTCACAAGAAAAATAAAATATAAAAAATGGGCATTTAGACTGGTCCACCCATAAAAAAATATAGAAAATATTTCTGAAAATAATTTTTGTATCTTATTTTTTTAAGACCTCCCTTAGGCCGAGACACTTACCAGAATCGAAAGATATTGACTATTGAGTGAGTCTTTCTAGCAGAGTCGTTCTGTTCATATAGATAAAAAAAAATCGATTCCTGACATTTTTTTTTTCAGAATTATTGAAGTTATTTACAAATGTCGAGTTTAAAAGTGGGCTCACATCTCTGCATATGTTTTTTACTTTTTTAAAGCATTTTTTCTTTTTTTATTTATCTTAAATGAAGAATAAGCGCCAAACGGATACATGAACATTTTTGTTCTTTCTTTAATTAAAAATGTATCTACGATTTTTATTCTTTATTAGGAAGAGATCGATTTGGAGCCTCCCTCCGTCCGCAAAAAGCGTGTTTTAGTACACAAAAAGAGCTAATTTTCAATAACTCTGTAAAAGTCAGAGATCGATTTGACACTATCGATATTATAAACAGGATCTCCTTCTAAATCGATATAAAAATCAATACTTTTCCATTCTGACAAGTGTCGTGGCCTAAAGAATGGTCAAGCTGTGGCCTGCGATGCTTTCTAAATGGCTTGTCGAATTTGACGAGGAAAATACCGTTTATTAAAATTTTCTTTGTCTAGTTTTGTTTCATTCTCACTTGTTCACTCTCACACTCTTTCTTTCTCTCAAAAAGGTCTAAGGAAGATGTTGTCAAAAGGGAATAACTATTACATGCTCGATTCATATTCAATTTTTCTTTGATGCATGCGTCATTCAATATTCATATTGAATGAGTTGAATACATTGATTTTTCAAGTATTCATTTTTTTTCTCTTTTAATTATTCCGTAATGTATCATGGCAGCAGTGTGTGCTAATAATCACATTGAGATCAAGACTTCAATTTTTTTTATATAGAAAAGATCTCTTTGTCGAAGAGAAAGTAATCAACGTTTCCTCATTTAGTTGATGCTTACGCGTCTGGTCTTCTGTATTGAAAATGATTGAAGTATCTTCACTGAAAAATTCTTTAATTTTTTTAGTATCATGCGGTGCACTTCTACAAAAAAGAATGCTAACGTACAAAAATTATTTAAAAAAAAGATTTTCCCTATTTTTAAAGAGCTGATCAGACTATTTTAAATAGTGCCTAAAACGATAGGACATGTAACGGTGTTGATAGTTTAGGTTGATAAAAGAAATTAAGATGCAGAAAATGTACAACGATAACATCAATAAAAATATGAGACACGTGTTGACATAAATAACAAGAATTTGTATTTTCTTTTGAGATGTGAATTACAGAATATTGGTATAGTACGTGTAAAAAAAAATGTTCTCAGCGTCTCTTTTGTGTAAAAGTCAGGGATTACTTGGTTTGGTTCCGAGAATTTCGTTAGTGATGATGGCGTTTGACATCGTCTGTTTTCGATCTTCATGGAGCGCTGGCTAAACGTGTGTTTCTGTACTGTTACTTGTCTCTTATCTATTGACTACTGCTACGGGTACCCTAGTCTACTGTACTGTTCTCTACTCTGCTGACTCCTTTGTGGTGGCAGGGTTGTTTTTATAATGATGAGGATTAGGATTATGAAATATCCTTCTTTTCTATCATCACCGATGGTAAGGTCATTTCTAGAATGATGAAATATCCTTATTTTTTTATCATCACTGATGGTAAGGTAATTTTTAAAATGATGAAATATCATCATCATCATCATTCTGGACCATAAAAGACGACGCATGGGTTTTTTTTAAGTTTAATTTTAGTCATGTTTTAAGAGGCACGGTGGAGTAATGGATAGTGGCTCGGGTTGAAGAATCGTAGAGCCGAGTTCGAATTTCAGTCGTGTTCATTACATTCACTAACGTGCGAATATTCTCACCTCTTCCACCTTTAGGAGAAGGAAAAACTGAATTCAAAACCAGTCTAAAGAAGCTGTGACTGGCTGCCCAGGATTACAGGATCGTGATCATGAATTTTAGTCGGTCAGGAATTTTCAAGAAATACTGACTGTGCCTACAGCAAGATGATACCTATAACAACTATTATTGCTTGTCTGAGATTCATTATGTTTTTCTTCAATGTTTGCTGATACACGATTTGGTAAAATATCGAGCTTGCTTTATCTACTTATATTTTCTATGCGTTTATTCAATTAGTATAAACCTTTGACTCATTATAATGTAAAATGTTCCTAATTTTTGTTGAATAAAGTGATTTTGAGTGCATTGAGCTAGTAGAGGATGTTAGTTTTCTTTGCATTTATGGAAATAAGTCAATAATTGTTATATAGTTGTAAGAAGGTCCTTCCTAATAATAGATATAGTTGCCAATTACTGAATATTACTAACATGTTCCTCGCTAAAAGCGTTCCTAGAAATTGTCATTGAGGTCGCCAAATGCCCCCCCCCCCAGGCATGGACATGTTGTACAGCAGCCAGGGCTATTATAGTTATCGTTTTGATTATTGCTAATTTTAAAGAATACAGACATTTGGGAATAATTAAGTTACTGTTCTTAATATTTATTAAATCTAACCAAGGTTAGAAGTGAAAGTCTACGTCTATAATAGTTGAAAAGTCTTACTGATTACTCGAGATTTTGCTTGTTTAACTAAGTTAAACAATTAAGTCAATATATGTTGAATTGATTTATATCTGTCTATGAAAAATGAAAATATTTTGACGCTATTATAATTTTGCACCCCAACCACAAATCACGTGGATGTGGCAAAGATGCAACTCAAAGTGATGCATGAACTGACAAATCGTAGACGTGATGGGTGATTACTTTGCGGTCGAATCAGATTCAATGACTCGACATTTTTGGCATCAATTTACCGCCACGGATTTATACTCTGTTTAGTTTAATATTGTGTTCTTGAATTAAATTGAAAACGCCTTTATGGATATTGATTTTCTTGTCTGTAAACATAATAGCTTCCAAACAAGGCTGGTACAAGGGTTTCGTGCCTCCCCCCCTTCCAAATCTATGAAAAGGGGCCCCACTCTACTACTTTTCATAAACTAGTATTCATATAAAATACAAATTTTATTGTAACCTAATTATGTACAATAATGGATTATATGCAATATAGGTGAACAATAAACAAAATATGTCCTACATTAAAGGGAATTAATTACTTACCATCCCATGGGCAATTGATGCCGTGAAGACAAGGACGATCTCCCTGTTGACCACCGACGTAGGAACACCAAGATTGATTGGTGTCAGTAGGGAAACGATGGGGGAAGCATTGAAAGCTTGATAGGCCCAAAAATTCTGGCCAGAGTGTCAAACATTCTATGGGATATCTTGTTGGCTACGGAGGAAGTGGTGAAGAAGTTGGCGGGACGTCTGTCCGTCTAAAAACTAAGTACTTGGGGACGAGAAGGACGAAAGTAACCGCCCACAGAGTCCCAGTGGATATCAGTGGGGATAGGCTGGGGGCCTTTTTTTGCCACTGGTGACATTGTTCTACATGTCACTTTGACATGAAAAAGTTTCAGGGAGAAAATTGCAAATAAATACAACGTATCTAAATACAAATTAGAGACATGTCATAATAGATCATGACATCTTAAATAAATCAACAACGTTTTGCGGTAATTTTTAACATTAACTCGATTTTCTTGCTAAAAAAAGTTCAATAATTTCAACATATTCAATATTATGGATAAAAAATAGTGACGATTTTATATAGTTTTTTTTTTTTTTTAGACTTAGCATGAACAAAATAAATTCACGGAATTGGACAAGAAAAGACCCCAGAATGACTTGAAAATCTAGGAAAATTTTCAATCTTTTTAATAGTTATGCTTAGTTTAATTTGTAACGTATATAAATGTTGGCAGAAAAAAAATAAATGTTGATAAGATAACAAGGGTCACAAAGCACCGACGAGGACCCCCAACCAGGTTTACCCCCCATTGGTCGGGGATTTCGGGAGGTAGTGCGATGCGAACCGGCCCTGCTTCCAGACATTTAATTTTCATGGTAATTCTTCTACAGAACTTTCCGCTTTGTTACCTAGACTTTATAAATTTAAGCGCAGTACTAGATTGGCGGCAAGGTCCCATCATTTTGCAGTCGAAATGGCTAGATGCAACCGTAAGTTCTATGCTGACAGTTTCTTCTCTCACACTCTGTCGGTTTTTTTGCTTTCCAGTCAACTTTGATCTTCAAAAGTTAAATGCAATGTCAACCCGCGATGCTTTCTAAATGGCCCGCCAAATTTCACAAGGAAAATAACGTTTATTAAAATTTTGTTTGTTCCGTTTTCACTTGTTGCTCACATATTCTCTCCCTCTCTTTCACACACACATACACATACGTGTGTGTGTGTGTGTGTGTGTGTGTGTGTGTGTGAAGGTTTAAGGAAATTAGAGTCAATTGTTTTATATGCTGGAAGTAAATAAAAGGTGTTTTGAAGTTGTGGAATGCAGAACTTTAATAGCGTCAGTATTTTCTGAACCTGAATCCAGGGATTGTCTTGACTCGCAGGGACGCTTTTCAGTTTCCCAGCAACCGACATCTTTGCCTTAATGCCTACTTATTTATTATTAAGAAATGTTTATTTTTAGTTATTATTAAGAAGACAAAGCTATACGAAACAAACCTTATTGTGTGCTGTGCGCGTAAAATTTGACACTGTATCATAGTGTAATCAATTCTGAAACTTATTACAAGTGCTAGAGAGCCCCTCGACGCGGTGTAATGGTTAGCAATCTTGTCCCGCTCGAACAATTACGACTGAGTAATGAGTTCGATTATCATTGGGTGCTCCATATTTTCGGCCTTGTGCCACATCTAAGTTACGCTTAGAAAATCGCCATATTAAAAGCACGAAATAATTTCTACATATTCCGGCAGTACCATACCTGCAAGTATTATTTTCAAATGTTAGAATTCACTTTTGTCCTCAAAAGTTTGGTGCAGCTAAGATCCTTTTTGTCGGAAGAAAAGTCAATGCAAAAATGAGCACTTACACTTACATACTGTTTTCTGCGGGCGTTAAGTAATTTACTAACTTTTAATTTATTTTGGTATAAGAAGAGCTATAAAGAATAGGAAATTGTGGAGAGATATGATCGTCTTTAGTGTGTTATTAGTTATAGTAAAGTGTATAAGTGTTGAAACAGATTAGTTTGATTTGGCCTTGTTAGTTAGATAGCCCACCATAAGAGGAGTATAAAACAAGAAAATCAAATTGTAAAGTGAAACAACAAATTTATATACATACAAATCAATTTAGGTCTTTACAAATAAATTTAATGTATTTTGATTGATACAAGGCCATCAAAATGTTCGTAGTAGTCTTTGCAAGAATGACTTTATGTGTACGTAGGCAGGAATGTATGTATGTATGTATGTATGTATAGGGTAGGAATGTCTTTGAAGTAATCGGTCAGTCTTAAAATGTTCCGTTCGTTTATCAAGTATAAAAGAGGTGAAGAAGAAAGGTAGAGATAATAATAACGATCGCTTGACGTTTGTCAAGAGACGTGTTAATACGCTCGTCTCCTTCTCTCTGGTGACAGGCGAATTTGCCAGTCTTTTATTTTTTTTGTGAGGCTTGAAAAGGTCATTTGGGAATTCACTCCCGGATATGATTCGGGCCTTTACATTGGACGACGAACAAACCTCGCGTCGGCTTGCGAAAAAGTCCGTAAAAGAATCTGTTTCTAAGAATTGAAGATTTATTTGAATTTTGTTTTTAAATGTTTCCTAGTTTTCTATTAACCTAAAAACATTTCGCATCAAGGTGTGAAATTTCACGAGTTTTGTTTTGGATTCGCTTTTGCGTGTGTGTTAAGCAAAGTTTGTAAATTCGAGTCTTTTTAATTTCTAACAAAATCGATGAATCGGTGCTTAGCATTTGAATTTTAAATCTAGATCTTGTTTTGTTCACTACACGTCCACATTCTGAAGGGACACGACACAAGAATTTTAGTTTATTACAAGTTGCAAGTGTGTGTCAGCCCATTAGGCTCAAACTTAGTAGCAACTATTAATTGACGCCAAACATCCTTTTTCTCCAGAAACCAAACGCTGCAGCAAAAGTTATAAAAATAGAATGACCTGCATTCATCTAGAAAGCAGTACAAGTATTTAACCGTATACCTGTGGGTTATCCTCCTTGACTTTGCCAAAAAAACCGTCTCTAGTGGGCGCTCTTTAAACCTATAGAAAGGCGTGCGATTTTCTCCATAGCCTCTTTTTTCTTTTACAGCTTTTGTCGTCTATGTACAGATGGTTGGACTGGGTATTACAATAAACTACATCTGGCAGTAAGGCCTCTGATCGGGAGGTGTTTTGGAACTCTTAATTGCCTTTGTTCCCAGGTCCACCCTGAACCAAGGTGATAGCACCTGTTAGGGCCCAAGCTATCGGCCAATCCAATAGTGAACCCCAAAACTGAGGTCAAAACATGAAAATATAAAAATAAATTCGTAAAAATTACTGGCAATAGATTTTCGTAGTAAAAATATAAAAAATTTCCAGCAATACATTATTGGAAAAATTATCAATGCTTACAAGAAAATAAAATTTCGGCATTAAATGATCCATAATATGTTGATATGCCGTTAACCAAACCAAACGTACAGTTGAAATGCGGCCACTAGGCTCGCGTGCGTTTTTCTTTCTTTCCCTCTCTTGATTTTTAAACTCTTTCACATGCGTGTCTATCACGTGTAAGCCTACACAACTTTCAACGCACACACACACACACACACACAAAAGTACATTCACAAGTTTAACTTTTTCTATGTAACTAGTCTTTAATTTTGTTCTTTTATTGTAATTCCTTTTTGTAAATAGATGCCATTGGTTGTCGTTTGGTTTTTATTGTTTGGTGTTACTCATTTTACGTGGACTCGCAATCAGTCCACAATTCAAGGGGACATGTTTCGATCCAATCAGACCAGCATTCCCGCAACACTCTCTCACTAAAATGGTATGTGGCACAAGGTTGAGGTTAAAGTGGGAGTTGCACATATACCTGGGACTAGATGTCAAAAATAGTCTACTCCAGCAATCCCTTTCTGACAGACAAAATATCGTAACCCTTTCACTGCTCCATCGCCATGTCCATGGAAAGTGTTCAGGTGAATTTGTCAGGCCATTTAGCCAAAGCTGTTTTCGATTTTCAAACAATTGCCAAGGAACAAGTATTTAGACAAAACAATGGCATTAGCGATGCAAGGGACATCCCTCCAGTTACCATCATCTTTTAGCGATAAGATGATTTTTTGTGTGACCCTCGCCTTAAGAATCCAAGACCACCAACATTACGCAAAAAATATTTTCCAGCATTTTCATGACATATCACATCCAAGTATAAGAGCAACAGTTAAGTTGATCGCACAGCGATTCGTGTGGCCCAGTATTACGACTGACATATGGACTGGACTAAAAATTGTTTACTCTGCCAGCATCATAAAACCGGTAGACAGACGAAGTCTCCCATGAGAGTTTTTAGTGTACCGGACGCAAGCTTCACTAACGTTCATATTGACTTGGTTGAGCCTCTTTCTGAATCAAGAGGTTATCAATACATCTTCACTGCTGCTGTTCACTACTCAGGTTGACCAGTGGCATATCTGATCGAAGATACCAGTACAGAAAAAATTTTTACCACATTCCTCAAAAGATGGATTTCACAATTTGGTGTTCTGATCACGACAGATCGTATTCCTCAGTTTCAGTCTAATCTGTTTTGAGGACTTCACAAGAGTTCTAGGCATACACCATATAAAAAAAAACTGTATACCATCCATACGCAAATGGTGTGGTGAAGAGGTTTCATCGTCGATTAAAAACTGCATTAGCACCTAGGGATAACCTAAACGACTGGACAGAAAAATTTCCACTGATTTTATTATCAATACGAAACATTTTAAAATAACATTTTCAGTGTACTCCGGCAGAAATTGTTTTTTGGTACTACCGTGGCCTTACCGGGACAATTTTTTGAAAATAACAATGACTTGCGTTATTTGCTCAAGAATAAAAGTAAAAAATGTCGAGACTGCAATTTTCCCCAACCAGACAAGTTTGGTTTGGTTTGTTTTACGTCATATCAACCTCAATGGGTCATTTAATGCCGACATTTTTTTTTCTGGTAATATTTTCGTTTTGTCAAAAATCTATTTTTGTTAATATTTTTTTCCTCAAAAATGTATAGCTGGTAATATTATTTTTTCAAAAACGTATAGCTGGTAATATTTTTTTCACCCAAAATTTATTTCTCGTAATAATTTTTTACAAAGTATTTCTGGTATTAAAACCTATTTTTACACTTTTATAATGCTTTTTACCCCAGTTTCGGGGTTAACTATTTGCCTATAGCTGGGACCTTAACAGGTGTTACGAACCCGGGTCAGAGTGGAGCTGGGAACACCAGCAATTAAGAGGTGGTTCCACGATCCTCAAAGTCTCCTGATCAGAGGCCTTACTGTTGGACGTAGTTTATCGTCTTATCCTGGATGCGGATGTAGTTTATCGTCATACCTGGGACGCCCCTTTCAAGGGATTTTATTATAAACACATCTCAATGTGTGTCTGAACTTTTCTATTTTTATGGACTTTATTAAACACACCTCAATGTGTGTCATTGAACCTTTTCCATTTCTTCACCATTGCGTTGTTACGTCTGTTTTCTTGCACGTTTGGTCAAGATTGTTTTATTTCGGACAGCACCCGGTATAGTTAGTAATCACTGCTGCTACCTTAAATGAATTAGTACCAACAACATCTCATCTTCTGAGCCCAATAATCTCTCAACTAGTATCTCAAGGCCCCTCAACAAACTACACTCCTTAGTTACACCAGTTTTAACCTTCACAGCTAAGACCCGCCATGCCACGCCTATTGCAGCGAACCACCTTCATTACCTTCGTTTTCCACTGGTGAGATGTAAGTTCCACTCGAGCTGCTTCTTTCCCTGAACCGCTGCTTTGTGTAACCAACTCCCAAGAGGATGTTTCCCCGGTCGTTAAAATCTTAACCAGATCAAGTCTATGGTCAACCGTTATGTTCCCCACATATCCCCATAAACTGTGCCTCTTACTCTGGATTACCTAAGGTCAAAGAGCTGATTTTCTCTTCTGATTCAAACATCATTAAGTAGTTTCACTCAGCTGTAGAACCTTTCACACCATCTCGGCATTGTCTATATACGCTATTGTTAAACAAATGGCTATTATTATTACAGAAAAAAGTTTATCATTACACGAAAGTGATATCATGTAGCTGTCAATTATTTTTTCTAAATGGCATAGCATTGTTTCAATTTGTTGAATAAGTCCCTATTTTGTATAATTGCGTCTTTGCTTTTTGATTCGTGTTTAGTTTACAGGATGTGTGCAAGTGGTGTAACGAGTACGAGAAATCAGAGAGCAGAGTTCGAATTCCAGTCGTTTACTTACGCGCAAATAACCTTGGGAAATGTACGAAGCTATCTCCACCCACTCTTACCAAGTTAAATAATAGGACAGACCGGGTCCTATCGTCTTGGTTGATCGCCCGTCTACCGCAGAAAGAAACGGCAACTCACTGCGGGAAAATCTTCTGCCTTATGAATCGAGACATGAGCGTTCAAGTGTGCATCACGTATTGCACTTAACTGACTTGCAGAAAAACATCGAGTCATTCTGTTTTCGCCTTTCTTTGTTTCCTTCCTTCTTTCTGTAGATTGTCGGAGTTACCTCCTCCTTCGCTCCTTAAACTAAGAAAACAGGTCATTTCGACCTTGACCTCTCGGTTGTGCTCCCTATACGCTGTTAACCCGTGGTAGAGGCTAGCAAGTTACCTTTTGAGTTTACTTATATTACAAACCTAGTTGTAATATACTTCTAGACATTTTTAGGCCTTAGTTCCCTTTAGCTAATCTCGACTTATTTTTTTTTTTTTTTTAGAGACTTTACTGTGTTACTTGCCGATTCTCTTGCTGGTCTCCTTTACCACAAGACAATGACTTCTCACTTTTGTGATACGGGGGGCGCTCGGGGGGTCCGCTACAAGATCTAGCAGTCAGATGTGTTTTTTTTTCTCTTATTGATGCTGCTACTACTGAACCCGTACCAGACTCGTGGTCAGTTTAATGTTAGGTTGTAGCGGTTGTTTACATACACCACACCCACAAAATACTCAATAGCCATTGGATAGAAAATAAGCACTATTTTCTATAGCACAATTTATGCATCGCATGAGCCACATCAAATTTTCTGATGTTTACTTTGCCAAACCTGGTTTAGAAAAATCAGTGATTGGTTGATTTTGGACCAATAATATAACACTCTTTTCAATATTTTTCCCGCTCTCGTTCCTGGGGCCTATTCAGAAAGTATAAATAACACGAAAAACAAAGAAAAGAACAGTAGTAGAACAGTAAATCTCCAGAGCTCAACCACGTACGTGAATTCTCATTCTTCTACTCACACACACAGACACAAAATTACAATTGCACTACGCTGTGAACTGTCTGTCCAAAAAGCCAAGTAACCAACTCAGAATTCTATCATTCTTTTGTACAACTTTCCCATACTTAAACTCAGTTATCACATATTGCTGAAATCTGAACATTTTAAACAAGAAAGTTCTTTTAACACATTTACAATCTCACATCAGTACAAGGGGGACTACTTCCTCTTTCTTAACTGTTTCACCAAACACAATTGTTGTACTCGCTTGTTTCTCAATACATATTGTTGATTACTGAATAATCTCTTGTTGTTATTCCTTCTTTATAAAATTTAAATGTGATGTGCTAATCAAAAACGCAACCTTCACCAAAGCCTTCTTAACAATCTTATACCAAATCTCATTAGCACGCCACAAGGTGTTCACATTCATACGTGTGTACCAATACAAAACAAACCCCAAAAAACTGTCGACACCCGCAAGGAGTTTCAAACTAGCATTAGAATACTTTCCTATACTTTGTGCAAGAGAGGAAATACTACTTCAGTGTCAACATCTCGCTGTCAGGCTAGTTTCGTGCTTTGCCACTTTTTGTCCGTACACAAGCTGAAATATTTAAACTAATCTCAGTTTAAGAGCCAGGAAACGATGATATTTTCTGTTTCATTTTTTATTATGTTTTGATTTCTCGCTTCAGCAATCATAAAAATAAACAACGGAGCTTTTAAGTTAATCATCCAGTTTAAAAGTGCTTTTATCCATTTAACGAACATTCATGGTAATTTTAGCATTTCGAAATTATTTGTTTGAATATATTGTTCCTAACTTACAGCTGTTACAGTGCTGTGAACCTTGAGACTCTTTGTTTGAAATATCCATTTGTAGACTGTGAAGATTAATTAAATTCTGTATTTATTACCTTCAACAGATTTCTACGGCTGTTCCGCACTTTGATTTCTTTTTTAAATTCTAATTTTTACGGATTTTTATTTTTGCCTTCAAAACCAAGAAGACTTCTTTTTTTTTCTTTTTTTAACTTTTTGTAATTCATTTTGAGATGAGTAATTATTATTTCGAACTATTGTTCCCACCTTCACTATTAACGGCAGCATAATGGCTATTGGAGTTTGTTAAACAATAGTCAGTTATGTGCCATGCGTGATTTCAAAACAAAAAAACAAACAAAAAAACCTACTCGTTGGATGACAAACGATGTCTCAAGTAAAACCCAAGCCGTCAACAATCTGGAGTGACAAGCTGAGAGTATTGGCAGGAGAGAGTCAGTTGCAGTGTAGTTTTCACTCCATACACATCCCTGCTCGAATTCACCGTGCCTTCTTTTGAATTTAATTCATTTTTTTTAATAAATTAGGCACCATGGGGCCAAAGAAGGATAATGATAGCAGCAAAGTGAAAGGAAAAATGACCAGAATCATGATAGAGGCGAAGAAAGAAATTATAGACAAACAAACATGAAAATGGTATTCATGTTTCTGATCTAGCTACTCAGTTTGGTATGGTAAAATCAACGATCTGTAGTATTTTCCAAAATAATCCCTTCAATTTAGAGCATTTTAACAGTTTTGTACTAACAAAATTCTTGCTCCACTTTGTCGTTTTTGCTGGGTTAATGTCAATCATTTATGTGACATGCGTGATACACTAGGCGATCATGTACTTTTGATACATGACTGGCGAGGCAGATTTTTTTCCCGCAGTAGGTTGCCATTTCTTTCTGCGATAGACCAGTTGCCATCCAAGGCTATAGAACCCGGTCTGTCCTGCTATTTACCCAAAGCTGTAAGGATAAGAAGATTTAACTCTTTAGCATTCAACAAGTTCAAACCCGCCTTGCAAATACCAATTCTCAAAGTCTCACCGCGTGACTTTCTGCGTTATTTGCAATGATGACGTCATATATTATGGCAGAATATACATGGGGCAAGTTACGACTGGTTGAACATTGAGAGACGATATTTATGGAGCGGCTTGAATGCTAAAGTTAAGGAACTCTTCAAGGTTTTGAATTACTTTGAACCGATGACCAAATTAGGAGTGTTGCATGGAGTAAAAATGTTATCGTCTCAAGTGCTAGAGTTTCTCATCATTGCTCTAACCATTCGACTGCTGCTTTGCGCTTACAGCATCAAGTATAGTTACCCGACCTCCCCACCAACGCTGGGTGTGACACAAGGTCGTTTTAACGTGGAGAGCGCCATATGCATATTTATGCATATGGACCAAGGACAAAAATTGATTTTTGCCCAGCCCCCGTGACCACTGTCACGTTGGCATTGGTCATTACACCGGCCCAATCCCTTTAGATGAGGAAGGTGCTGCCACAGAGTTGGAATCTCCGAGGCTGAGCAACATCTATTTAAAACGAGAAAGAAATATAGCTCCACTTACAGCACAAGGGGCGTTAACAACGCCTCAGTAAGACCTCAAATTCCTGTGCCAGAAACATCAGGATAGGCATTTTTCATGCAACAAAATTATCAGTGATCAACGTAAAGTTACACATGAACAGTTTCAATATATTGTTCCCATAATTCGTTAAAGAAAATCCTTGAATTTCGCAAAACCTAAAAGAACGTTTTCTTGTGTATATTTTGTTTAGGTCGAAGGCAGTCATGGATCTAAACAGGATTTCTTATTTTGAATTTGGATGTGCGGGTGGTGTAATTGACATCGGCTCTGAATGAGGGACCGGAGAGCCGAGATTGAATTCTAGTTGGGTTTGTAGCATTCACTTTCGTGCAAACGGATGAAGATTTCATTATTTTATAATAATAATTATTATTATTATAAAAAAATTATTATTATAAAAATATATTATTATTATAAAAAATTATTATAATTATAAAAAATTATTATAATTATAAAAAATATTATTATTATAAAAAATTATTATTATAAAAAATTGTTAATGCAATATTGACTCACAAAAAAATTCTTACAATCCAGTGTTTGTTTCGGCTTTAAATAACCTACAAAAGGTTGATAAGTCGTAAAAAATCAAATGAATCAATATTTTGAATACTCACTGAAAAATCAATTTTTGATCGCTGGTAATTATCTTTTTCATTTTATTTATTTTTTTGCTGTTTCGGGCAAAAGAGAAATGTTTTAAACATTCACTGATTTGTCTTTCTGTGAATTCATGGGAAACCCATTTTCGATTTTTCTTAGTACTTGCAAATAATAATATTACACTTGACTGATTCGCCTCTAATTTTTCTGCAGTTCACGCTATTCATCCTGCAAAAGTTTCTCAATTTCATTAGCTTTCAACTTCTGGTCTCTTCCGGAACATTATTCGTAATTTTTTTTTTAAATTTCGCAAACCATTCTAAGCAAGGGTAAAATTGGGCACAAAATAACACTTTTTTTCAAATGACTCTACCAACCACAGAATTAAAGACAGGCACGGTTATTCAAGCTGAACTTGATCATTAGAGTTATGATAAGGGGCTATTCCGGATGTCATTTCAATTTAAGAACTTAACGTGATAAAATGAAAATTGTAAAATGTTACTTTTTACCCTACCGGTGGGACATAAAGTAGCAGGAAGAGGGGCGTAATATGGGGGTGGGGTAAATTGTAACAACTAAAATTAGGACAATGAAACAAGTCTGATACCTGATTTACGCTTCAAATCGAACTTTATTTAACTTCAACAAACATAAAATGATAATTTCGAAATAGTCTAAAAAGTGATAAAACTGTCTGACTATAATACACAATATAAATGAAACTCTACTTACATTGTGTCGATTTTGGATATTCTGCTCTCCCCGTCTTGTTTTCTGTTGATATTCAAGCGCTGAGGCGAGAAAAGACTTAAGAGAAAATAACACGAGAAACCATTGCGGCGTGAAATAATAATTTCAACCCTAAATCCGTGTGTTGCTTTTTACTTCGTGTTTCTTTTTGGTCCGTAGGTTAACTACATGCTTGCAATGTTGCTCTAAACATCAATTATCCATTTATAATTCGCTTCTCCCCAAATTCAGCTTGAATAATAAAGAATATGCATTTTATATTCAGTTCTTATTTTGGCCAATAAATTATCACTATTCCACAGATTGTAACGCTATGGCCTCGGACACCCACATAGAAATGGAAATTCTAATTTTATCTCTGTCTTAAAAGTGTTTCTCTTTTATAACGAGTGAACGGCTTCTTTTAAATTTTGTAAGCGGCATCCACTTTGACCGAAAGGAAACGGAAGAGTAAATATGCGGTTGGAGGGTTTTGACAAAAATTTGGGCACCTATCCGGTTGCTGGTCTATATTAACAAACATGGGCTCGGAGGAGCCAATTCTGGTCCGCCCTTGGTGGGAGATGAATTATCTTTCATGTTGTTCCGATGCCACCCGTTCGTATTGCAGGCCACACATCGGATGTGTAGGTGGTTGGAGAGTTGGTAGATGGGGGGGGGGCAGCTGAGCTGTTTGATATGAAGTTATCTCCAGGTGTCACCTACCTACTTATCCACCCAGATTGAGCAAACGAAACCATGAATATAAACACCTATTTTATATTATTGGGATCAGACTGGCGCTACAAAGACCTTCATCAAATAATAGAAACCACATCACTTGAAAATTCCTAACAGCAGCAACAACTAAAATGGACAGCACATGCAATTCGACGATCAAAATGTTGACTTTCCACACCACTTTAAACAAAAGGTTAGGAAGGAAACACCCATCGATACTAAAACCTTTATAAACCTATTTTCCCAAAAAACTGTTTTAAGAGAAAGATTATCTAAGTTTCAACTGAATGTAATGCGAACCTATTCGGTCGATAAATGTCTAATATTTTTTTTATAAGGAAACTGCTAATCTCACCATGACCAGTAGAACCTTCAGCCCAAATCGAACTTTCGGCCGGAATTGGACTTATAACCCGAATCAGAGTTAAAGTGAAATTTTGATGTTCCATGGTGTGAATTGAGGAATTCAAAGTTATTTCTTCAAAAGTATCATTGCTGTTTTCTAAGCCGGAGTCCCAAGTTTCCCTCGGCAGGAGCTAACTCCCACGGAGTGCGGCTTTTAAGGTAGTATTTAATAAAAGTTGAAAAATTCCAACCGGCATAACTAATCCAGACTGTACTTGTATTAGATACAAAAAGAGAGGATCTAATATGTTGAAGCGAAGTAATCTCACGGAAAACATTGTCAATTGGAGCTTAAAGTCGGTAATAATGGGTAAGGTGGATTTTAAGACATATCAAACTGTGGTGATCTTGGTAATAACACTACCATCATCATTTCTTATATCTATAGATAAATATTAACCTAATTTCTAGTAGAGTCTGTAAATATTCAAGTGGAAGGTGGGAGATGCAGTCGGCGTAATCTAGGCTACTAGGCAATCGGTAAAATTCAGTTTCTTCTCTCGCACTTCTCGCTTGTGGAACTCTGCTCCGGCTTCTTGCTTCCCAGTCAACTTTGATCTTCAAAAATTTAAATGCAATGTCAATCGTAATCTTCCGTCTCATTGAATCCAGTTCTTTTATTGTCTTTACTTTAACAGTGATTTTTCTCAGATTCTTTCACACTCGTTAAATTCCTTGCTTTATCACCCTGCTTGGGGTGAAATGATAAAAAAAGTGATTTGCAAGGGGACGCAAAAGTAAATATATAAACAAAACGTGTGCAAAAAAATGTACTGTATTGATTATACAAACATTGGTAATACTGGTATGGTACTTACTTTTGTCATCTTCTGTATAACATCGAGGTAGCAGCAGGCAATTGAGGACTTGGAAACCGGGTTGTGGAGCTGAAGAATCAATCGTACTAAGATACACTAAAACCCATAGTTTCTGTGATTAGAAAACTGCTGAAAAATAGCGGTATATCACCCAGGTTTGAATGATGTGGTTTGCTTAGGTATCCAATGCGCGGTAGGAAAGCCTGTAATGTCTGTGTGTGTGTGTGTGTGTGTGTGTGTGTGTGTGTGTGTGTGTGTGTGTGTGTGAGAGAGAGAGACGTGCAACAGGAAATCTGAAAAGAGATAAAAACTGCAGAGCACTGTGGGGAGGGTGAACTGTTTTATTTTTATAGCCTCTTCTAAACGTGGACTGTAACTGCTGCTCAATCACTACTACTGCGATTTTTTTCCAATCTGAAAATAGGCGAAAGACGATAAAATAAAAAAATTAAAAGACTGGACAGAAATCTCTGCTTGAATTAGAAAACAAATCCCTTAGTTTTCCCTTGTGGAACTCTCTTTCAGTTTCTTCTTTCCAAGTCAACTTTGATCTTGAAAAATTTAAATGAAATCTCAATTGCTATGCGTCCTGGGCAAGACAATAAGCTACATTGGTCAAACCATCTCTTAATTGCTGGTGTTCCCAGGGTGGTGGCACCTGTTAGGGTCCCAGCTATGGGAAAATAGTTAACCCCCAAACTGGGGTCAAAACACTATGAAAGTATAAAAGTAGGCTTCAATACTAACAATACATTTTTGGAAAACAATATTACCAGCAATAAATTTTTGAAGAAAAATTATTACCAGCAATACATTTTTGAAAAAAGAAATATTACTAGTGATACATTTAAAAAAAATATATGTATTATCAGCAATACATTTTTGGAAAAAAATATTACCAGCAATAAAAATCTTGTCGGCTTTCAATAACCCATTGAGGTTGATATGCCGTAAAACAAAACTAACCAATCAATCGCTATTTTCTGTCTTTATTCTTGTTCTTTTATTGTCCTCTCTCCTTAATAATAATTTTTCTCATAACCTTCAACATTCAGTAACCTCTTGCGTCCTAGTGGCTTTATTGCTTTGCTTGGGGTAATGTAAATCTTAGTTTTTCACAAGTATTTCACTGTGTACGTTGCAGTCATATAATAATAGTAACATCTAGTAATTCCTACTATTATGCATTTACTAAGTTTAGTTTAATCCAGCCACACTAATCAAGCACCCTCTACTAACTATTATTAATGTATTAGGTTCGTCTCTCGCTGGATGCCTTACATTAGGGACCCTGTGTCAGACTAAAATAAATTTTGTAAAACAATTGCACTAACTTAGTCTTCCAGTCTGATAGCCTTAAAAATAATATTCCAAAAATATGCAATTACTTCCAGGGCGGGTGTTTATTACACCCGAACCCTCCTATGGGGGCAGGGGCAAGACTGATTGGTGGGGCGTAGTGACCCTTGCTATCTTACCAACATCTATTTTTTTTCTACTTACATTTATATACGTTACAAATTAAACTAATCACAACTGACTATTAAAAGGATGAAAAAATTTTCGCGCATTCTGACGTCAATCTGGGATCTTTTTTTTTTTTGTCCAAATCCGTGAATTTATTTTGCTCATGTTAAGTCTCTATAAAACTGTATAAAATTCATTAATCTTCTATCTATAATGTTGAATGTGTTAAAATGACAACATTTTAAGAATAAAAATTTCAAGTTGATGTTAAAATTGCCACAAAACATTGATTCATTTTAGATGGACTGATCTATTATGACATGTCTCTAATTTGCATTTAGATACATTTTATTTCTTTTCAATTTTTCTTGCTGAATTGTTCACCTATATTGCATATGATCCATTATTGTACATAATTAGGTTAGAATAAAATTTGTATTTTCTATGAAGACTACCTTATAAAAATTGAGATGTAATAGAGTGAGAGGTTCCGTATCATAGATTGGGTGGGGGGAACGAGACCGTTTCACCAGCCCTTCTGCTACAGCCATTAAGCAGGTTTTAAATATTATATTTAGTTTGATCTGCCGGCGTTGATTATTAGTACAACAGACTTTGATCACCACATGAGCTCGAACTTTTTTCCGACTTTTTTTTTTTAATTATGACCGTTTTTATCGTTAGAATAAAATTCTGTACTTTTAAAAAAATCTTCAAATATGTGTCGTGTAAAATATATTTTCCTCATCATTCACGTAACTGCTCGTATAATAGCCCTATGTTGTCATCAACAAATATTTCAGACACTTCCTATTTTCTCATTAAGTATAAACCTGAATACCAATTTTCCTGATTTTAAAAGTACGTAACTATCTTAACTCATAAACCACTCCGGCTGAAATATCCTTAGTCTTGGGTTGTTAAGAAGGAAGGCTTATGTTCAGAAATTTGCGAAGTTTATGCAATTTTAAGTGTCATCACTGAAGGACTTGTAAAGAAAACATTTGTTTTTGTAATTTTGAAAAGAGCCTTTATCATTCTAAGAAATGTTCGGACTATTGATTTCAAGATTTTAAAGATACTTTTTATCATTTTAAGATGAGTCATTATCATTCCAAAAGTTATTTGAACGACTGATATCATTCCTTTTATTGGTACCGCAACGTTTTCTGTTTTTTTGTGAACTTTACTAGAAGCGGGGGGTGAGATAACACTGGTCGTACTTCTGGGGAAGGTTAAAGAATCTATCAGCCAAAACGTTGTAACAACAAAAGGAGTAAGAACAGCAGTTCAAATATCTTTAATTTTCAGTAAATTATTCGAACTTCTTTTTTTATTTCGATCATATCATCGCTGTTGTCACTGAAGCAGCAAAAATGAAGATGATTAATTCATTGGAAGATAATTATAACAAATCTCAGAAATTATTTATTCGAAATGAACAAAATAAATTGTCTTGGTAACCATTTGTTACAGAATGCGTATGCTGGCCCCGAATGGCAAATTACTAGTCGGAACTGATCATTATCAACCAAAATGATTGGGGGTAGTATAAAGCCTATAGGCATGGAATTCTGAAAGTGATTGG
Organism: Acanthosepion pharaonis; assembly: GCA_903632075.3. Lineage (NCBI taxonomy): Eukaryota > Metazoa > Mollusca > Cephalopoda > Sepiida > Sepiidae > Acanthosepion > Acanthosepion pharaonis. The sequence continues at coordinate 100,886 of CAHIKZ030005581.1, forward strand.
TTGGTTTTGTTTAAGTTTTGATAAAGATAAAAAAATGCGCAAAGATACTCAGACGGCTACAAGAATTAAGAGTCAAGATGTCTCGCCACAAACAGATTCTTTAATGAGGCAGGCTATCACGTGACCATATGATTTTGGTCAAACGGTTAACATGTATCGCTTCTATCTCCCCTTGTCTCTCTTGCTTCCTCCTAGAATACGAGATAAAAAGATAATGTTCCGTTGTTGATGCAGTCGATGTTGATGTAGTGTTGGGATCTGAAGAATTAAGCCAGTGACGACACGAAACTCAACACCAGTTCTGCGACTCATTGGAACTTGGTCACGGCTTAGAACACCACAAAGTAAAGTGGACTGTGAATGATTTTATCTAGGCTTGGTTTTATTACTTTGTAGACAATAAATAAATAAATGAAAACTTTCCAGATCAACTGCAACATGGTCGGAAGTTAAGAAGTTCCCATCATAGTATTTTGTAAGCAGACTCACGGTGACAATGGCTAGTCTTCGAGCGACCCGTTGGGGAAAATGTAGGGAGGCGGAGGTAGAAAGCCGCACGTTGTGAAGTAGAAATGGAAAGTCGGTTGGTAGGTTAGAGGTCGGAAGTCAAGAAGTGAGTCGGATTTCTTGTCGACCGAAGAGAAGATCTAGCCCGTCCATCTGTCGTGAGAGAAAACAAGTAGCAGCGAAGATACCATGTGAATAAATAACCAAATGTTTTGGAAACGAGATCCGCGTTTTCATTTCTCGCCGTGGCTTTATTCTACCTTTCGTTTGCTTGTGGACATGCACGAGGGCCCCTCTCAGTTTTTGTTTTCACTGACGCAAACGAAACCCGAAACACAACGTGGGGTGATTTATCCAGTCGGTGAATGACTGACTGAGAGAGAGAGTTCCGGTGTATGTTTACACTGGTTGTGTGTGCGGACAATGTTATGTTTTCATTCTTCCCAGAATATTGCCAGAGCATCATTAAATGTGTTCCAACTACATATTCCTAACTTTGAGGTATGAGGTTAAAGCTGTAGTGATTTCTTTAGTTTGTATATATAATTTAGCGTTTCTTTTTTTCCTCTTATTATTATAGAATGTTAACGAATCTAAAAGATAAATTAATTCAAGTCGGAATATTTTTCACGTGAAGAATTATCGTTATCATATGCTTTACTATTCGGACCAGCTGGTCGTCTCAGCCGTTCTATTTTTCGGCCTTCTTCGGCTGTTTGTTGTTCTACTAGGTTAACTTCTCGAAATTTTGAACCGAACTTTATATTCAATTTCATTCCACTTTCTATGCTGAGGAAATTATATACTCTTTTCATATCAGTTAATACTCACCAGTTGTATTCCCCCTTTATGTTGTTTGTTCTTCTCTTCCATTGACTTCCACCCCCTACCAGACCCAGAGACTGAACCACAAGGGAACCAGGTATATCTACTAGAGCAAGGGTCGACAACCTACGGCCCGCGGGCCGAATCCGGCTCGCGAAGGCATTTTGACCGGCCCGCGAGCCTGATTACCAATGACTATTTTTAACATGAGAGACGAGGCTTTCGAATTAGACTATCTGCCAGTTATCTTTCATGAGACTTATTTTACCAAGTTGCGTTGCCTCCGTTTAATGTCAAATAATGGATACATATTTGTTATGACCCTTGACTACATTAAAAGATAACAGAAGCGAAAGGAACGATAAAGTGAAAGAGGCCAGGGAGGGACTGACATGCGAGGTAGCAGAAATCTAAAGACAGTTAAACATACGCGCATTATACATACATGCCTCATGAATGTGTGGATGATACCGCATGTGTACGTACGTAAGTGTATATGTTTGCAACTATTTGTACTCGTATGTATGGGTATATGTGCTTCGTTTTTGTGTGCGTGTGTGGTTCGTTTGTGGAACAATTTTCAATAACAGTTTCAAACCTACACGTCATAATTTCATCCATTTCATTTCAGTTGATTTTTTTCACTTTGAAGTATTTTGACGTTCCTTGAGGAAAAGTAATTTTTGTTAGGTGTTTTTTTAATTTTAGATTTTCTTTAGTTTTTCTGATTTCTCAATGTTTATTTTCATTATGGTTTTAAATATTTTTAGGTTGACAGGGGTCTGCATATGTAATTTTCATTAATGGCCTTCGTCCGGCCCGCGACCCGTCATTATAACACGATCCGGCCCGCGGGGTCGAATGAGTTGCCGACTCCTGTACTAGAGTATAAGTCTTTGCAGACACATTAAATCGTTGGTTAAAGCATATCTGTTCTATGACAGTTTAATCCCTGGGTCTGGTAATGCTGAAAAATTACATATTCTGGTAATTGTTCGGATGAACTCTTCACTATGGTAGCTTATGCCACATTTTGTATTTTCACAAATGAATATCACTCTTCACTATGGTACCTCGGCATTTTAAATTTAAGCGCAGTACTAGACTGTCGTCGAGATCTCATCAATTTACAGTTGAGGTGGCTAGATGTAACCATAAGTTTTATGCTAACAGTTTATTTTCCGCACTTCTCGCTTGTGGAACTCTCTTCTGGTTCCATGCTTTCCAGTCAACTTTAATCTTCAAAAAGTTAAATACAATGTCAATCGTTGTCTACTATCCTCCTTATTACTCTTATTTTTTCACTCCTTAGTAATGTTTCTGTTTTCTAATTCTACCACACCCAGTCACCCCTTGTGTCTTTACTGCTTTGCTTGGGATGAATTCGATTAAAAAAAGAAGTAGAAAAAATGTTATTGTTACAAATAGTAAAAACGCTTAGTAGGACATAGTTTAAACTATGCAAATTTCTACCCTAAAAGGCTAGTCCTTGCCATATCTCAGGGTTATTCTAGACAAAACTATACAGTGATATATTCTGTGAGTATTTATCCGAACGCGAACAGAATTTGACACAAGAACGAGTTTAAAGTGCGGGCACCACGCGTACAATAGTCCCGTACCTTTTAGTGAAAACTGAAGCATCAAGTAATAAACCTCGGTCACCTATTGATGGAGAGGTATTGTTTGGGAGTATTTATATCTGTCCACTCGTACAGAAGACGAAGCAAAGTCGTGTTTACAGTGGGAACCCACTAAAGGAGCTAAAGGACAAAAATTACCCAAGATTATTCGGCTCTTCCCTATTAAGAGAAAAGGCTTTCCGATATCAGGTAAAAAGAAGAAGCGTTGCCCGCGGAGACGATCTCATGAACTTAATTCCTTTTGTACCTCAGGGCCAAAAATGCCGATATTCGATTACCAATGGTTTTATCCTGTAATGTAAAAGTTCAGAACCCATCGCAATGATTGGTAGAGTTCATGTTACTACGGTAATCTTTTATGTGCCGTGTCCCTTCAGGACGTGGGTTCTCCACGAATTCCCATCTTTTATAGTTTTAAGAAATTTTTGACTCCTTTCTCTCTCTCTCTCTCTTGAATATATTATGTTAAAGTTTAACTATAAAGTATTTATTTGTTCACCTAGCACAAAATGTGACACAGTGGTGACTTTACAGTGGGAGCTCACGTGCAGATGAACCAAGGAACAAAAATTGCCCGAGTCTCGACTTTTCCCCGTTTGAGGACGTCTCAGGCGCCGAGTAATACCTTAGACATCTCCCAAAGGAGAGGTATTGCTTCGGACAGCCCGATGGAGCTCGTCTGGTATATTCTTGGAGTTAATCCGGGCTGTTACACCGGCAATGTTTTGATACCATCTCGGAGGGAAACGAATGTGACTGCATGTATGGGTCAAGAAAGTGACTAACTAAATTTAAAATAATTAATTACTAAACTGAACCTGTTAGAGCCATAGCAATACAGCAACTATTGAGGTCCAATTCCACATGCTTATAGTATAGGTATTGTTTTAATAACTAATTTATTTTTGCTATTTACAAATATCATTCAACGGTTATCAATACTGAAAATCCACGAACCTTGTTCAAACTCCAATTGTGTTCTGTTCAAATGCTATGAGAGTTCATCTTTCCCAATAAATCATGGGATTATTCCATGGGGAGAATAGATGGATTTATACATTTCCCAAGAGCTGAAGTGAACGCAACAGACGAGGCTAGAACTTGAACTCTGCTTAACTATTCCACTTTCTGTGCCAATAACCGCTACTCTACTCGCACATCCAGCTTGGAAATAAAGACTAAGCAAGCGGTTACTTTATTAAACAAATGCGACAGATTAACTGCGTAGTACCGAGAGATTAAGAAGAAACTCTGATATACCTGGCTTAGAGGCTGTGAATTTCGCATATTTCCGTATCAATGCACACGTTTTAGCAAGGACTACAGTAATTGACTTGTACCATCGCTTAATCCACTCCCTACTAATATGTTGTGTCATTTAGAGTAGACAATAATTTTGCTTACTAAATCTTACTAAACTAATGAAGTTACAAAAACAAGAAAATCAGATCGCCGTTTAATGAGACAAAGCGACACTTGGAAAATTACTTTAATTCGCATTATCTGGAGACTTCTAGACAAAACTTTATAAATCATATGCTTTTAATTCATCTGGAAATTACAAAGAAATGTTCAAGAAATCCAGGTTCGGTGTGTACCACCCCCGAACCACCGGACCGGTGAGGAGGGTCCAAATCTGATCGGAGGCCCTGGGCAATGCTTTAAATTGATGTCCAAAGACAAACTGGCTTAATTACGTGTTTCCCTACCTTTTTTTTCTTGACTCTTTACTATCTCTCCTTCAAATGTTAACCGCCCGCCCTCCGTCTTTACTAAACTATGCTTTAGTTTGGCACGAAGCCACAAACATGAGTCACCCAGTGAGAATCAAACTCATTGTTAGTATTAATGATCTCCGAAACACCACGACCTAATAAGTTTTTTTGGCAGATATTTATCTAGGTACCTCCACTTTGGCGCAGTAAAAAACAGCATAGCATGATGAAAAAAAAGGACCCAAACTCAATAAAAACCAAGTTTTGTCATCAAAATGTTTGTTATTATTAAGAAGAAAGACCAAAGTATTTTATTTTTTTAATTTTTTTTTTTTTTTTACTCCTTTCTAGCACGTTGGAAATTTTGGTTAAAAATCTATTTTTTTTTTTTACGTCAGCAACTGACCAAAGATAAAGGTTAGTTATTTTTTGCGTTTTTTTTTTTTCCGGTGAAAAACATTAATTTGGAAATTCTTACAAAATTCAATTAATTGTTGGATTTTAATGAAACTTTCAGGACATATTCAGAAATGAATGAGATTTAAAAAAAATTTTTTTTTTTTTTAGAAAATTTAGGTAAAATATTTTTTTTATATATATTACCTCCCACTTCTTTTTATAAAATTTAGAGAAATTAAATTTTTAGGTCGGGGATTTTTTTTATTAGTTTAATAAAAAAAAAAAAAAAAGCAGGACTCTTTGGAGATAGTAAATCATCAAGATTTTTTTTTTTTTTTTGTAAAACAGTTAACACATTTACCAAAAATCTGCTCTGAATTGTAAAATAATAAATTCAATAAAAAATAACATTATCTAATTAGAAAATTTTTAATTGCCTTGATAAATAAAATTTATTAAGGACACTATTGTCTTAAGGATTTTTTTTTTTTTTTCGATAAATAATTAATTTTTACAAGAATTGTTTTCATTTTTTTTAAATTATCTCTTTACTATTTTGCTTAGCACAGCTCAATACCGCAAATATGAAATATCTGGTAAGGATGGGACCTTCTCTCTCTTTTTTTACAATAATAATGGCCGGTCATTGAATAATAGTGAGGTAGCTGTAATGCAAAGTTTAATGTGTGTATGTGGAACATTATTACGTGTTCAATTGGGGAACTGTTATTTACCAAAATATTAAAAGAACGTGGAATATCTCAAAATACCCTGATTAATGAGTACTGCTATAATACCTCGCTAGTTATCAGGAATGGATGTAGATGGCTGGAGAATAGGTTTCCATTTTGGAGAAAGCACAAAGCAAAATAGATGAATATCGAGAGAAATAAATTTTTTATAAACAAAAAAAAAAAAAAAAAAAACACTCTCAGTCATAAATTAACTTTTTAAAAGAAAAAAAATATTTCGCTTTTCCTGAAGGCGCTTTGAAATAACAATGATTCCTTCCAAAGTATTAAAAAGCAGGAAAATTTCTTTAGAAACAAAGAAAAAAAAGCATGCTTAACTGCTATACAATATCTAATCCTCATATATGGCAGTGACTGCTGGGCAATTTCTTCAAAGATGAGGCGGAGACTTGAGGCGACAGAGATGTGATTCTACAGAAGGATGCTGAGAATACCAATGAAGGAACATGTGAATATCAAGGAAGTTTTCCGTGAAATGAAAACAGAAAGGACGCTTCTACTAAGAATCAGGAAAAAAACAGTTGAAATTTCTGGGACAGAGGAAAGGATTTGGAGAATCTAACACTCGAATGAAATTGAAGGCAAGTGGGACAGAGCGAAGCAGCGAGTAACCTACATAACAAGCTGGCGGGAAGGGATAGCGAAACGGAGACTGGGAGGGATAGTAAGGAGACAGAGCCACAAAGTATAGGAAGTTGTGGAGAGCCATGATCATTTACTTTCTGAAGGGATACGGAACATAAAAGAAGATCACGTCTTCTGTTTTATTCTTTTTATCATGGCCACATCACGTTGAAACACCAGTTCCCGTACGATCACCGAAGTTAAGCAACATCGAACCTGGTCAGTACCTTGATGGGTGACGGCTTGGGAATACCAGGTGTATTGTAAGTTTGGATGTGAAAGTGGTGTAATGGATAACAGTTTGGAATGGTTAATCGGAGACCCGAGTTCCACCTTCAATCTGGTTCGTTTATGCACTTGTGTGCAAATACCCCGGGGAAAGTTATGAATCCACCTTTTCTCCCTCAGTTATGGGTTAATTAGTAAGACTTGTATTATGAACTATTATATCCCTCACTCCAAGAAAAAAGTTCTTACAATCTAAAAATATTTTCTGGCTTTAAATAACCTGCACAGGGTTGATAAGCCGTAAAAACAAATAAACCTTTTTATCATTTATTTATTAGTTCTGTAGTAATTTATTATTTTATTTATATTTTTTTTTTTACTTTACCCATTTTTTTCGTTTCTAGTGCGAAAAAACTATGGTTTAAGTGAACAATTCCTGTGCAGAAAGAACCTAAACTGCCTGCATGAACATTGAACCCCAAATTATTTTAATTTGAACCCCACCTTGCTCAAAATCCTAAATCCGCACCAATAAAGTACATCATTTTACACACATACATCTATCATACGGGGGCAGTGGTGGGTCTACATTGGGCCCGAAACCTGAACACTGAACAGATATGGAGAGCAAAAACCTCGCAATTCGATGCTCCAACTACCACAATGTAGTCTATGAATAGATTATGTCAGGCTCAATCAGCGCATACTTCTGAGGGTTCGGGCGCTGCAAATTTTGAAATTTGACAAATTACAGGGGAATTTTGAAATAGATATTAGACAGTATAATCTCAGGCCAATATTAGCTACTTCAAACCATTGGCTAATGATTTTATTGTTGCGGAGGAGAAGGTGAAATAAATTTAAAAAGTGATCAGAAAGCTTTTTAGTTACGTAAGGTTGGCTGCATGTGTAAAACTTCATTCCTCCACAAACATTTAATTTTTGATGTATGGCACAAGGTTAACAAGGCAATCAAAAGATGACAACATACGTAAAACAATAACAAAATATTTATACAATTATTAAGAATAAATTGGTCAGACTTTTTAGTTGAGCTATGCTGAGTTTCAAAGTTCAGTAATGTTAATTGAACGAATAAAAATATTTTAAAATGTTCCTTCAAAACAGTGTCTTTTGGTACAGCAATTCTACAATGCAAAAATAAGAGTTGCTTACCCTAACTAGGTAATTAATTATTTGAAACTGTTCTTTGAAAGATAGAATTTTTTTATCAGGTCTCACAATGAAAGGAGTTTGTTTTTAGAAGAAATGTTCTTTGTGAATTAGTTAAATGTTTTGTGTAATATGAACATTGTGAAAATGTGTTTGGTAAGATAGAACTTTGAATATTTATTTGATGTTTCAAGAAGTTTCTGTTTGATACTAAATAAAATGAGGTTTTGTACTTCTGAAAATAATTACAATAAAACTTACCCTTAAAAGAAAAAGTTTCACCAAGAGCAAATTTTGTTAAATAGAACTGAGTGAGAATGTTTCTTGAATTATGTCCTGAAGAGCTGAAAATGTGTTTGGTAAACTTTTAACTTCAGGAAAAAACATTTTCTTTAAGTAATTTCTTGCTGGTGAAGAATTGGAAAAATACTGTAATATCGAAGTTGAATTTCTTTATCCCGGCAGCGATGTGTCTGGTTGACTGTTCTTTTGTCTCACTGATGGGATACGTTTGCGCTTCTTATTTATTTGGTTGTCTGTCACATGACAGGCTCCAGGCTGCTGTTCAAAAACATTGGCGGCAAAACCTGATTGCGTAGGCGTCTTTCATATTTATTTTTATTCAGCCAATCAGCGATTAGAAAAATAGCAAAGTCTGTGTGATCTACTTTTTGCACAAAATTTTCACTTTTTTAAGAAGACATACAGTAATTGCATTATTTTTTAAGCAATGATTTGTTGAAAATTTTAAAACTGAAGTGGAACTCTAAACTATCACTAAAGTGGCTTCAATAACAAACAATTAAAAAATAAACATCGAATTTGTTGAAAAATTAACTCATTAAAACAGTTGCTTCAGGATCCGTTCTAGGATTAGGGTCCCTCAAGCTTAAACTTTGTTTGTTTCATAATAGACCCGCCACTGTAATTACTGAAAGGTTCTCGGCCCAGCCAAAAGAAATTTTGATATATTTAGATATTTGGTCAGATTGTGGGAAGGAGATGAGACTTTAGCACCCAATCTTTGATTTACATTGTGTTGTACTGCAGTCAAATTCGGCAGAACTAACTTTCTATTCTTACGTGATTGTCCAAATCTTTAGGTTAACTTTACAACACGAATATTTTAGTACATTGTCTTCTGATAAAGATCGATAGGTTGCTTTTTATCCAGATAGTCAACAAATTTCCTTTTAGATTCAATGTATTACTCTTAACTTAATAAATAAAATTACTAACAGAAATTACATTCTATAAATATTTTGAAAATTTCTAAAAAAAACAAAAACAACTTATTGACGTCATTTAACGTTCCAGTTTTCGTTTGGTTTGGCAGATATCTATTCCCCACCTCCTGTTACGTTATCTCAATAGATAGCAACATTCATTCGAGTTTAGTCTGTTATTTCGTGTTTTCGGTAAATAGAAAAAAAAATTGCATTTTCAACCAATATGTATTTAAATGAGTAACTCAATTTTCTATTTTATCACAATCACAATCATGATACCCTTGGGATTTTTGCTCTTGAAAAATAACTTACCTTTCACAAGATGAACACTTGAGAATCGGGTTTGTATTTGTTTTTCCCGACTTATCAACCATATGTGGATTATTAAAAAAAAAGAAAAAAGAATGAGACATGTTTTTGCAGATTGCAGGAATTACCGGGTGTAACAGCAAAATTGTCCACATCGGGATGCAGCATAACTGTCCATCCCACAAAATATTTAATATCTAAAAAAAACACAAAACTAATTGAGTTTCTTTTTTCCAGGTTTTCAAATAAGACGTTTAGCCATCTTGACACCATTTGTCATAAGAATGACTAAAAAAACCTTTTGAGTTATTCAGCTGGAAAGTGAATAGGTTAAAATTGTTTTGTGTCAGCCCCGCTGTCTTCCCAAATGAGCAATTGTGAAAGGAAAAAGATCATTCAGGCCTTCAGTAATGGTACCCACATTCATACTCTGGCTTCCATCTTCAAAGTCCATTCAAGAAACATCAAGAGAACGGTGAATAAGTTTAAAAAAGAGGGAACAGTAGAAAGGGAAATTGGATGAGGAGGTCGTAAGAGGAAGAGGGATCATCATTTCAACTTAGCGCTAAAGAAATCAATTAGAAAAGATCCCACTCAATCCATAAGACATTTGGCACGTGAGAGAGGAGTTTCTTCAGCTATGATAGTCCAAAGAGCAGTGAAAAGAGACTTAAAAATGAAATCGTAAATGAAACCTCCAAGGCACCTTGCTACTCCAGGACAGAAAATTAGAGAGGGGCGAACAGTATCTTGAATAAGTTGGGAAATGATCTTGGAATAATATTTGAACTTTATTTCAATCCTTCATGAACCGCAGATCCTTAGCTGTTATTAATTAATGAGAAATATGTCATTTTCATTTATGATCAATTTCATCACGATTCTTCTTTTAAGCTTGGGGAGTAATTATACATTCTCATTGCTCAAGGTAGAGTCCAATAGTGTTATAAAAACCTCGGAGAATTCCAGTAATATATATTTAATTCTTTCTAAGATACAACAGTTCAGAGCTTAATTTAATAATGTGACAATTTTGCTATTACACCCGTTATATATATATATATATATATATATAGCGAGTGGTGCGCGTGGCCGAGTGATTAGATTCGCTTTCTGACCATGAGGCCCGAATTCGAATCTCATCATGGTCGATTTGTCGGAAGAAGACCAGCACGAAGTCACAAGTCATCGTGTTTGAGTGTGCTGGCCTTGTTCAGATTGTTGATCACGCTAGATAACACGCTCTCTCTCAAATGTGCCTGAGTGATCGTCTTTAATGGGGATTAGCTAGCCGCCCTAATAGGCTGGTATCCTCGAACACGAGTGGCCAGCTATTATATATTGCAGTAAAAGTTTTTGAAGATAATGATTTCCCAGATACAAGTCCTGCTATTTAACCCATAGCTAGAAGGGGAAGAGATTGATTCCTACCTTTTGCCAAGGGTATTTGCGCGTAAGTGAATGAAACGAACTCGACTGGAATTCGAACTCGGTTTTCAGATTTCTCATACCAAGTCATTTTTCATTATACCACTCACATCCTTAATCGAGATTTTCAGTTATTGGTAATGATTTAAAAAATAGATTTTAAATTCTCCAAGAAGTCTAGCTTTTAGTTTTAATATAAAGATGAAGAAATAAAATTTCATAATAATTAAAGAAATTGGGGGTAACAGATGCTAATAAAAAAAAAATTGTTACCAAAATTTTCTAAAAAAATAATTAAAAAATTATCTCATTCGTGTCCTGAGAATTTAATTAAAATTCGACAATTATTTGATTTTTTTGGAGGAATTTCCAAAACAATGTGTTTTTAACAACAAAAAAAGACGCTAAAAAATCTCCCTTTGGTCCACCCTCTGATGCAAGAAAAACAATATTTTTAACCAAAATTTCGAACGTACTAGAAAGGATGAAAAATGAATAAAATAATAATAATACATACTTTGGCCTTTCCTTTTTTTAATAATAACAAAGATTTTAATTAACGATAAAACTTTCTTTTTATGAGGTTTGCGACCTTCTTTCATCATGGTATGCTCTTTTTAAAAACAAAAATTGGAGGTACCTAGATTTTTTAGTTATAGTACAAAAAATGTGTTTCACTTGCCAGTTGCTGAAAGCATGCTGATCTCTCAATTGGTTGATTTTGAAAATTTTTTTTTAAATGGGAGTCTAGAATATTTCCCAGTCCCAATCAATATACGTTGGCTTGTTCTCTTTCTTCTTAGCTTAGTCAGGCACAAGGCCCGCAGTAGCGACTGATGACGGAACCCTGTGAAAATCGCACTTATTACACAAGCAAATGAACTTGTTAGTTAGTTTGAGTGGGCGTACGACGTTGAGTGACTTAATCTTCAGCAGGTTGACTTCATAACCTGAAAACTACCTGACCCCACCCCCAAAGTAAAATAAAATGAATTTAAAATTCGATACTTAGAAATTCGCCAAGAAGAGTAAACCTTTTTTTTTTTCTCCATTTGTTACAAATATTTCCTCAGCAGCAAGATACCATTCTCCAGGCTTGTGAGGATTACTTTTTGTGCAGAAATAAAAGTAAAACTTTGATTTCATAGTGCTAAAAAAAACTAAAAACCTAGAGACTCACCAAGGAAACTTATTTTATATGTGAGAAGTCGTAACACTTAGGATTTAGTTTTTAGTTTATTTTATTTTCCATGCATTAAAATTTCAGATGAATTCCACGTAGGAAGTCTCGCTGTGAAGGTTACGGTTTTGAGTTTGATCCTGAGTATCAATTTATTTTATTTTTATTACAATGTTCACAACTAGTACAGAGCCCAGGCACTACTCGTGATAGAGAATTACAGAGTAAGATGCACAATTTATATGGTAATATGGGGAATTAGATAAACCTTAAACTTGAACAAGGTAAGAGTGTAGTGATCAGGGAAGCATCCTCTTGGGAGTCGGTTCCACAAAGCTACAAAAGTAGAAAGACAAAGTAATACTTGAGGCTTTTAAGTGAGTTATGAATTCCACGTGGTAGCTGTACGTGTTTTTGGTGGAAAACATTGGTTGGAGGATTTTAAATAGCGTTTTAAACGTAAATTTGGCAAAAAAAAAAATTCAAACCTATTTGAATTTGATTTAAACTTTATATCTAAACAACCACATCTATTTTTCAGTGTTAAGGGGGAAAAAGGTAGACATTTACCCAGGGCGTCCGAAATTATTTCTTACACCACGTTTAATCACGTGCTCAAAATGACGCTGCCTCTCCTTCGGGTGGGGCTTGGAGTCCTTATTCTGCGCCTGTGTCGTCCCGTCCCCAATAGGGGAATAAGTGCCAATGGTGCTGGAGCAATCTTTCTGAAAACTCACATAAAAACTCAACCTTGTGGTCGTATGAATAAATCCGTTATTATTCGATTCAATTTGAAAAGTACATGTAAATAAAATGAGCAAATTTTTCCGTTATTTTTTTTTTCATTTTTCATTTTCTATTTCAGAATCTTTATTTTTGTATGTGTGTCGGGAGGCGAATTTTCTTCTACTTATGACTTGGTATTAATTAAATTGACATTTATTACAGTGTAACCCGGATATAAGAGAGTTGTCGGGACCGGAGAAGAAGTCTCTTATATCCGGGTTTCTCTTATATCCGGGTTTGGTCTATTTTTTTAACACAGGCTCTAAATTGGGACCAGAGAAAATCTCTCTTATATCCGGGTTTCACTGTACTAGGAATTAACTCATTTTCAGGCTTCTTGAAAGTTTTTTTTTTTTTAACTCTATCAGACTTTACAAACTAATAACCGCCATTATTTTCCAATCCCTCTTTTTTATTATTTATTATTAGTAGTAGTTGTGGTATAACGCTTCACTGGATTTGAACACTTAAAATAACTTTTCTAAATAAAGCATTTCTTTAAATTTCATGCTCATTGTAAAATGTAAATTCTCTTAGTCTTCACTCTTCTTCACACTTTACACTACAGTATTTGTAAAATGTAAATTTACCTGTCGTCACCTGTTAGTCATCATACAGTTTTTAAACTTTAATTACATTCCCACGTCAGTATCACTCCCACTCTTCCAGTCATACAAATCTAGAATTTTGATTTAAATACGAGAAACAAACAAAATGTATCCCTTTAAAAAAATTCTTTTCATATGTTGGTTACTTAGCAATATTGATTTTTTTTTTTTTTTTTTTTAGTGTTTCAGAATTTAAAATAAAAAATTATTACAATTTCAAATATAATTTTTGATCAGATTGATTTAAATTGGAATATATGACATTCTTTTAGTTTTTAAGTTATTGATTTGTTGATCCAAAGATCTTTTGACCTTCAAAATTAAGAAGATAATTCCGTTTTGAAACCTCTTCAATTTCTAAATATCCAGCCTCATCTTAGAAAGAAAGTTGCTTTCACTTCTTTGGGATAAACGTGGGGTCTGGTTATAGTGCACACCTTTTTGTTTTTAAGTTGCGTTTCTTTAAGTTTTTGATCTTAAAGTTAATCAAAGTTTTAAATAAAAAAAGCCAACAAGTAAAAACACGAACAATATCAGTTTTTTGTTTTTTTTTTACTTAGGCTTTTAAAAAAAATTTTTTTAACAATATAGCAATGAGTTCCAGGGTAACAGTATTTTTATTTATTTATTTTAATGAAATGTTGGTCAAAATTACGATAGCTCCTTAGTTAATTTCTCACTTCTTTTGTCATGAACCTGTGACTAAAGTTTTTAGTGTCTGGTTTCTCGGGTTCTGTTTAAAAAAAAAAGTCTACTTTTCTCGGCATCATTTGTAACAGTAAGAAACTGAAAACTTTCATTCAGAGGTTACCGTACGGTTATGACTTTTTTCAAACTACAATTGCGAATTCTGTTACAAAATTAACGAATTAGAAAAGAAATATTTATAAATCAGATTTAGAAATAATAATTAAATTCGTTGTAAAAATTTAGTAAATCTCCTAAGAGATTTTTTAAAAGTAAAACTTTTTAAAAAAATATAGTAATTAATTTACACATTCACTGCAGCAAAAGAAACTAAATAAATCTGAAACCGAACATTTTTTTTATCCAAACGCATTTTCATTTTTTATTTTAACATATTTAGTTTAGCATACCATAAACTATTTTTTATCACTCCTCATTCATTGATTGTTCAAGATGCTTCTTTAAACAAGTTTTCCATTTAAAAATAAATAAAAATAAAACAATCTAATATTCGCATCCTCAATATACCTTTTTAAATTAATAATGAAAAACTGATAACTTCTTGTTGCATGTCTAGTTGTTGCTTGCAGTAGTAGTAGTAGTAATATTTTTGAAGTGCTTGTAGTGCTGCTAGTATTAAAGTACCGCTGCTAATGTAGCTGTCGAGTGAAGCGAAACAGACGCAAGGGAGAAAGAGTAGGAGGCAAGTGTACGATGGAAGTCGGAGGAAGCGGCAGGTGAGCGGATGAGGGTGGGAGAAAGGCAGGTCGAATCATCATCCACATTTATTCCTCTCCCAACTCCCTCCTTGATCAACGTCCGTGAAGAAGAAGAAAAAAATGTAACGATGAAGAAACAAGAAGATTAATAATACTAAGAAGATGGAATCTGAAAAAAAAAACTCTTCTCCTCTTTGATAGTTTTCCTCTGCTGGAGTGTGAAAAATAATTATGCTGTTCGTAAAAGATGGCATCAATGACGACTACACAACATACATTACTTAAACAATCCCCACACACGGCGTAGATGTTGCTGCTAAAGAGAAGAAGGTGGAAAAATGAGTATTTACGACAAGAAATTATTTTGCCATTATTAGGATATCATGGATCAACAATGTTAATGTATGTGTTGCTTTCATTTCTTAAGTGTTGCTTCTAAAATTTTTGTCTTCCTCTCTTGTTGAGCTTTCTCTGAGTTTGTATCTAAAATGAATGAATATGCACCCCACCTTTTAATTGGTTTTAAATATTAAATATCTCTTCTTTACTTAACATTTTTATGATTTTGTTATTATACACTTCAGTGATGTATTTGTGACAAATGCCCTTTTATTGTTAATTTGTGTTTTTATTTTTACCATCACTCTGTCAGTTGAAAAAGTCACTTGTTCAGTGATCAAATATTATTACCACATTTTTAAAGGATTATTTGTTGAGTTTTTATATTTGAAATTGTTTTGTTAGTGCCGAAATTAATTCTAGTTTTAGCGCGCATTAAAATTAAAACTATCTTCTAGTCCGCATTTTTATGCTTCTTGACAAATGCGCATACCTACACCTTTCTTAACTGATTTTTAAACTATACCCTATTTAGTCTTTAACTTTATTAATTACTAAAGCTAATTTTTCTCTTTACTTACAAGATTTAGGTGTTACTGTTTTTGTTTTTCTTTTGTTTTTTAGGTGTTTTCATTTACATTTGCAAAAATAAAATTGTCTTTTTCTAAATGACCAACAAAACAAAATAGTTTTGTTTGTTTTTTTTCTTAGCTTAATTTCTCATTGATCTTCGATAGTTTTACTGTTGAATTTCAGCTTTGAAAGAGAGAGAATGATTAAATAATACTTTTTGTATTTTTATTCCTGTTCATCAATCCTTCCGATTTAGGTGTAAACTAAACAGATACGGTGGTCTTTTTTCCAATATGTTACCCTTCCTTCAACAGATCATGCAACATAATAATAATAATAATAATAATAATAATCCATCAGGTGCAAACATAGCGATTTGGGATAACTGATTAAAAAAAAATGTGAAAAGATAATAATGGAAAAGAAACCTACTTGTAAGAAACAAACGATCTAGGTATAGAGAAATATGAAGATATGTTGATCTGTTTTGATACAAGAAGTGAGAAGCCTAATGATGACTGATTCAAATCACGACACTCATCGGAAATATATTGGATGTGCTTTTTTCTTTTTGGGATAATTCAACGCTGTCAAGTTTCTGGCTTTAAAAAAAAAATGACAATTTATTAATTTGAATAAAACCAGAATCAGGTCTTTAAAAAGAAAAACGTAAAATATGATCGTGAACCTAAATACTGAGTCTGCCATCCGTTGTCAACATAGAAAAATCCTTTTCACTGCAGACGAAAGACCCAGACTATTGTATTGCCAAAATGCCCACCATTAAAGACTTCAGTGCTTTTTATTTTTTTATTTTTTTTTTTTTGCGAAGAAATATTATTTGAATTTGAAGCATACATTTTTTTTGTTTTCAATATTTTCATCCTGAACTATTTTATTTTGGGTTTTTTATTCAAATTCAAAATATGCTCATTTTTTTTTCTTATTTTTTACTAAGATGAACTTGTAGAAAATTTCTTGTAAAAAAAATCGAAAAAAAAACAAAAACATTACCGATTTTATCATTTGTCTTTTCTTTGAGTAGCCTTTACCTCCGGTTGAATCCTAGAATCTTAAGGAAACCACTGACTTGATGAGTTAGCATATAATGTTTCTGTTTGTTTAAACTAGACACAAATGTTTGTATACAATACACACACACAAATATACGTATATCAATAATGCATGAAGCCACCTTTTCTCCCTTCAGCTATAAGTAGCAAGGTAGAAGTGGTTTTCTAGCCTTGGTTGGCCACTAGTCTAAGAGAAGAATAAGTGAATTTCAAATTAAGAGTTGAATCAACTCCCCCCTCACCTCTAGTTATGGGTGAAAATAGCAAAAGTACATTGTAAGGTTTGCTAAAATATGATCGGTAGACTGACTGACTAACCATTATTTGGTTCCATCAACAAGTCCATAGCCTAACGATGAAAAAAAGCAAATATTTTTCAACTTAATCTATTTTGTTGGTGTACTTAATTCAATAGTGACTGTTAATCGCATAACTTGAATATTACAGTGAAAAATTCAACTAATAACCATGTATACAGTTATGGACTTGTTGATTTAGTTTTGTCTAAAGTATATGTGGGGTGGCTTTTCAGTCAAGAAAATAAAACTGTGGAACTAAGTTTGGATTTCAATAGAAGCAGTTTATGTATACAATCACAGTAATGCCCTTGGAGAAGGCAGATATCCATTTTAACCGCAAACCATTCCCCCAAAACTATCTGACTGGAAAGAGAGTTCTTGTAGTTTTTAAAGAAATTTAATGTTCCGAACTTTCTTTCTAACTGCAAACCATTCCCCCCTTACTACTTTATATCTGGCTAGTAGTGGTGGGGGGAATTAACTTTTACTTGGACTAATAAAATACATTATATACATACTTATATACATATACAAATTATCCCTCAGAAACAAAGAAATACACAACCTCAGTCGACCAGAACAAAAAAATTAAATGATTTACTACAATAAATTTAAAACAGCTAACCTCACCAACAGCAATAACTCACCTGCAAGATTCAAATTAAAAAGAATCAATATTATTTATGAATTCACAGGTCCCTTAAAGAACTGCATTCCTGATCAAACCAAATTCATGAATAATTATATTGGACATACATTTCTATCAAGAAGAATCACATGACATCTTTCTGAACCTAGCTCAAATTAAGACCCATTTAATAAATGCACACTGAAGTCTACCAAACTCTGTCTGAAATATACTCATAGAAAATATGACTATAATAGCCTCATCCACGTTAAAAAAAAAAAAAAGGCTAAACATAATGGAAGCATTAATAATAAAAATGGAAAAAAAACAACATTCAATAACATCAACTATGAACATGGCCACAATGTGATGTTTGGAGAAAAATAAATAAAAAAACTAAAAAACACATTCTCATCATATAAATACAAATATATAAAAAGTCAGTTAAAAATATAAAAAAAGTATTTGCTAATGGCCTAATAGAATAGCTGAAAGTGTTCAAAAGAAAATATAACACTTGGAAAAACACAAAAAAATATTGAATGAAACTCTTAATTGTCATACCTTGTCAGTCATCAATGAAATTGCTGCCCAAATACACAATTATATATTTATATCTTAAAAGACTACCATGAAAAGAAATGAACAACAATTAACAACAAACCCTTTGAAAATGGCTGAAGAAGTGGCCAAAAATGCTTGGGGCATTAGACTCTAGGGACAATTTTTACACTTCCTTACCTCCACC
Source organism: Acanthosepion pharaonis (assembly GCA_903632075.3). Taxonomy (NCBI): domain Eukaryota; kingdom Metazoa; phylum Mollusca; class Cephalopoda; order Sepiida; family Sepiidae; genus Acanthosepion; species Acanthosepion pharaonis. Next base: position 119,358 of record CAHIKZ030005581.1, read on the forward strand.
AAATGGAAAAATTTAAGAATACTAGAAAAAAAAATTAAACTTTCCTTGTCTGTCATATTAATGAAACATATTTGAGAGAAAGGTTTCTGCCCAAATATATATATATATATATATATATATATATAATAAAAAACAATAATAATAATAATAATGGACTTGCCCATCAGTTTCGATGTATGAGGATCTGACAGCTTATTGATTCAGTTATGAAAGTTTATGCGATAATCTTAAGTGGCATTTAAGACCCGCTAGTGATTTACAAAGGAGGCCACATTTGGAGCAGGTGTGAGAATTATGAGATCCCTGTTAGATTGGCTGACCTTTTAGATCTTGCTCTCGCTTCTTGAAGATGATTCAGAAAAGCAGATTGAAAATTGCTGAGTCCACTAAAACACGTTGATCTCCATTCTACCTGCTCCAAAGCTAATCGCTCAAGGGTGTTATGTGGTATATTGACTGCTGACAAATTGCTTTTCAGCTTGTCTTTGTATCTTAGCCATGGGCGTCCTACATTCCTGTAGCCCTGATCTAACTAGCTGTACATTAGGATCTTGGGTATCCTGTTATCAGACATTCTCATTCAATATATATATATATATATATATATATATATATATATATATATATATATATATATATATATACACATTTCTATGTCCCCAGAAGATTTTTCTATATAAAAAAGAAAGATGGGTGTATTTCCCATATTATTTGTGTTTTTTTTTTTTAATGGATTGTTCTGGTGATGTAGAAATCAATGAGTGTTTATGGTGAATAAAATGTAAATGTTGTTTTATATTCAAATGATACTGAACATAAACAAAAAAAATGTCTAGTAATATAGTATTTGATATAAATACACTACAATTACAGAATTTAAACATTGCTTTCATTTTGGTTATACCAATATTGATATTTGCGTCTTCTGATCAGGGAAAATTGTTACAGTTTTTAATTTAGTTATTGTTCTCCTGGACTGGCTGCCAACCATGGCTAGAAAGCTCAATCTGCTCTATGTAACCCATTTCATGGGAGAGAAGAGATGGATTCATAACTTTCACAAGGGTAAATCAATGTACTGAACTTGAATGGAATCCTAACTCTATTCTCATTTCAAGCTGATGTCAGTGGGCCCTGAATCATCTTTCAACCATTACTCAGGAGCTGGTTACCAAGCCACAGCTTATCCCCTCTCATTACAAAGATGAAGTTGTTGACCATTAATGTTGATATATATTTAACACAGTTAGAAAACGTTGTAGTTTTCCATATTTTTAAACTTTTTTTTTTGGAGCAGGGGTATTTTTTTTTTTTTTTTTAGCTGATTTCTGTTAAATTATTCCAAGCAATCAATTCATTTTTATGTTGCATTTCATTTTTATGTTGCATTTGTTGTTACTGCATTTTTGACCGATCTATTCTGTTTATTTTCTTCATGTGTACAAATCTGTAGAGGAAAAGCAAGAGCTGCTAAAAAAAAAAAAAATAATGAATGCAGATCCGTTCACTAATCACAACCCAGCAATATTCTTGGAAGAATAGGATTAAGTTCAGATCATGCAAACATTGCTAAAAATCAACATGTTTCTAACAAGAAAAAAGTCCAGTAAAATAATTATAGGAAATTTAACAAAAAGAGCTTCATGTCCAGTTGTCTTGGAGTAAATTTTATTTGACTCCTTTCAACCTGAAGCAATGGTTATGGTTAGTAAGCTAGTCTCCTAAACTGTTATTTATTGAGTTTGACCCTCACTGGATGTCTTAAATAACTAGTCTTGTGTCAAACTAAGCTCATTTTAGAAATATCAATAAAGTGCCTCTCTATGGAGAAGTGCTTTGTGGCAGATCTTTTAGACTGTGATTATAGTTATGAGAACTTCATTAACATTTTAACTATCTATCAAAATAAAACAAACTAGGAAAGTTTTACTGAATCACATTAACATCTCCCTAAGTTTTCTCAATTGAATATCACTACCTCCCCACATACTAAGAAGGAGAATGTAATTTTCCTTTGTCCTTCTCAGTGCCACTAGATGCCCTGGGGAGTATACAGTCACTGCCTCACCCATGATAAGTGTTGTTGCTGTGGTTTCTATAGCAAGTAGGTTTTTTATGGGGTGGTGTTACTAGCCCCAACTAGTTTTTAATTCAGTTTTCCTGGTTGCCTACCCAGGTGAGAAAACCCAGTCTGCTATTTAATCTTCAGTGGTAGTAGAAATAGATTCATACCTTTTTTCCAAAGGTATTTCTTTGAAGGTAGATACAATGAATTCCACCAGAATTATGAACTCTGCACACCATTTCTGTGTCATTCTGCACCTATGACCATGGATACAACACACATCCATTGTCATTTTAAACTGTCATAATTTAGGGAAAATTAAATAAAGACATTTTATTAATGAAGTTATTATTGAATATATTAATTTTTAAATGGATGATCACAAAATCTGTCATTTAGCATAAATTCCTTTAAAGAGTTTTAGGTTCATATTTTAAGTCTGTTCCATTGTAACCGGTGACTAGCTGACAAGTTGTCTTCTGCAAGCAGAGAAAGAATGATGTCTTAGAACATGTCACCAACCATATATTCGGATTGAAAACTAACAGAAGTAATAAATAAACTAGTGTTAGATGCTATGTAATGCATAATACAGCAGTAAAAGCTGGACCATTTCATTAAAATGGTGAGGTGACAGATATGACTTTACTAACAGAATCATGAAACAAAGTTCTGAAGAGAAACTGTTCATAACATTCAGAAATGCACAGCTGAAATTTTGGAACAAATTGTAAGGAAAGACAAGTACAGGAAAACAGCAATTAACCTACTTGCCAAATTTATGCAAATGAATACAGGAAGAAATAATTTACACTATTTACATTGTTCCGGACTGTTGTCCTCATCTTTATTGCCATATTTACGTCTTGGCCATTGTATGCTTCAGCCTTCTTCAGGTGATTGGAATTTTGAACTGAACCCTTTATTTCGTCCTCAGGGGTAGATTGTCCTAGACTACAACCCATGCCTCTTCCTCAAGGACACATGGCCTAATGGATAAAAGCGTTGGTTGAATCCAGTGACTTTACTCAAAGGGTTGAAGTGAACAAAAGAACTTGGAGAGTTGAGTTAAAGGGAGATAACTGATACCGAGACATTCAGAAGAGGCATGGTATGTGGAACTAGAACAATTTACCTCAGTGGACGAGATAGTGTCCAGTTTGGAATTCACTGATGAAGACCGGAGTGTACAACAGCCAAAATGTCATAAATATGGCAACAAAGATGAGGATAACAGTCCGAACAATGTAAATAGCATAAATAATTACAATACCTCATTTCAGGAATATAGACAGATAAGAAATGTCATAAAGGAGAAAGTATTGCTGATCATCTATCAGGAAAGAGAAGCAAGGTCTTTTTTTACACTTATTTTTATAGAAAAAAGAACTCGCTCTAATCTCTTTGCTTATAAGGATTTTGCACTTGAAGAACTCCATAGAATGGATCATCCTAAATCTTATAACAAGAAAAACAAAGACAGTAGTCTGCAGAAATTCTCTTGGAAAAGGGATGAATCCAATCACTTCTCTGATCTATTCAGGCTTCATTTTGGTTCAGTCAGCACCAATCAGATAAGTTCTCTCTCAATTTAGAAGAGCAATTATTATTAGTATTATTAGTATACACTGACTTATTCAAACTCATGTCTTCATCTCAGTTATAGTTCATTTTTCTCTTCTATATGCTGTGCCCATTCAGAATATTAGCAATCATGGCTCTCCACAATTTTCTATTCTTTGTAGTTCTTAATAAATTGTCTTTTTGTTATTGCTCCTAAACCTTGTTCCACCATTCATTTATTCAGGCTCACTAAGTAGGTTATGCATTGTTTACCTCTATCCCTCTTGCCTTCAATCTGCCTTGTGAGTATCACATTTTCCAAGCCCTCTTTCCTCGTGTGCCCTAAAAATTTCAATTGTCTCTTCTTGATGCTAAGTATAAGTGTCCTTTTTGTTTCTATATTCTCTAAAACTTTGTTGTTGCTCACATGTTCAGTCCATGGTATTCTTGGCATCCTTCTGTAAAACCACATTTCTGTTGCTATGAGTTTATTTTTCATCCATGAAGAGATTGTCCAGCATTCACTACCATATAGGAGGACTGATATTATGTAACAGTTAGTACTCTTTTCTCTGTTTCTAATGAAATTTTCCTATTTCTTAATACTTTGCTTAGCTTTTAGAAAGCAACTTTCACTATCCCAAGATACCTTTGAATTGCAATGTCACACTTTTTGTTCTCTGTTAAAACATTCTAAGATATTTAAATTGTTGTACTTGTTTGATTTTGATACCTCCAATTTGTAATTTGCATCGTGAGCGGTTCCTTTTGCAAACAACCTTGCATTCTGTCTTCTTGCAATTGATGGTTAGTCCTTTCTTCTTGCTTTCCTTTACTACTTTCAGTAGGAGTTCTTGTAATTCTCTTTCTGTAGTAATCTGATAATTTTTCTGTAAATTTCTGAGAGAAATATTGATCTTTAATATATGCTAATCTGTTCAGACTAATTTCGTTCAGTGAAACACAAAGAAGCAAAATCTGTCTCATGAAGATGAGAAGAATTAAGTGATCACAAGCTATCCTGTGACACAGATAGTGAAATGAGAACAATATATGCTCTTGGATTAAATAAAGTCTGAAAAAATAAATTTGGAAGAAAGCTTTATATTGTAACTCATTTGCAAATTAAAGGTTGCTTTCCTTAATGGAATTAATCAAAGTTTGTCCATTTAACATTAAAAAATTGTTTATCCATTCATAAGAAGAACCATTTTCTGTTTTGTTCAAGTGGGCAGCTTTCTTAAGACTTGCTCAAGTTGTTTGTTTTTTTTCTTATTACTTATTTTTTTATTCTATTTAAACATCGTTTGTTTTTCAGCAATGGAAAAGAGCTTGAAATTTGTTTTAACTTTTTTATATATATCTTTTTAAAACTGGTATTCTAATTTAGTAATTTACTTTGACTCATTTTTTTCTCTGCAAAAATCTACTTTTCTTAGTGTGAATTTAAAAAAAAAAATTTTTTTTCATTTTAAAACTATTTGTGGCCTTAAGCCATTAATTAATTAAATCTTGATGACCCATAATCTGTCTTCTAGACAGCACCTTCCCACAGTATTAAGAAGCATTTCCTGATATTTTTGTAGTGGTGACCAAAAAGACTTGACCAATTTCTCATGTTAGTCAACACCTTCATATAGCATTAAGAAGATTAGAGTCAAAAGTATGCCTTGATGTTTGAGGTAATGGCGGAAGAACCCAAGCAAATTGTAGTTCTAGTTTGCACCTTTCCATTGCATAAAGGAAAGAAGATTCAAGTGCATTTCTTGATATCTGCAACAGGGGCCAAAGAAACTAGGCAATTAATGGATGACCTACCATAAAATGTGACCTTGGGTCATGTGCCATATTCAGTAGATATGTAGTCTCACACATTAAAAAAACTGCGTGAAAGTCGATCTACTCGTGTTCAATAGAGAGTAACATTGAAAATTTTCCAAATATGTTTTATTATATATATATATATATATATATATATATATATATAAAATGTAAAATGGTACTCATTTTGAACATTTTCCATAAAAATTACTTATAATCTATAATATGCTATTAGTTTTTATTTTAGTATTTCTCTCTGGGTGTTATAAAATAAACAGATTATATTGGAATTATATATATATATATATATATTATATATATATATATATATATATATATAATATATAATCACTGTGGTGTTGGCTATTGAACATTGGCTTGGGATGAGAAATTGGAAAGCAAAGTTCTAACTACAGTCAGATTCATTGCATACACATACATGCAAATGCCCTTGGGAAAAGGAAGAATCCACTTCTTTCATTGGTTATGGGTTGAATAGCAGGGCAGACTGGGTCTTATAGCCTTGATTGGCAACTGGTCTACTGCAGAAAGAAATGGCAAGTTACTGCAGGAAAATCTTCTACCTAGTCAGTCATGAATCAAACGAGATAGGATCATCCAAGCAGTTATCACGTATGGCATTTAATTGACTGATGTTGGCTATTATTATTTTCACTTATATAATAAAAAAGTGTATTTAAAAAAAAATACATCAGTTACCAGACATTGTGATTTACTAAAGTAAAATTGTTTCAATTACCATTTTTACTAGTTTTCAAAACCTCATTCCAGGTGTCAAAAGGCAGTTTAGAATTTAATGTCTTTAAATAAGACTTTTAAATTTTGTTAATAAGATTTTAAACTGTATAGATTTAATTTATATATTCATTAAAATGGTTTTTTGTAAATGATAGTATTCTTAATGCTGAAATATTGGGGTTTTGGGTTTTTTTTTTAATATATAAGTAAACAATGTCTGTCCTGCTAAAGTCTGTAATAGCCTTTCACTACTGAGCTGAGTAGCAAAAGTTGTTTATTGAACTGAAATGTAGGTAAAAACAGTGTGGACTGTATGCTTAGGTAGAAATGTTTGTGTCAGAGACATTTTGTCTATATTATGAGTGATGGGAAGGAATAGTCAAAGAAAGTTTTCAGTACAAATATCTCTCTTTTCTCTTTGATTGATATATATATATATATATATATATATATATATATATATATATATATATATATATACACACACACACAAGGTACTGAAAGGTGCTTGGCCTAACCAAGAGGGGATTCCATTTAAATTCTTGTCTGGATTTTGAGAAGCAAGTCAAACCAAATACTTATTTACACTACATGCCTCATTATCAGATAGGTGCCTAGTACCCAGTAGGATTTGATCCAGTGCAGCAATTCTGTGTGTCATCAATTCTATAAGTAGTCAGACGAAATCTGCAGCCATTTTCAGCCATGTTGTTTCAATAACTGGCCACAGTTATTGAAACATATATATATTTGTGGGTGCAGGATCTTGTTTGCGAATAGACCTCTCTACCATTTTCCAGTGTGCTCTTGTCAGGTGAACATGGTGGCCACACCATTTGTTGGGAGTCTTTGGAATGCTTCTTAAACCAATTCTGGGCAACTTGGTCCTGATGACAAAGAGCAGTATCCTTTTAGTATAACTCCTCATGCACCTATGAATAGGTGCAAATGGTCATGAAATGGTGCAATACAATGGTTAATTCATCAATGACATATAATTTTTTTTGTTTTTTTGAAAGCATGAGCAAAACAAATTCATGGATTGGAACAAAAAAAAAGACCCCAGAATGATGTCAAAATTCATGGAAATTTTTCATCCTTTAATAGTCAGTTGTGCTTGGTTTAATTTGTAACATATATAAATGTAGGAAGAAAAAAGCAAATGTTGATCAGATAGCAAGGATCACAAAGCACTGCTCAAGGACCCAATCAGGCTTGGGCCTACTCCAACCTGTGGGGGTAGTATGCAATGGCTATTCCCACACCATTATGAATTCACCAACATTTTGCACGTTGTCTTGTCAATAACTGGAGCCTATAGCCTCATGGAGTTCACACAACATCCAAATTTTATCACCCAACAATCTGCTATCATCAGACTACATCATATATAGCCATTTCTCCAGAGTCCAATTAACAATGTCAGGAAGCCAGTTGAAGTACAATTTCTGTTGTTATGGTATTAGCAGGTACCCTGATGGGTATTCTCCTGTATACCATGTAAGCTAAAGACTTACTAGATATCCATCTGGTACCTCTTGCATTAAATGTGGATATGATTTGAGCCCATGTCACTTGTTTGTTACTTCTAACAACATTCCTTTCATCACAATCATTACGGACCCATGGGTGGCCACTATACTGTCCACAACGGGCTGCAGTAATGTCTTCAGTAGGCATTCCAACTACATGTGTGACACTATATATCAAACAAAGGATGTCAAATGTCTTCACAATTTCAGAAATGGAATATCCAGTTCATTTTGTAACCATTTTTTTGTGTGTGTATATATATATATATATATATATATATATATATATATATATATATATATATATAGTTTATGAAAAACTAGGTAATCCGTATGGGTAAACCTAAGGAGGATAAAATCCAGAGTGCTCAATGTAAATCCAGAGCAAATAATTTAACCTTAAAGTGGTCTGTTTTTATTTAAAATATATATATATAATTTATATTATGAGATGGACAAAGTCTGACAATTATTTTAAGACATTTTTTTTATGTTTATACATTCTTTTTATAGATACAAATATTTAGGTAAATGTTCTGTTTATAATAAACAGTATTAACAACATTCACCGACCTGAATGTTCGAGAAATTTTCATAGAAAATATTCGTCCTCTGACAGGAATCAAACCTGTATCCTATACGGAACCATCATATAACCTGACGCGCTTTTACCGATTGAGCCCCAGAGGAACGTTTCGGTTAGCAAGGTCGATTTTACTGTTTTTAAACTACAATTCACCATGATTTTCTCGCGCACATTCATATCTGCTTGATGCGTATCCAAATGTAAACAAATGACGTCACACATTATGAAATGGACAAAGTCCAACAATTATTTTAAGACATTTTTTTATGTTTCTCGGACATTCAGGCCAGTAAATGTTGTTAATACTGTTTATTATAAACAGACCATTTACTTAAATATTTGTATCTCTAAAAAGAATGTATAAACATAAAAAATGTCTTATATACTTCATAAAAGATAAGGAACAGCACACATTAACATAAAGCTTCTCTGTATGAATTACTTTTGTAGCTATTTAGAGGTGAATTTGACTAAAATACTGACAATCAATGAATTTAAAACTTCCTATTCATTTCAACTTTAATAACTTATAAGAGAATTTCTGACCCCATTTTTTTTTAGGAAGGTCAGGTTAAGTGCGTTGACAAGGAAGAAGATTATATTAAAAAAAGAATAAAAAATAAATGTTATTTATGTTTTGAATTATTATAGGGTCTATTGAGTGGAAATAATTGTGGATCCAGGTGCAGTTTTGTAGATATTTTATAATGTTGTTTAAGATTTTTATTTATTTTATAGTTGTTTGTTATTACATTTACTCCTGTTTATTTGTGTGTTTGTACTATATATAATGTGTGTGTATTTAGGCAGCAAGAATTCTTTGAAATATGTCTGATTGAATAATATCAAAGTTATGTCTATCCATTTTTTTTATTAACTTTTTCAAATTTCCAAATTAATTTTTATATAATTGGTAAATTTCATTTTTATGTTTTTTTTTTGTTTCTTAACATATATTTAATTTTTTTTAATGAGCTAAAAAAAATTAAAATACATGTAAAAATTCAGTTTGACTGTTTTGATGCCATGTTGAGTGACTTGAAATTGGTTCTAGCAAATGTAGGGATGCCAGAATTAACCAAAACCAGTTACATAAACACAAAAAATGAAATCCTTAAAAGCAAATATAGCAATATTAAAATGTACTCTGGTTAAAAAAAATAAAAAAGAACTTTGGTAAATTTACAAATTTTATATAAAACAACTAATTCAGAAATTTGGAAAAAGTTAATAAAAAAAAAATAGATACACAGAACTTGTTGATATGATTCTACCAAATATGTTTGAAAGATATAAATGTTTTTTTTTTTTTGTTTTTTTTCTTTAACTGATGTTCACCTTATACAAGGCCCAAGGGCCATTCAAGATAGAGGAATATTGAAGATGGTTGTGTGAGTGGCACAGTTTATGAAGATGTGTGAAATATAACTGTTAATTCTAGACTTAAAGAAGTAGATTGTAATGGTTAGGAAAGCATTCTCCTGGGATTCTCTCCATAAAACAACAGTTCTTGGGAACAAGGTTGGATAAGAGAAATAGGCAGTGTGGGCATAGGAATCAACAGTCACTATGCAGTGTTGATTCCTATGCCCACACTGTCTCAATTTATAATATTGGAGATTGAGCATATCCAGTATTGAACTCTCTTCCCTTATAAATATAACAAATTTTAAATATATGTGTAATTCCAAAAGAATTTAAATTATGTAACTGGCAAAGACCGGCTACATAGTCTTGAAAAAAATTCAAAGTGAGCTTAAAAAGTGTTCAGTATAATTAAACTATAAAAAATCAAGCCATATAATAATTATCAATGTTTATTTATATATTTCCTGTCCCTTCTTTAATGGAAAAGGAAGTAAATTAAGTTAATAAATTCATGAGTGATTACATCACTTAGTTACTTTAATAATGTATACATATAAAACATTTATCTGCATTTAGATAAAATTACTTCCCAAGAAAAATAAACCATTTAATTAATCAGCTCCTTTATTTCTATGTTTCTTAGATTGCAGTCTTATCTGTCCAAGCCTTTCATGTGAGGCATTCAGATTCCTTTGTCTATTAACCGATCATCTTGCTTCAACTTGGTCTTCAAATAGGCTTTGTCATCACTGTCTTCACTGTTCTTTTTTTTTTTCCAAAAGATATTTCTCTTTCACTGTTACATTAAATGGATAATTTTTTTTAACATGAATAGATATTGAGTAAAAAGTAATTTATATAGTACCAGAAATAATCACTGAATACTAGATACCCTTGAATGTCTAAAATATATATATATATATATATATATATACATACATACATATATATATATATATATATATATATATATATATATATATATTAATTATTTTATAAAAAATTATAACATAAGTATGTTATAAAATCACTACAAAAATAGCCATTTTGTTTCAACACACTCTGTGTCTTATCAAGTGATGTTGAAAAGAAAATAAATGGTTTTAAAAGTTTCAGATTAATTAACGATCCTACACTAGGGGGGAAACATTGTTACAAAAGCTAGAATAACCAATCAAAACGAAGTATAGAAAGATTCAAAAGCTTGACAACGAAATCCTGCTCTAATAGCTATTCAGATCTTTAAATACGTGTAATATTAAAAATAATTTATACTAACTAATAATTATAAATTTACATGATAAAATTTAATATTAAAATTAAAAACTGGCAATTTTAAAATCCAAATTTAATCACTATTAAGTTTAAAAACTACAAAATTATTGAGAAAAGAAAAAAATATATATGTTTATTCAATTCATTTCTTCATTGAAATTACGTTCGACAAGACAAGATGCTACAATACATCCGGTCATTTGATAATACATATATATATTTTTTCTTTTCCCTTCTTTTCCGTTTTTATTTTAAAGTTTGTGAATATGGTCTTAAACTCACGCGTGACACAACAAAAACACAATCAGATTATAATACATAAGCATCCAGACTGGATGCTTATGTCTGGATGCATTTATATCTGCTCTACTTTGTATTGAGCACTCTTTTAAGAATAGTAATTGTTGGTTATTGGAATTCATTCCGTGTATACCAATTATATACTTTTATATATATATATATATAGAGAGAGAGAGAACAGATTAATTAAATGGTTCATTGGCCTCAATTTTAGTTGTGAATTATTTATCTCCATTTTATTGAATCTCAGTACTTTTGTTTCAAGACCTTGCTTCATTACATCTCCCTATTAAAACAATTGTTGTCATTTTTGATGATATTGATGGATATACACTAGTTACAAAAAAAATAAGATGCAATCCAGCTTAGTTGTGACTTAAGTTTCACCGTTAAGATCAACATACAGAGCAAGTCAAATTAAAATTCCCATTATATATGTATAGTCATTGTGGTTGCACTGATCAACCATTGTTGATGAATTAAGAAACCATTTTTGGGGTTTTTTTCTTTTTCTTAAGGATATTTGTGGTGTGCTGATTTTCTTTTCTTGATCAAAGGACATGATATTTCAATGCATGTCAGAACTTGACCATTATCTTTTTTTTATTTTTATTTAATTGCATTATTTTTTATTTAAGGACTGCTCTTGATCCCCAAATATAAATGTCCCCTATTTTTCCTCCTAGCACATCTTGCCATATCTTGAACATGTTTTATAACTAAAGTTGTGCAGTTTTAATATTAGTACAACAAAATATTAACAAAAACGTTTCTCAACAAAAAATCCAATTAAATATTCAATAAAATAAATTTAGCTACAATCTTATTTGCCAAATTTGTTACTAATTAACTAATTGCTGTCTCTTTTGAAAATAGTTAATTTTGACATTTTTTTTTTTTTCAAAATAGTTTTCTTAAGATAACTGCATCTAACTTGAACATGTGATTCTTTAAAAGATTAGAACAATATATTTGATATTTTTGCTTCAGTTTAAAGCTTTATATAAGCATGTGTGCACAAATTTTCATCTTTTTTTTATATATATGAATATATAAATTTTCTCATGTATACAGGAGTACTCAATTTTAAATTCTTTTAAAAGTGCTTTTTAATACACATAAAGTAACTTTTTTTTTATTTACCCATTAACACTGTTTCACACATTTCAGTGTGATTTTTTTTTTTTTTTTTTTTTTTTTTTTTAAATGGGCATTTGATATTCTTGTGCACTCCTGAGTGCTACCATTCTTTTTCCCACTTCTCAAAAGTAATGTGGCTCCTTCTGTTTATTAATCCATTTACATTCTTGAATTCTATGATTTTTCAGCTCCTCCATAAATTGCAATTTTTTCCTCTGGTTTTCTTCATTTTTTATTATGTCCCAATTTATCACTGATGTTTCCCATTTCCTTTTTGGTTTTCATATGTATTCTGACAAAATATGGTGTTATTTCCTTATCTTTTATAGTTAAATGGTTTGCATATCTTTTTTTTTTTTTTTTTTTTTTTAAATCATTTCGATTTGTTCCAATGTCAATTTTAACCACCTCTTTACATCTAAATGTACACTAAATAGTATCAGAAAAAAAAAATCAGGATTCCATTGTGCCAGTAAATATTTCATATAGTATTTAAATTTAGCTGCCATTCCCTTTGAGATAGTCCCTTTAGGAGTGAACACAGAAATTGCAGCACCTCTTGAATGCCTCAAAACCACCAGCCATTTAATATCACCTCTGCTTCTGTTTGAATTTTATATATGGTCTTGATTCCAGATTTTTATTATTTTTTTTTTTTTTATTAATCACTTCATCTCAAGCAAGGTAGTAAAAGCTATTAAGATGTAATAAATTATTGAGAGTAAAAAGAAATGGCGGAGAATAAAAGAACAGAATTCAAGGAGACTAACAATAATGATTGACATTGCATTTAAACTTCTTGAAGATAATAGTTAATAGGAAATTGCACAAAAATTCCAGAAACGTGAGGGAATAAACTATTAGTGTTGAACTCTATGATTACAAGTAGCAATTTCAACAGTGGAATTATAAGACTTCACTCCCAATCTAGTACTGCACTTAAAACTGGTGGCTTGCCTGGTGATGGTCCTCATGGATGAGTTCACAAATTTATTTTGCACATTTTCTGGTATTCTGGTTTCCAAGTACACTCATTTTGAGCCAACACATGACTCGACTTTAAACAAAGCGGGTCACTCAAAATCCTGCAGTCAACCTATAGTATTTTGATAGCAAATTTGCTGAATTTCAAATAAAATCTGATGCAGGCACATTGTCCATATTTATCAATCACCATAAAGTTTGCAGGGCTGTTTCAACACATTGTTACAAAATGTCATATAATAGTTGAATAGGAGTAAATAGCATGAAATGTCATATAATAGTTGAATAGGAGTAAATAGAATGAAATGTCATATAATAGTTGAATAGGAGTAAATAGCATGAAATGTCATATAATAGTTGAATAGGAGTAAATAGCATGAAATGTCATATAATAGTTGAATAGGAGTAAATAGCATGAAATGTCATATAATAGTTGAATAGGAGTAAATAGCATGAAGCCTATTGATGAAATGACTTCTTTTTTTTTGTTGTTGTTGTTGTTTTATGGTCTTTGTTCAAAGTTTTTTACAATTACAATCTTCAATTGGTTTTCAATTCATTTTTACAATTTACAATATTCTGTTCCCATCACTTACTAACTCAATAACAGAAACAATTTTAACAATCACTCATTAAATAATAATCTTAACAATCATTCAATAAATAATAATTTTAACAATCACTCAATAACAATTTCATGGTCTTTGTTCAACATTTTTCCAATTTCCAACATTATGTTCCCATCACTTAATAGCTTTCCAATATATTGTTTCTCTCTCAAGGCCATACCTTTCTCCCAACCCATAGCAGTCTTTTAGATACCTGAAATTCAATATCATCAGCCCCATGACCAGGTATGCGCATAGGGTTGAAGTGCAGTTGAACACCTTACTACTTATATATGCACATATCTGGGTTGCAAGCCAGAGTGGGTTTTCATTCATGCATAGGATGTCTTGGGCAGGTAGACCTCCCTAGATCAAAATACAGCAGCAGTCTTCCAAATTGAAGGCTCACCTTGGTCACTGGCATTTGGCTGTTAAGTCCATCAAGAAGAACCCTCTTCTCTGGCCATTGACTTCAGTCTAGGAAGCCTTCTGTCGAGAAGCCTAGTGATCTGCCTCACCAGAAAAGCCTGATGTGGGAACCAATTCAGTCACCTATGATTGATCTATATGACAGGTAGTACTGGGTTACATGGTACCATTAGAACTTGAAGTAATATGACATAATATCAAGATATACTGATATATAAATTATTTACAATGCTTGATAAACTTCAAGTTATATAATCTTATACTAACAAATAATTTATTGTAAATAATCTTAATGAAAAAGATATGTGAAAATTCATGTTATTTATAATGAATTATAAGCATATCCTGAAAGTTTTACTAATTGTTACTAATTTTATAATGAAACTATTAACTTGTATAATAAATTCTGCAATAGTGCATAATGCTTTTGATAGAATGCACAGATATTAGACTGATCTGAACAGAAGTGTTTGGAAATACTACTTTTATTTGAGGTAGTGCCCAGATACTCTGTGCCAAGCATAAATGCTGATCCATACATAATCTTGTAATTTTCTTAAAATCAGTATTATGCTAGTTACTATCATATTTATTACTTTATGAATTTAAGGGTACTACTAGATTGTACAGAAAGATCTTGTCACTTTTATAGTTGAAATGTCTAGATGTAACTGTAAGTTCTGTGTTAACAGTTTCTTTTCTTGTACTTCTTGCTTGTGGAACTCTCTTCTGGCTTCTTGCTCTCCAGTCAACTTTGATCTTCAAAACTTTGAATACAGTGTTAATCATTCTCTTTTGGCTTAATTCCTGTTCTTTTATTGTTTAAATTCATTATTTGTCACATCACTCTGGGTTAACACATTCTTTATGACTAGTTTTACTCCATCTTATTGTGTGTTTTTATCACATCATTTTCAGTCAATACACTCTTCATTATTGCTATTATTTTATCACTAGTTTTACTCCATCTTATTATTGTTACTTTTTATCCCAACACCCTGCATCAATACATACTTTATTATTATCATTATTATTTTATTGCTAGTTTCATTCTATCTAATTGTTTATCATATTGCTCTTGGCCAATATAGTCTTTATTATGACTATTTTCAATATCTATCTACATTTCTGAGATGAGATATTGTAATTATTTACATCGTTCAAACTGTTGTCCTCATCTTTGTTGCTACATGACAACGAAGATGAGGACAACAGTCCGAACCATGTAAATAGCGTAAATAACTACTATTTTATTACCAGTTTCATTTTATTATAGTTGCTTGTAAAATAATACTAATAATGATCAGTGTACCAATTGAAAGTGTTATGATGAAAACAATAAGGTTGATTAAAACTACTAATAAAATAATGATAGTAAAACTTCTTAAAGACACCAATAATAATAGTAATAAAATATTAATGAAAACACTTAATGTATAAATTAAGTTTCATCAGTTATTTTTTCTTGTCTTTAAAATTACGTAAGTAAATCTGCTTTTCATTTAACTGAGGAAAAATATTTTAGAGAAGATCTCTGATATTAAATATTTTCTTTCAAGCTGACATTATTTATTTTTCGATTTTTCAAGGTTTTCTTTATTTCCTTTACCACTTGGTGCAGGATATTCAAAAATTTTCCAGGAAATTGAAATTCAATTCATTGATTCACCATCACAATAATACAAAGTGATATCTGACACATTGGGAATTGCTTTTGTCTAATGTTGTACTTCACCATTTCGGCAATAGTATTTAGCTGATCAACAAGGCTAATATTCTTGATTGTTCTAGAACATTGTTGAATATTCTTTGGATATTTGTTTTTAATCATTTCACCCCAAGCAAGGCAATAAAGCCACTAAAATGCAAGGGATTACTGAGTGTGAATGAATGTCAAAAAAAAAAAATTATTAAAGAGAGAGAACAGTAAAAAAACAAGATGAAAAAGAGAGAAGATAATGATTGACATTGCATTTAAATTTTTGAAGATCAAATCTTACTGGAAAAGAAGAATCTGGAAGAAAGTTCCACAAATGAGAAGTGTGAGATAAAAAATTGTTAGGATAGAACTTAGGGTTACATCTAGCAATTTCAACAGTAAAATGAGACCTAGATGCCAATCTAGTACAATGCTTAAATTTGTAAAATTGAGGTACAAAAGAAAAGTCATTAGAACAACTGTCATGAACATATTTAGAGAAAAAACACAGGGGAAACTGTCATGGGAAAATGACTGGAGTTGAAATGCCAGATCAGGACGAATAACATTGCGGATTCTTCTTTAGATTGCATCAAAAATCTCTAAATATATCACATAAGCACCAGGTCAGATGTGGCATCAATATTAAATGCAAGGACAAATCGTCAACTTAT
This sequence comes from Acanthosepion pharaonis, assembly GCA_903632075.3. Taxonomy (NCBI): domain Eukaryota; kingdom Metazoa; phylum Mollusca; class Cephalopoda; order Sepiida; family Sepiidae; genus Acanthosepion; species Acanthosepion pharaonis. Next base: position 136,161 of record CAHIKZ030005581.1, read on the forward strand.
AAATATACAAGATAGATTCTGGTGCAAAAAATTTTCTAGCATGACATGGTGAACTAACTTTCCCATCAGCTGACTTAGTTTTGTGATGTCAACGAACACTTGTTGTCACTTTCATAATGCTTGTTGTCGTAGAGATTTTGTAACCACTGATACAACTATAGTAAGGCTGTTGAACAATACTGGTATCAGATGCCTTCGAATAACACTCATACTAATAGTACTTGCTCGATAATACTCGCTTGAATAGTGACCACCAAATAGTGATCTATATAGTGATCACTTAGACGCCACATTAATTTGCATACATACATTTCCTTTACTATGACATGATCTACTTATTCAAAATGGGAGTGCCTGTGTTCTCTGCTGATCTGGCTTCAAACTCCAGTGTCAGCAGTGACATTTTATTCCTATATAACACCTAGCAATTGATTCAATTACATCTTCTATATACTGTGTCTCTTCAGGACGTGGGTGATCATGGCTCTCCACAATTTCTTGTCCTTTGTAGCTCTTAATAAAGTTTGTCTTTTTGATGTATCTCCTAATCCCTGTTCTACCAACTGCTTACACAAGCTCATTAGATAGGATATATGCTGCTTTCCTCTATCCCTCTTGCCTTCAATATCTCCTGTGAGTGTCAAATTTTCTAAGCCTTCTTTCCTCATATGCCTTAGAAATTTCAATTCTCTTTTTCTAATGCTAAGTGTCCATTTCAATTCCATTTTCTCTATGATTTCATTGCTCACATGTTCAGTCCGTGGTATTCTGAGCATCCTTCTGTAGAACCATATTCCTGTTGCCTCAAGTATCATCTGTGATAAAATTGTCCAGCATTCACTGTCTGATATTATATAACAGTTACATAGCTATCCCGAATCTAGAATAAACTTTCATAGCAGTGATCTCCCTTAGTTTTTCTCTCTCTGTCAGTGATTCATCTCTTAGTGATAAGTGAATCATTGTTTATTGCAATTTCTTTTTCTCTCTCTCTCTCTCTCTCTCTTCCTCATGTCTGTGACGCACATCTCATAAACAGTTATCAGTTCAATATTTGATTTCTTATTTGTTCTCACCATCTTCTGCAGACCTTGAATTTGATGACCAAATCATCTGAAAAACTTGACACAACATTTTTCAGCTCATATCACAACTTTGCATTGTGGGAACCAGAACTAGGTTTGTAATTGAGATTCATCATGCAAATCTGGTTTGTATTATCAGTGTTTTAATGTAGAATATCTACTGAAACAACAAAAAACACTTTAGTCTCTAGACAGATATAAAAGCAGTAAAATGATGAAACAATAGCAATTAACAAAATGAGTAAAAACTGTAAATTCTGAAAGATTGCCATGAGAGTGGTTCTGCCTCTTTACATTATATTTAATCTTATCCGTGGTCTGAAATCTGGTCCCTTTCAAGTGATTTTATTATTGACAAAATAGAACAAGTCACAGAGGGCCAAAACTGTACTTGGCAGTTTCAGTAATAAAGCCATTAGCAATGTATTTGTATATTGATATAGTTTGCAATACAATTCTGTAGTAAAAGAAATTCCTATGAATTCCTATGTTTTAGTATTCAGCCTTTTTCCTTGTGAAACAAACTGTCTTGACTGTAAAATGAATACATTGATTCTGTATCGGTAACCATTACTCCACTTTGCAATTCATAAATATTTAGTCAAAATTAATGGTTGATTGATGATGTAGTCTAAGACTAATGTTTTATAATAGCGCAAAACATAATTAACCAGATATTCCAGTTCTTCATATCTGTCATGATTTGTTTTATTTTTAACAATATTTTTTGACAAAAAACAAAAGAAAATTATAGGGTCATGGCCATAAGAGATGTTTGTTCTTGTGGTCCTTTCAGACAAAGCTTATTAAATATTTATAATGATGATAGAGAATTTATAATCCTTTTACAACACACACACACACACACACACATATATATAATTATTTATATATTATATGCACGGTACTTATTAGAAAGCGCTCAATATCAGAGATAGAGCTAACATATATATAAAATCCCAAAAATTTAAAATCAGGAGGTCAATTAAAGTTAAAAGCTCTACATGTTATTTTTATTTTTACTTATGTTTTTTTTTTTTCTCACACATGTACTTTTGAGCTACTTTTCTCTGGTTTTAATACTATTTTCATCTGGTCTGGTTCAACTCTATATATTTATATATATATATGTATATATATATATATATATATATATATATATATACACACACACACTTGTACATAGATAAGGTTAAGGTTTGATGGGTAAATTATCGCCATTTTAATTTTACACATGTGCATTGTTTGTTTTTGCTGACTACACAGCATAGTAGCGTCAGTTGGGTACCGTCTGTAAGAAAAAGAGCACCACGACACAATTCACTTCACCAGAAATTTGGAAACGGCATACTGTACTGTTTAACATTTATGCCAAAAGCTCCAGTACCAATATTTCAGTGTTTGGATGTTAATCTAAGGACAGTGCAAAGAATTTGAAAAGAGTTGGGTGAGTCTAATGGTGATTACGATGGTACATCAGCTCAGAAAATTTATTCTGATCATTCTGATAAGAAAAGAACTGTATTTGTTGATAAGGGTCTCTGACTCAACACAGAGGTCTCATCAAGTGCCTTGGGAAGGTAGTGCTGCCATGGGTCAAGAGGGGGGCTGCTGGGAGGCCCTATGTCTGACAATATGACTCTGCACAAGCAGGAGAACTCATTCATGGCTGTCAGACAATTTCTGTGACTACATCACCCCCTTACAACTGGCCACCTAGCTCCCCAGACTGCAACCCCCTTGATTATGTGTGAGGCAAGAGGCCACCAAAACCAAAGATGAACTGAAAGCAAGAATTAGAGGGAAAGCCATGTCACATCGGTGAGAAAGCAACTGAAGTTGAGATGCCAGTCAGGATTGATTACATTGCAAATATTTTTCTAATAAGTTTTCTCAAATATTCAGGCTGGTAGATGAAAATAAATATACTGTTTAATAAATAAACAACATCTATTCAAATATGGGTATCCACTAAAAATAGCATTTATATAATATGTATATATATATATACCTGCATGTAAAAATGAAAAAAATGGCACATTGAAACTGACCTGTTCTGAATGTCAGGTCGGTTTATTACCCAGAAACTTTTAGTAACATGTGTGCTAGGAATGTTTTTAATATGATCGAAAAGAAAACTAATATTTACGCTATATATAATGGATCTACTGTTGATTTCAATGTAGAAGTATCCAACAAAAAGTTCAGTTCAGATGTTCATGCCTGGTGTGTCATTTAAATCCCACCAATGATTTGCAAACAAGTTCACAAATTGTGCATGTATGAGGATTGCAACTATATATATATATATATATATATATATATATATATATGAGAGAATGATTGATTGATAAATAAGGTCTCTTGTTGCTAGTAGTGAAGTTGTAACTTGTTTGAGCACTTATTCAGTGCTCTATTCTTTATTTTCAGCAATTCAAAGTTTTACAACTAAAAAATGCCATACTGTTGTCACAGAGTCAAACCATTCTCACTCCCTCTGTATTCCAATTGTAAGGAGGAAGTTTCAATCAGACAACCAAGAACCACTGCTTTGTGGGAAAGACTCCCGTGTGGATGCTTCTCCAAATGCTACAATCTTGACTTCTTCAAGTCTAGTCCATCTTCTATATTTACATAATCCTCACTTCCTTCTCTTCTAGTCATATCACACACGTCCTGCAATAATCCTCTACTTATATTCATTGGTTGATTAGCTTTCTAAATCTTATCAAAAGTTAGGAAATATTTTTAGATTGTAAGAATTTTTTTTTTTTTTTTTTTTAGATAATAATAATTTTCTGATACAAGTCATTAATTAACCCATAGCTAGGGGGGAAGAGGTGAATTCATACTTTTTTGAAGAGTATTTGCATGTAAGTGAATATAATGAACCCAATTGCAACTTGGATCTCTGATTAACAATTCTGAAATATTATCCATCATACCATTTGCACTTCCAAGCTTACATTACCTGATCTCCCCAAGTTCACCCATCAAGGTACTGACCAGGTTAGATGTTGCTTAACTTCAGTGATCGTACAGGAACCAGTGTTTTAACATGATGTGGCTGTAAGTCCTCTACTTTGAGTGGCTCTTGAACCTTGTATAAGGGTGAATACTAATAAAAAAAAAAAAATATTGAAGTCATGTTAAAACTTGCTGACAATTTCATGTGTGATAACATTGAGTAAGATTATTCAATCGTCCAAGTTCTGCATAAAGCAATGATGGCATTTTAGAACCTAGAGATTGTATGCGAATAAAAGTTCAGATAAGATGAAATTAATTTATGGCAGTGTTTATTCTCAAAACGGAAAGGGGCAATGGAAAGACACTACTTAGGTTGGTATCAATAATTGGATGCAATGTAAACCAGAAACTTTCTTCATAGATAAGATGAAAAATTGGATAGAATATGTAGAAGTAAATGCTGACTGTTAAAAATATTCTTAATTTCAAAGAGAAATTACTTAATTTCAGTCCCAGATCCCATCATTCTATTTGGTCTAAAATTTGTTTTATCAGATTATAAACTTATCAATCAATATTCATAATTTTGAAGAGAAATAAATTTACTTCATTTTAATACCTGTTTCCTTATCCTGTCTGGTCTAAACCTTGTTTGGTAAGATTATACTTACTTATGACTCGACCCTCGTAATTTTGAAGAGGAATAAATTTACTTCATTGCAATACCTTGTCCATTATTCTATTTAGTCTTTTTTAGGCTTTGTTTTATAGAATTAGAGACCTTATTTATTATCAACACTTATATATAAGTTCTTTTGGTTAAAGTCTAGAATCTGGACCATAATTTGCATGCACAACAAAGAAAGTAGAAGATTAGCTAAAACTTTTGGAGAATAAGAAAAATTAATTGCAGAACAAAGAACTTGTGAAGATTATTGCTGTAATATGACCTTGGTATCCAAAAGTTGTTCTGATGGATGTAACTGTTGGAGATGTCCTGAAACCAATGATAGGAAAAAAATATCTTTCAGAAAAGGCTCATTATTTTTATACTCAAATAATAGAGAAGAGCTGGCTTTATCTAAAGCATTTTCTCAGAGGAAAAAGAACCAAAAAGCATCCATATGAATGGGAATATGTGAATATATATTTTGAAAAAATCAAAAAATTTATTTGAAAATATATTAAAAACAAGAAACAATATATGTAAATCTTAACTCGCTATTTTGTGCATGCCAATTATGATTCTAAACTTTTACCATTCTGTTTAGGTTTACAAGTAATGTCATGATTTTACTGTTGAAATTGCAAGAAGTTATTGTAAGTTTTATGCTAATAATTTCTTCTCTTGCATTTGTGGAACTCACTACTGGCTTTTTGCGTTCTTCTCAACTATGATCTTCAAAAATTTAAATGCAATGTCAATTATTATCTTCTGTCTCCTTGATTCCTGTTCTTTTATTGTTTTTCACAATTCAGTTTTCCTGGTTTCTTTTGCTTTCAGTAACCCTTTGCATTTTAGTGGCTTTATTGCCTTGCTTAGAGTGAAGATTAAAAATAAATGTTGTTATTGCTATAGACATCTTCTGAACTTTTTCAAAGATGTCTTGGAGATTTTAATATTTTGTCTTGTTTCTCACGCTAAAAACCTGTGAAGAAATCTTTCTCAGTTTTTTTGGATCAGATAAGATCAGTTATTGACAATTGCTACTTTTATCATAATGTAGTTCTTAGTGCATTTATGATACCTTTTCACTAGAACAAAGCAATCGATAAAACCCTCTTTCTCTCCTTCTGTTTGCTTTGATTTTTCTTTCTTCTTTTACTGTCTACCCATCTCTTTACATTCTGCTCTCTTTCTCTCTCAAATCTTTCTTTCCTCTATTTTCTTTTACTTATCTTTTATAATCTAGTCTCTATGCAATTTTCTTTTCAATGAAAAGTAGATAATTACAATATAAATAAGATATGTGAAAGAAAAGAATTTATCGTGTAAAATAAGATGAAACCAGAAATTTTAAATAGGAAGAGGAGTGAGAGAGAAGATGCAATTAAATTTTTAGAGCTAGATTTAGCTTGGAGCTCTATCTGTGAATTCACTGGAATAAAAAGTGGTGAAAAAAATGTGAACTTATTTCAAAGCAATATTGTTTCTTAAGTGTGTCCTTCATTTAGTAATTCTCAAGAGTTTGTATTAATTATTGATACTCTTATAGTGTTTCACTAGTGTATTTTTGTATTGAAGAGCAATTAAGCTCTTATATGCATTTCTGTATAGTGGGGTCTCTATATATGAATATAATTCATTTCAGTTCCATTCATTATCTAAACTGTGTTTCATAAGAAATTAAAATATAAAGACAGGGGTTCTCCATCCCAAACTGTACATAAAAGTGTATATTGTATCAAATTATCCTTGTTCCTTTTATATCCTATAGGTAAGAAGGAAGTTCCATTTAGAAAGTTTCTTCCCAAGAACTTCTAATTTGGGGAACAGACTCCTGAGAGTAGCTTCTCCCAATAACTATAATCTTAACCTCTTCAAATCTTGGGTCAACTGTTATTTACTTCCAACGGCATCATTCCATAACCCACTACACTGAGTGGATGTTGCACTTTGTATTATGTAAACAACAGTGTGTGTATGTATATATATATATATATATATATATATATATATATATATATATATATATATATATATTAGTGTTCATCCACTAATTCGTGATGCATAAGATTTAAAATAATTTTCTAAAAATAAAAAGTTTTCTTGAACCTTTCATTTTAGCTTTAATTGAAGATAAATGATTAAAATTTACTATTTCCATTCAGCAAAATACTCTGTGGTATATTTAAAAAAAAATGATATTGATTAGAATCTATATATAGATATTTTCTTTTTCAGTAAAATCGATGAAATCAGCCATTTTGAGACATTTGTAAACAAAAGTTAATTCTCAGTTTTAAAAATCTTGCAAAAATTAAATATATATTTCTGAAATGTTATTTGAGGAAAATTAGCAAATTTAAATTAATGATTTGTAACAAATATTACTTATAGCATAAAATGTTGTATACAAGCATTTATTAACCACGGGGTCTTGTTTTTCTGATAGGCTGTCAATAAATCAATCAACACAATGTGCTGACAGTTGTGGATCAGAATTGCTATCAGCTGATAGTTCATATGAGGGTTTTTCATAAGTGGTGGACAACTCTTAAAACATGTGGCTTTTTAATGATAATGTCATATATGAACTAGCATACTTACAAAAATTAGAATGTATATACACAAAAAAAATCTAAATTCTTTATTAAAATATTCAGGATTATCAGATTGTAATAAGCTATACAATATGTGATTAGTAAATATAGTTTTACTTAATATTTCCTAAGAGTTACATTTGAAACTGAATTTTAAAAGATTTAAAAACATTATAAATTATTCAATTTAAAGTTGTAAATAAAAAATGAAAACAAACCTTGTTAAAATTCATTTTTTATCAAAAATTTTTTTTCTTTACGCAATATTGTCTTTAATATATATTATTAATAAAAGCAATTAAAAGCTTAATTAAATAATATCTTAGTTTTACTGTGTTTTTTTTTTTTTTTTTTTGATTCCAGTACATATTTTTTGTAAGACAAAGTCCAATTTTGGAAAAATATTTGGTGATTTAAATTCTTCAAAGAATTCTGTTTTTAATTAAAACAGTCACTAAAAATTCTCATTTAATTTCTCAAGTATTCATAAAATTAAGGGGCTGAAAATCATGTAAAATAAAAAATGTTTTTACCGAGATTTTCTAATAAAAATAATTTCCAAAATAATTTAATTCATTTGTGAAGAAGTCCTGAAAATTCCATTAAAATTCAACAATTATTTGATTTTTGCAAGAATTTCCAAAATTTATGTGTCGTCACAAAAAAAAGAAGCTAAGATTGAAATTTGAGGCTATGCTAAAAGTTAGTACATCTGCTGATGCAAGAAAAACAAGATTTTTAATCAAAATTTCAAATGTTCTAAAAAGAGTAAAAACAAATTTCATTAAATATTCAAAAATACTTTGGTCTTCCCTCTTAATATTAACAAAGATTTTGAGGATAAAACTGTTTTCATTATATTTAGACCATGCTTTCATCACAGTATGTTGATGTGTGTGTGTGTGTGTATATATATATATATATATATATATACACACACACAGACACACACATCAACATACTGTGATGAAAGCATGTACTGTGATGAAAGCATGGTCTAAATATATATATAAAGCATGGTTTATATATATATATATATAGCATGGTATATATATATATATATATATATATATATATATATATATATATATATATATATATATATATATATATAATATTTGGTAGGGATAATTCCATAGAGTATATGAATCCAAAGAGAGTTCAATGTAAGAACAGAACAAATATAATGATGAAAGCAGTATCCAAATTATTTTTTTTTTTTTTTGCTTGTGTCTGGATAAATTTAAAATTCATTTATTGTAGAATTGTTTGGTCTGAAGAGATGGGTGTCTGATCCCATGAAATAAATTATTACCATGGATTTCTAAAGTCTCAGCTTTCATCATTATATATATATTAACAACAGACTGAAGATCATTTTCAAGATCAGCTGCCAGTTTTACTTTATGGTTTAGCTTAGTCTGTACTACAGAGGATTCTATCAAAACCAAAATGGCAAAAGTCTATCATTATCTTTATAAACATTTATTTCCAATAAAACTTCCTGTCTGATCATTTTGATAAGGTCAAATTGGCAGTTGATCTAAAAATTGACCTAAAATTTGCTGTTAACTGTGTCAATTTTAATGCCACCAAAACAAAACTGCTTTCTATTAATCATCTGAGAAATCTTTCTTCTGCCTTCCATGACCATGGCTGATGCTAACCTCTCAGAATGACTGATTGCACCTTCTCAGGCTAACATTCTCTGCTGATAGGAAGTGAAACGGTTATATTGAATCAATTTCTTGGTCAGCTGCTTGGAAAGTTGGTTCCCTGGGTTGTGCTAGACAATTTTTCTCTCCTAAATTTATCTTACATATTTATAAGTTTACCATTTGTCTCTACATTGACTATTGCTGCCAGGTACATGTATGGTGCTCCTGCTATATATTTCAAATATCTTGATAAGATCCAAAGAAGAATCTACAATGTTATTGATCCTGACCTGGCAACTCGGCTTTAACCACTTTTCCACCACTGTATCATAGCTTCCCTGTGCTTTTTCTATAAATATTTTCATGGTAATTGTTTTGATGAGTTTTCCTCTTTAGTACCTAGACTTTTTCAAAATTTTAAATGCAATGTCAATTGTTATCGATTGTCTTCTCTTTTATTTTTCTCCCCTTGTGACTTAGTGGCTTTATTGCCTTGCTTGGAGTGAAATGATTAAAAAAAATGTCATTTTCCTATTTTTTCCAACAAATAGACTAGCACAGCCAGAAAACAATGCAGCAGTAAAAGCGTTGATGATAGATTGATGCTGTCAGATTGATTTAATGTTTAGAAATGCATAAAATGGAATTGGTGAGATAAGTTCAAATTGCAGATGAGACAGTTTACTTTACCTTTGAAAAAAACAAAAACACAACCTGAATCTCCTTTTGCTGTGCTCTGCCCCATTGCCAAATTTTTTACGATATTCTATTTCTATTATGGTTAGTAGAGAAGACAATGAGCACTTGGACCAACCATTTCATTTTGGGTATCTTACAGGTCCAGGCAGTAGCAGCAAAAACCTGTCAGTCCTATTTACAACCCTTACATCATCCAATAAATAAAAAAAAAATGAAGATTAAAATCTAGTGGGAAGTGTAAAGGAAGTTTTGATATTTGGTCATTGACAGGTAATAACTTTGTTCCAGAAAGAGGCTTATCATGAAATTGATGAAACTGCTAAAGTGCTGAAAATAGAAGTCATAAAATGTGAAATCTGACAATATTTTGTGCATACAAAGTTTTATAATTGTGTTTCACTGATTCAACTCTTAAGCTTAAAAGTCCAGAACATAGTCTCTTTTATTGCTCCTTGTAATTGATGTGTAAATATAGTGTTTAATACCATAATAGTTTAAAATGCAGTGGCTAAAGAAATGAGTTATTCTCTCAAATTGTGATGAAAGAATTGATCTGATAAATGTTACAAAATTGTTATATTAAAATTATAATTATTACCATATATTTTGGCAGATAAGACAAAGTTTAAATGTTAAAAAATACTCCCAAAATTAGGGGGTCGTTTAATACAACAGAAACAAAAAGCTAACCTTAAATCATGTGGTGTATCAGCAAATATGCTTGCACCATGGAATGAGTTGTAAGAATGAAATTGTTATTTTCATAAAGATTCATGTTAATACTTTATAATATTTTATTCCTTTTGATTTGATAACAATAAAAGTAAACAAAACAACATTTGTAATAACATCAGCTTTCTGTTATACTTGTAGAAATCATTATGATAGTCCTGTTACTGTCTGCATAGAAGTGCTCACCATAAATAGGCTAGCCTATGTTTTCAGTTGTCTTATACAATGGATATCAGATAACGTCACAAAAATTCACCTAGATTTTGAGTCTTGTAAATCTGTAAGTTGCCTTATATATGGAAATATATGGTATATAAGTAATGTAGCTTTCTTGTGCCTTTTCTAGAAATATTTTCATAGTAACTGTTCTGATGAGTTTTTTTGCTACTTAGACTTTATGAATTTAAGTGCAGTATTAGATTGGTGGCAAGTTCCCATCATTTTAGATTTGAAATGGCAGCTAGATATAACTGTATGTTCCGTGTTAATGGTTTCTTCTTTTGCACTTCTCGCTTGTGAAATGTTCTTCCAGTTTTTGGCTTTCCAGTCAACTTTGATCTTCAAAAATGTAAATGCAATGTCAATCTCTATTGTCTTAATTACAGTTCTTTTATTGGTTTCTCTCCTTAATAATTTTATGTTTTCTTCTTATTCTCTCACATTCAGTCTTGGTTGCTTTGTTGCTTTGCTTCGGATGAAATGATTAAAAAAAATAAGTAATAGATACAAATTCACTAATTTATTTTTTTCTATTTTGATATATCTGTTCTTTTGCTTGTACTTTCTTTAACTTCTGTGTTATCAGATACACAGTCTTTGAAATCAGTTAGAATTGACTAAAACTTCAATATTTATGAATAGCACAATCAATTATGTGCATTTGTTTTCCTATACAAAGCAAAAAATTGATCCCAAATCAATTTATTTCTTAAACTGAAACAATAAGAGCAGTAATTAGAGACTTGATTATCATTTCTTAACTTAATTTTTAATGTCAATAAAAATATCTCTGCACAATTTGTGTATTAACCCCTAAATGGATTATCCCATGTCTTTCACCGATAAGTAGATTATCCTAAGTATAGATTTTATTCTTTACCGAACATCAACAAAATAGACACGTACCTAATAAAATGTTGTTTCTCTGTTTGCCTAAATAATGGCAGCTACAAAATATGATATGGAATTTATACTAGAATCATTGTGCAGTGTATATTGCCTAAGTCTGTTTTGTTTATTTGTTTAGTGACACATCAACTCCTTTTGGGTGATTTATTGCCAAAATTTAATTTTCTTAGGAGCATTAGTAATTTCTTTTTCAAAAATGTATTGCTTGCAATTTTTCTTTTACAAAAATGTATTACTGGTAATACCCTCCCCCACTTTACAAAAATGTATTGCTGGTAATAATCCCCACCACCTTACAAAAAAGTATTGCTGGTAATATTTTTTATTATGAAATTGTATTGCTGGCATCTTCACTATAAAAATGTATTTCTGCTCTTTCATAATGTTTTGACTCCAGTTTGGGATTTCACTTTTTGCCAATAGCTAGGATCCCAACTGGTGCTACCACCCTGAATCAGAGTGGACCTGGGAATAACAGCAATTAAGAGGTGGTTCCATGCTCCTCAAAACTTCTTGGTAAGATGTCTTGCTGCCAGATGTAGTTTATCATCATACCAAAGACAACCCAAGTCTGTAATTGGAGTTCATTCAACATATAGTGCCCATCTTTTCTACTGAGATTAACCAAGGGTAGGTAATCCCTCCTTTATCCCAAAAGGAAGCTGATTGATTTGTTTTTTAATAGTCATCAAGCTCTTGCAGGTTATTTAAAGCCATAATTTTTTTTTTTTTTTAGATTGTAAGAATTTTTAAAAGATAATAATGATTACTAATTAACCTACAGCTAGTGTGAGGGAGAAGTGGTGGATTCATACTATTCCCAAGAGTTTTTGCATGTGAGTGAGTATAATGAACCTGACTGGAACTCTGCTTTCTGATTTCCAATTCCAAGCTGTTATTCATTACAACACTGACCAGGCTTGACATTGCTTAGCTTTGATGACCATATGAAAAGAAGTTTTTCAATGTAATATGGCCATAGGTCCCAGAAGGAAGTAACCAAAATATCAACAAATATGCCTATTGAAGCCTGTTTTGAGGGCTATCTTTGTTTGGCGATCCCTTCCTGGGACAAACTTACCACCATTGTGGGGAACACAGAAAACGTGAAAGGATATTTTCAGTTCTAATTTTTACTTTTATATTTCACTAATTGGATCCTGTCAAGATGGATAGCATTTTTTAATTACTGGGAAGATATGATAGTTATAGGAGAGTGGTTTGTTTAATGTTCACTCTTTGTCCATCAGGCAACATAGTAAGTTATACATGAAATGGTTTATCTGATAAGCCAGAACCCAAGAGGAGTTGGATTTAACTGTAATGCTATAAAACTTTTTGTCATGGGTTGATAGTTTGTGTTGGCATTGTAGTAATCTCGACTTGATATTATTTGTTGACATTAATAACAATAATTTGTATTTTCTTTTTGTAATTTGAATTACAGAATATTGGTATTGTGTGTCTATATATAAAAAAATGTTCTCAGTGTCTCTTTTGTTTAAGGATCAGTACTTACTTGGTTTAGGTCTGAGACTTTTGTTTGTGAGGATGGTGTTTGGAAATAGTCTGTTTTCAATCTTCATAGGGCACTGGCTAGACATGTGTTTCGGTACTGCTATTTGTCTCTTATCTACTGCTACAGGTACTCTAGTCTACTGTATTGTTCTCTACTCTGCTCTCTTGTGGTGGAAGGGTCATTTTTATAATGATGAGGGTTAGGATTAATATCCTAATTTTTTTTATTATCACTGATGACAAGGTTATTTTTAGAATGATGAAATATCATTATGAACCATAACACTTTATTTTAAGGCTTTTGTCAGTTACAATTTGAACTCTGTTCACCAATTCCACTTTTATGTCATGCTTTAGAATTGAGCCAATCCTTTTTCTGGTAAATATTTGCATGTATTTTGTGTCTTCTATGACATTTACACATTATGTATGAATAAGAAGACAAGTAGTTGATCACAATTCAAGCAGTTCATATGATAATGAATAGCAGCTGGATATAACTCTGTCATTGAGAAATATTCGTGTGTTGAGTCTATTCCCTACCATATGAAAACTGTCTTCAGAAGAAACAGGTCTAACAAAAAAAAAAAAAATGGCATAAATAATTTTTTGTAAATTACCACAACCATTTCTGGAATATAAAATTTTTTTACATTTTTACTGATTTTATCTGCATATTTTTACAACACCGGTTCCATATGATCACTGAAGTTAAGCAATGTTGAACCTGGTCAGTAACTAGATGGGTGCCTACTTCAGAATACCAGATGATATAATCTTGGATGTGCAGGTTGTGTAACATATAACGGCTCAGAAATGTTAGTTGGAAAGCTGATGTCCAGTTAGGTTCATTATATTCCCTTATGTGCAAATCCCCTTGGGAAAGGTATGAATTCACTTCTTCTACCCCTAGCTATGGGTTAATTAGTAAAACTTGTATCACTAAATGATTATCTCCAAAACAAAATCTTACAATGTAAAAATATTTCCTGGCTTCAAATAACCAGCAAGTGGTTGATAAGCTGTAGAAAACAAATCAATCATATTTTTACAAGGGCTAAATTTTCACTCCCTCAATCTTCCACAAGTCTATCAGGTCCCAAAATTGCCAGATTAAAGATACAATCTGTACAGATTTTTTGTTTTAATATATTTACTGAATAACAACATTGTCATATCATATGTTGTTTTATCATATGTTGAAAAAATTCTTCAGTTTGTTCATTCTGTTTATTACTAATTTTCCTATCATTTCCCATTTTAATGAAGTTCTTTTTCTCTTCAAGTAAAAAAGTGTTTTATACTTTTATCATTTCAGACTGTAGATTGTAAGGGACATCAGCCACAGTGGCCACCCCCAAAATTACTCATCTGAGAGCTGGTCATACTCTCTGTTCTTTACAAAACAGGCAGTGGAGAACGTGACTAGCCAATTTCCTATACTGCCCTTCCTTTTTATCAAACTTGGGCAGGCAATTCTTTTTCTGATCATTGATCATATTGCTTTCATTTACCACTCCTTGGGTGGTCAACCCACTCTACACCCTCGTGGGGTGCAGAGCATTCTCATGGCAATGGCAGAATACGGGTGGGGATTATCCCATGAGCTGGTCAAAAAAGCTCGACGTGAGTTGCACGAGGTTCCTGAACAACGAGCAGACCTTCTGGATGCAGTTCGTGCCCAGATAGAGACCAGAGCAGATGTCAGTAAGTAAAATTATTTTTTTTTCTTTTTCCATAAGTTGCTTTTTTTGTCTGTGCCTCCAGTGATACACTGTTGTCTTTTTCTTCTCATATCCAATAATCCTAAGTAGTCTTTTTTTCTATTTTTTCATTTTTCCGTTTTCCTTTTTTCCATTTTCTCTTTTCTTCCTCCTCTTTTTTTTCTGTTTCTTTTTCTGTGTCCGTTCTATATTATGGAGACAGTATGTCATTTTTCAAAGACTTGAGAAAATGTAAGACAAAATTACTATAACATTACACAGAAATCTAAATCTTGATAATAACCACAAAATCTTAGTGACTACCACTAGTTTCCATTCATATGTGAACTGCTATTGACATACTTACTAATTTGTAACGTGTGTGTATATATATATATATATATATATATATATATATATATATATATATATATATTTTTTTTGTTACTTTTTATCAAAATGCCCAGGTTGCTTTTAACTGTTTCTAGGCTGGTCTTTTCACAGCAGTTAAAAACAAGGTCATAAAAATGATGAAAAACAACTTTTTCTTTAGTGAAAGCTTTCTGAATTTATTTAGTAGTTGGTAACTGTGTTTCATGGGAAAGTTTTGAGGAACAATAAAGTTTGTTTTAGTGGAAGTCACAGGAACTATTTAAGATTTATAGTTTCATTTTCAATTCTCAAAATATGTCTCAATCGACCGACAAATCATTTCTTTAACATATAAACTGAACTTTAACCTCTGACAGCACATTTACAATGCTGTTGTCAATATGTAATTTGGTGTAAAATTTATTTTTTCATCTTTTTTTCTTTTGCTTTTTTATGTCTAAAAATATGGATAACTGTAGATTCTTTTAAAATTGTGACTTTCCCATTTTATTCTACTGACATTCTGTAATAGTCATAGAGACAGTGTTGTGGCTTTTCACATAGCTGAGATTGTATATTTCTCAACAGAGACAGAAATTAGTGTTTGAAACCAGGTAAAAACCTAAGATTTCACATGTTACAATATGTGTTGTCTATGGATTAAATAGTAGACTGGGCTCTCTAGCCTTAAACTATAACTTGTCTAGGAGAAGGATAACTCCAAATTCAGAATGGTAGAGAAAGCAACAGGAAACTACCCCACCACTTTTCCCAAGATTTCATGGCAATTCAGAGAATAAAGAAATGGAATTTGTCTAGGGCAATCATTGTACGCATCCTGAAGGAATAAGTTAATTATCAGCCCAATACAATAGCTATAGAATTCCCATAATTTGAAATTGAAGATTGCATTCAGTCATAAAACATTGTCACTGCTCAATGTTGAACTCAGTATCCTCTTTTATATTTACATCTGCTCTAACCCTGATATTGAGCACTTTAACCGATAAATATAGTATACCTTAAAACTATATTTTTATCATATATATGTGTGGGTGGGTGTGTGTGTGTGTGTGTGTGGGTGTGTGTGGGTGTGTGTAATCCATAGCCCAAATAAATAGTTTAAATACCCTACAAAAAAGATAACCCTTTATGAAGTCGTCAAAAAACAAATGTTACGGCAGTTTTTTTGTTTTTTTTATATGCACAAATCCCTTTCATAAAGAAATAAAATTAAAAAAATAAATAAATCTCCATAGACACGTAAACCAGACTAGGCTAAAACATCTTCCGTTTCAAATTTAGACACCCCCACCTTACCCTGACTTGACATCTATGAAAGTAACTCTATACTGATACTTATTATTAACACCCAACACATGCCTACCCAATCTAAACAATTCGCCCTAGCTGTTACCATGGAAATTTTGATTTCAATTATTAAAACACATAAATTTCAGAAATACGTTATTCCAAAAAAAATTTGGTTGAAGATGGAACAGAGCTTACTTTAACTCAATTTAATTCAAATAATTATATTGAAGTTTTCGGCTCTTGTTTTGAAACATGAGACCTCTTATGTTGCGAGTTGGAATCATATTTTTAAATAAATAATATATATATATATATATATGTATATATATAATGTATGTGTGTAAATTGATGAATTTTTTATTGATTAATTCAACAGTACAAAAATAATGTTTAAAATGATAAAATATATCAGATTAATAAATAAAAAAATCCATCACTTCTTTAGAAATTGCTTTGTTTACATTAGGAAGCAAAACTGAACAGATATGATTGTTGCAAGAGTTTAAGAAAGATTTGCATTTATAAGGCACTATTCACTTTTGCTTGTTCGGCAATGCACTCTGTGGATGATGGGGTTTAAGTACATCAGATTTAAGAGTTTCTTCTAATCCTGCAGAGAACATATATTTTTCTTGAATATATAGATGAAAATAGATAAATATATTGTTTAATAAATAAATAGAGCATCTATTCAAATATGAGTATCCCCTAAAAATAATTTTTCACTAATAATATATATTTATATATATATATATATATATATATATATATATATAAGTGAATTCTCCTCAATGTCAATGCATGAGACCCCAACAATTCTGTTTTAGAACTGAACTACTTGACTACCCACACTTATTTGTTTATAGCAATGAAGTCATGTATAGAACCATACTGGCAAGCAAAATAGTAGACAGTATTTCACATATTCTCCAAACAGCTCTCTACAGGTTTAAATTCAGAGCTTTTCCTTCTCCTAGACTAGCTGACACCCAAGGCAAGAAAGATCAATTATACCTGCTATTTAACCTACAGCTGGAAGATGGGTTCATACATTTTCAAAGTACATTAATGCAAAGTGAATGAAACGATCGATTTTATTCTCCTATAAACTGAATGAAAAACCATCCTTTTGGTTTTAAAAATACCAAGATGGTTAAATTTAATAATCCTAAATCATCTAGAAGAATTATTGAATCAGTTACTACACAGTGCCATTCAGTTAATCAAAACATAAGTTCTTATAAATTTTTTTTTATCTATGATAATACTTGATTGATTTGTTTTCTATGACTTATCAACCCTTTTCAGGTTATTTCTTTCTTTTTTATTTTGTAAGATTTTCTTTCTTTTTTTTTTGTTGAGATAATAATGGTGATACAAGTTTTACTAATGAACTCATAGCTGGGGGGGGGAGAGGTGGATTCATACCTTTCCCAAGGATATTTGGACATAAGTGAACAATAAACCCAACAGGAATTGGAACTCAGTTCTCCAATTAAAAATTCCAAGCCATTATCCATTACACCACCTGCACAGTGAAGCTTACAGCATCTGGTATTCCCAAGCAGCCACACATCTAGTTACTGACCAGGATCAGCATTGCTTAACTTTGGTGATTATACAGGAACCAGTGTTAGCCATAAGCCTGAAGATAACACTTAAAATAAATATTAAAATAGATATTGTTTAAACATGTTATAAAATTTTATACTTTTCTTAACACCTAAATAATCATGAATTATAATTTTTATTTGTAACTACTTTTTTTTTTTGTTTGTTTTGTTTTTTCTCAATATAACTTTATTTTCCTAATTGCCATGTTTACATTTTATTTTAACATATTTCCTGTGTACAAATTCCATTGATTTGTTCATGGATATATTTTAAAATTTTATGAACTGTTAAATTTTTTTAAAGTTAATCACAGAGTTTTTAAGTCTCAGAGTTGCCACGTTAACAATTTTTCCTTAGGTTTGTTATATATGCTGTCTGACCTCTTTAGTCCACAATCTTTGGGGTCAAACCACTGCTGGACCACAGAAAAAGCTTGATGACGGAAATCATCCCCTGAAAACAAAACCCTAATGTAAACAATCTTACCAGCTCATTCCACATATATATTGCACTGTTATCAAAGATAGAACAAAACTTAAAACAGGAATGAAAACAATCATTAATACTTCAAACAAGGTTTTTATTGTTTCATGTGATACAAAAACTAAAAGCAAAAAGCCTAAATCCCCAAAATAATATATACTTAATATCCTGAATGGATAAATATGCAGCTATATATAAGAAATGAGCAAAACTGTATCATCTAAACACTCTACTACTGTGGAAAGTTGTAAACATGTGGCCCTGCCCTCATAGATGTTCAATGAACTAATGGCAAGTGATTAAAAAAAGTGCCAGACCATGAGAGTTCTCTAACCACAGAGTGCCAGATTAAAGATATAATCATGTGCATTTTTATTTGTAAATTATCACCTGAGATGAGAACTTCATGTGCAAGTGTTAGTTCCAAGATTCTATCATTCTTTTAATGCTTTTGACTTGAGTCATTCTATTAAACATTGTCTGAATTCTTTTTGTTATTACGCACAATACTAAAAAGATTCAGAAACATAATAAAAACTTTTTTCTTCTTTTTTTTTTTTTTTTTTTTTTTCAAAAAAATAATAAAAAAAATAAACATGCTACCTATCTTTGCAATATGAAAATCAATATCTTACTCTGAGGGGAAAAAATACCCACTTTCATTAAATAACTGAACTTAAATGCAGTATTATATTCTTTTCATAATTTTAGATGCAAAAAAAAAAAAACAAAATGAAACCCATTCACATTCTTATTGCATTTTGATTGGTTAATTTTCTGGTATTATTTTGGGGATTTGCCTAAATTGTCATCATATTCATATGAATAACTGAAAATAAGAAATTTTGATGTCAACAGTACATAAATTTAAATATCTTTGAACTTTTCCCTTAAGATAGTTTAATGTACTTGTAAAAGCCAAGCTGTCCAAATTTGTTCTTCCAGGATTTTATGAGGTTATTACTTGTATTTTAACCAACCATAGTGTAGATTTTATTTATTTATTTTAACTCTTTCATCCCAATCAAGGCAACAATGCCAGTAGAATGTAGAGGGTTACAAGGAGTGAAAGAGAATGAGAAGACTTAAGTGAGGAAAAGACAATAAACGGACAGGGTTCAGTTAGACAGAAGATGACAATTGACATTGCATTTAAACTTTTGAAGATTGTAGGTAGTAGAGAAGCAAAAAATTGGAAAGGCATTCCACAGATGAGAAGTGTGAGAAAAGAAACTTAGAAGTGGTAGTTGCATCAAGTTAGTTCAACAGCAAAATGGTGTGACCTAGTTGTCAGAATAGTTGCCATGAAAATATTTGTAGAAAAGACAGAGTGAAGACTTCTTTGAATTTTGGCAAGAATCTTGATATATATATATATATATATATATATTTATATACTTACAGTAAGAGCACCAGACCAGATATGGCAAAAATATTCAGTGCCTAAATGAATGGTAGATTTACAAATATGCAAGATGGATTCTCACAAGAAAAATTTTCTGGTACAACACAGTGACCCAAATTTCCTTACAGTAGATGCAGCTATTGATTCGATGTAGTTGCTCTACTTCATGTCAGTGAAAAACATTAGGCCAAGAAGGCATAGTGTTGTTTTCATGGAGTCTAGCATCAGCCATGATGATGGCAGACAGAAAAGGTTCTCTTTGATGGTTAAATGAAAGCAGTTTTGTTTTGGGGATGTTAAAATTTACAAGCCATTTCTTGCCCTAGCTAACCACTGATTGAAGGTCCTTTTTAAGAGCAATTGCCAGTTTTACTTTGTTAGGTCTGTTGAATTTGCTACTAATATGAGAGTAAATGGTTGTGTCCTAGTTGGGAGCTGATGACATTAGGGTGGTCATACTTGTAAAATCCACACTAATCATAGTATTACTATTTTTAAAACATTTCCACAAATCTTTCTTATAAGATGAATTTTTTATAAATAAATTCATGAATGAATGAATAAGTACCAACATTTTATTGAAATTTGGTAATTAGATGAGTAAGTATACCAACAGTTAACAAACAAGGTTAAGAAAAAATACTGGGCACAGATGGACCTTCATGTCTGCAATAAGACTAAGTAATAAAAGGATAATTTTTCCCATGATTCTATTATTATTTGAAGTACCTTCACTCTTCAGCAATATTTGTTGTTTTAAAAGCAATGATTAGAATTGTAATAAAACCTAAAGATATGAAAGTGAATTTTTTATATATTTTCTTTGTTCTTGAGAATTGACAACAAAAATATTAAACATTATTTATTAGATTTTTTATTTACACTATTATATTGTTTATTGGAATGGTTGGCAAAACATTGGCTAATTGCCAATTGATTCAAACTTTATAAAATGGTAAATAATAAGGAAAGTCAAAATCTGACTTTTTATGAGAAAATTTTCCTGAAAGTAGGCTCAAGAAAAATAGGGTTTTAGTTTTTTCTGATTGGTCAAATATTTCACATGTTAATTTCTAACCAATAGACACTTTGATTTAAATGGTGTTGTATTGTGAAATCTTTTTAGCGTGTTTGTAATATTGTCTGTTATTGGGTAGATAATAAAGTTGGGTGCATTTTAATATGGTGTGTATGTGAGTATGTAATTGTATTGGAAATAGCATTTAGAACCATATTTCTGTTGCTTCAAGTATCTTCTTAATCCATGAGGAGTTGTCTAGCATTCACTGCCATATAGGAGGACTGATATCACAAACAGTTCAGTATTCTCTTTGTTTCTAATGAAGTAGAATTGTATTTGCTGCATCTTATTATTGTTGCTTTAATCAAAACATATTTGATTGATAAATATTCCTTACTATGATAGCAAGTAGAATAAAGTCAGAAATAAAGAACTAGTTTGTTCAGGAGCCCATCTTTCATGGACACTGCCTTAACCAAGTCAGCCATGGAATTGCCTGTGATTAAGAGGAGCACAAATCTCTCATCCATCCTACCACCTCTTCTCTCTCATTCTCTATACTATTTTTGCTACTTTGTAATAAACAGATTATGATAATGATAACTCCCTCCCAGTCCATTGCCTGATGACTAGTCATAGTCCAACAAAAGGTACCAGGGATGAAAGCTCATTATACATGTTAATGTTGTAGTTATTGCCCTTGCCTTTTGGGTGTTATTTAGTACCACCAGGTGGTAGCTTCTATAAAATGCTTGCAGCCATATTGAAAATGTTTCATTTGTTCAGTTGTCAATATTCAGACTAACAGGAGGATTACCTTACTGTAGATGCAATTGATCCGTTGATTAACAATCAAGATTCAGATCACCTTGATTGGTCATGTCTTCAGGGTTGTAGCTATACTCACCACACTTGGTCAATTAAGGGTTGGCGAGCCTATTTAACTCATAGTTGGTTTTTTTGTCCTTCTTCTAGACCAGTTGCCACCCAAGATCAGTCTGTCCTGTTATTTACCAATAGCTTGGGGTGGGGGATGAGATGGATTTGTATCTTTCCCAAGGGTATTTGCACATAAGTGAATGTAATGAGCTCTACTGGAATTTGAATTTGGCTCTCTGATCACTCATTAATTATGCCATTGTGTTCAGCAAAGAAGTAAGAAACTTTATTTCAACTCCATTGTATTTCAAAATCTGAAAATTTTCCATCCTTCTATAACACTTTCCAGGATTTCCATTCTAATCAATGTCACATGAGTTGTCCACAATTTCTGAAAGAAATCAAACATCAAATAACTTTTTCAAATGTTTTCTTCAAGGTTCATACAATTTATTTTTGATGAAAAAAAAAAAATGTGTCAATTTTTATCTGTTTCCGATTGGCCTCATATTTATCTACCATTAACTACCTGTTATGATGTTGATTTGGGGTTAGTAGAGACAAACACCAAATAACACGTAACAATAAAAAGGGTTTTAATAGGTTGGTAAAAAGGTACAGAAATCGCCTGAGTAGTCAA
The DNA here is from genome assembly GCA_903632075.3 of Acanthosepion pharaonis. Lineage (NCBI taxonomy): Eukaryota > Metazoa > Mollusca > Cephalopoda > Sepiida > Sepiidae > Acanthosepion > Acanthosepion pharaonis. The sequence goes on from CAHIKZ030005581.1 coordinate 158,646, forward strand.
TAACTAGCTCAGCTAAGAACTTCTCTGTCTTCTTTTCATGTCAACTGACATGCCACTATTTAAAGTCTTTGTTCACAGACAAGTTCATCTTCAAGAGGGGTGGTAGGTTTCCAACACAACACTACCAAAGCTGGATTAAGATAGATGCATTTGTAAGAGTTCTTTCTGGTTGGAATCACAACCAACTTAAACATTTGTCAAATATAATTGTTGCTTTGGTGTTTGAAAATGAAATTTTTAACATTGAGTATGGTTTTCTAAATTCTCAAAATGCTTATCTGAGATGAAACATAAGAATGGATTTAGTTCAGATGATTATAAAATCTTTGGATGATTTCACTTTTTCTTTTCATTTCATGTCCAGATAATTGATGTCCGGGAAATCAAGGAACAGATAATTAAGGAAGTACTGTATCTAAAATAAAAGATTTTGCTTTTTATTAATTACTTTTCTAAACAGGCAAGAAATGGAAATTATTTTAATTATTTTTGAATTCATTCTAAATGAATTTTTTATTTTTCTCTTATTTTTTATTTGTCTTACAGATTTCCTGCGAACTGACGATGTGTTCATCCTCCGATTTCTGCGAGCTAGAAAATTCGATGTATCTGAAGCGTTTAAGCTGTATACGCGATATTTTGAGTACCGACAAGAGAATAGCAACTTGTTCCGCAAATTTCAAGCTGCTGAGCCAAGCATCAAAGAAGCTCTATTTGATGGACTCCCTGGGGTGTTGCCCCACCATGACCACTTTGGTCGCAAAATCCTGGTGCTCTACTCCGCCAATTGGGACAATACACGGTATGGATTGGCTGCCATTTACCGTGCTATCTTACTGACTTTAGAAAAATTGATCGATGATGAAGAGACACAGATCAATGGATTTGTGATTATTGTTGATTGGAGTCAATTTACCTTTAAACAATCAACATGGCTAAATCCAAAGATACTCAAATTAATGATTGAAGGCTTACAGGTAAGATGTTTTTGTCAAATAGTAATGATTACAGGTTAGATGATGTCTTGTGAAAGAGAAAATGATTGGATTGAAAGTGTACAGGTCAAATGAAGGCTTTTGCAAACATACAGGTTAAATTACATCTTTTTACAGAGAAAAATCTTTAATGACTGAAGGCTTACATGTCAGGCTTTCATAGGTAAAAATGATTGCCAGCATACAGTTTAGACTGTCTTTTGTCAGAGGAAATCTAAGCATATAATGAAATATTAATTCTGATTTTTGATTTTAGAGTGATTTTATCAGTCATCTGAAATCAACAACCATCATTTTATTAGTTATGTTAAAATGCTATCACTTTAAAAAAAAAAAAAACCTTGGCCATTTCTCAAGTTTTTCATTATCCTGTGATTGACCCTAAATCTCAGTCAATTAAGGGTCCCTACTTTTTGGCTAACTCTCAACTTTTTGTTGCAGCTTCTACCAAAAACAGAAAATTTTGTATTCATTCTTTTTAATTTTTCTCCTGAACACAGTAATTTAATATGAGCTGAGTGCAAAAATTATCTAGCCATTTAATATCAACAATAAAAATGCTTTACTTAGGGTAATGGTGCTTTAATTCACTTCAAAATACTTTCTTTGTGACATCACACACTTAGTTCAATGTCCTCTTCACTTTTTAAAATAGTTTAAAAAGTCCTCTTTTAAGATCACCATTAGCTACCACATTGCATTCTCCTTAATCTCAACCAATTTTACTGAACAGGACTTTTCTGATGTACTTCTCAAGCATTGCGAATATGACAGCATATGTGCTCACCCAGTGACATCTTACTACTAACTGAGTAACACCATGGAAGAGTGTCGATGTGCAGTAATATACTTTCTAGTTGCATCCAAAGCTGCACAAGCAGTTCTCAAGATATTCAAAATAGCTGGATACATTTCAGACAGGCCTCGTATTTCATTATTTGATAACAAATGCTTGAAAATTTTACATGCTTATATTCTATACAAAATTCAATAATTATTCTGTGTATGTCTTTTACTAGATCTAAAAGTGAAAATTTGGGATTAATACTAGGATTCTTTAAATGTTTCTTTTAACCATTCACCCCCAAGCGATAAAGCCACTAAGATGCAAGGGGTTACTAAGTGTTATAGAATATGAGAAAAAAGTACTATTAAAGATAGAACAATAAAAGAACAAGAATTAAGAAGATAACTATTGACATTACATTTATGTTTTTGTAGATTAAAGTTGACTGGGAGGTTGGAAGAGAGTTCCAGAATCAAGAAGTGCAATAGAAGAAACTGTTAGCATAGAACTTATGCTTACATCTAGTCGTTTCAAGTGCAAAATGATGAGACCTTTCCACCAATCTAGTACTGCACTTAAATTCATAAAGTCTAGGTACCATAGAGAAAAGTTCATCAGAACAATTACCATTTAAGTATTTCTAGAAAAGGCACAGGGAGCGCTACAGTATGGTGGTGGGAAAGAGACATCAAGGTCTCGTCATTTTATACTTGAAATGTCTTGTATCTGTCTATATTTCTGAGATGAGGTATTATGTACACCATTTACATTATTCGGACTATTGTCCTCATCTTTGTTGCCATATTTATCAGAATGTTTCGGCTGTTGTATGCTCCAGCCTTCTTTAGGTGGTTTATAAGACCCAGAAATTCATACACAGATGTCCTTAAGGACACATGGCACAGTTGATAAAGGCATTAGTTAGATCCAGTGATAGAACCCAAAGAGTTGCAAGTTCAATACCTGGTTAAGGCAGTGGAGATAACTGATAACTGACATCCATTAGACATGGCACATGGAACTAGAACAATCTACCCCAGCAAGCAAAATAAAGGGTTCAGTTTGACATTCCAACCACCTGAAGAAGGCCAGAGTGTACAACAGCTGAAACATTGTGATAAGTATGGCAACAAAGATAAGGACAATAGTCCGAATAATGTAAATAGTGTTGAAATGTTTAGATGTAACCATAAGTTTTATGCTAACATTCTCTTCTCTTGCACTTTACACTTTTGAAACTCTCTTCTGGCTTCTTGCTTTTCACTTCAAAAATTTTATTATGATTTTTATTGTATTGTTCTTACTCTTTAATGATGTTTTTTTTTTATTCTTTCACACTTAGTAACTCCATGTCTTAGTGGCTCTATTGCCTTGCTTGGAGTAAAAGAATTAAAAAAAGAAGAAAAAAGTCAAACAAGAAAATAAACAAGCAGTAACAACAAGTTCTCAAGAACCTGAATACTGCTAAGACACTTTCATGTAGTGTTTATGACAGAACATGGCTTTCAAAAATTAGATTTTGATGTCAGCAAAGAAAATACCCTGGACATCTTGCTAACATTCATCAATGATGATATCACTAAATTTTAAAATCTAACATATATAATTATTGAATTGGTCAAAAGTTTCATTTGGTTTATTGAAAAAAAAAAAAAGACATTTTTATTTTCAATATTAAATTTATTAAACCAGATATTTAACTATTTTGTCCGATCTCTGACTTCAGGCAATGTCATAAATTCATCCTCTCACAACATTTTATCTTTCTCTGATCATTTACAAAACTTTCTTCATAAAAGGCACAAATTGTTTATACATTTCAGTTGCATTTTTACCTTTCTTAAAATAATAAAAAAAAATTGTATGATAATATGGCAAAAATATTGCTTATTTTCTTCCATCTTAAATATTGTCACAATCTAATAAAAATGATTTTTTTCAGGTATTGTTAGTTCAAGCTAAAAACTCCTGATGACATATAATGACAAAAATAAAGAGACCAACTTTTTGGTTAGCTCAATATAAAGCAGTCTTATTATTCCAATATAAAATTCAAATGTTTATTTTGATGGATTCTTGTTTCCTTTTTATATAAAACACCAACTTTTAAACATTTCACTGTCATTATTAGACAAGACATGACTATTATCAAAGTATTAGACAAATTATGATTATGAAATTATTCTATTTTATATATTTGCATTTTCACAAAAAATGTCTGGGGGGTATCAGTGGAGATTGAGTGACAGTCAGTGTTTGTAAATCTCCAACACCTTTCTCTGTATCATTGCAGACCTCATCACAACTGTATTCTGGAATCTCAATTTTCTGTTGAATTTCTAATTCATCCAGTTGTGAATACAGTTTTTCTGGCACATTTCCAAGTGTACCAGTTTTTTCCAATACATCAGTCAAATAAACTGATTACTTACTATAGCATTTTGTAGTAGTAACTTGTCTCATGAATAGCATGAAATAATTCATAATATGGCTGCACAGACTGGTTAAAAATGCATTAACTAGTTGAATAAACTTTAAAGACTCTTCTAAACTTCTCTGAGATTAAGAAAAAGATATTGGCATATATTTTTGCATTGACCAAATAAGAACAGAATGTAGCAAATAAAATGACCTCAGGCACCATTATAAAATGACCTCAGGCAGTATGATAAAAACAAAAATAAAAAATGAGGAATACTGGTAAAAAAAAAAATAATGAGAATAGTTTAAGAATTCATATAACTTAAGACTCTTGCTACTATGACGCTATATAATGATGCAATTTCTGTTTGTTACTTTAACCCTAGGAGGCACAGTAGAGTAATGGATAATGGCTCAGATTGAGGAATCAGAGAGCCGAGTTCGAATTTCAGTCAAATCCATTACATTCACTTACATGCTAATACCCTTGGAAAAGGTATGAATCCTTTTCTTCTCCCCTCAGCTATGGGTAAATAGCAGGACAGGCTGGGTTCTATAGCCTTGGATGGCAACTGGTCTACCACAGAAAGAAATGGCAACCTACTGCAGGAAAAAATCTGTCTTGTCAGTCATGTATTAAAAGATACATGATCACCTAAGTGTGTATCATGCATGGCACATAACTGATTGACTTTAACTTAGGTGCCTTCATGCAATTGCTAAAAAAAGAGCATAGTCTGATGAAAAAGTCGCCAAATGAAAACAAAATTTTATTGTCTAAATGTTTGTTATTATTAAGAGGAAAGACCAAAGATTTTTTTTAATTATTTTTAAAAATTTTTCCTTCTTTTTAGAACATTCTAAATTTTGATTAAAAAAAAAAACAAAAAAAACCTTGTTTCACTTTTATCACTGGAACTAGTAAAATAACATAAATTTTTAGCACATTTTTTTGTATGACACACATTAATTTGGAAAATCTTGCAAAAATAAAAATAATTGTCAGATGTTAATGAAACTTTCAGAAACTATTCACAGATGATGGAAATTATTATAAATGTTTTCTTTTTTAGTCATGGCAAAAATATTTTTTATATTTATTACTGATAAATTTTAAATTTTAATTCATTTATTTGTTATTTCTTTAATTATTTTAAATTTTTACATTTAAGTTGTTAAAATATTATAAAATTAGTTGAAAGCCACATTCAGTTTTCTAAGTGTCCTTATGAGATAGATCATTTTTACCGCATTGTAAATTGTATCACTTTGACCAATCAGAAGATCCGCAGTAATTAAGAAATGTAATTTTGTATTCATAATACGGCTGTAATTATAAAGTACAGAAGAATATACAACTAAATTGAGTTATTTGAGTTAAGCATTGTTCTCCACTGTTAAGGCCTTTATTTTGCCAAAACATGTGGAGAAGTTAATTTGATTTTTCAATTTCAACTGAGAAGGGTACCTACAAGTATTAGTATCATCTTATGAAATTTATATGATCTTATTTTTATATTAATCTCAGTTATGACATTTTTCTATAAATGAAATATCAAAAATAATAATAAAATGAATGGAAATACAAATAACACAGTAAAATGTAATAAATGTACATAAAATACTATAATTTTATGTACACTTCTGATAAAATTTCACAAGAAAGGTACTTTATGAAATTTAATCTCACTCTCAACAGTCTTATCTTAATTTTTTTATAATATATTTTCCATAAAGCAACGTAAAGGTGAAAGATAAGTACAAAAAAAATTAGAGCGCTGAAAGTTTTCCTTAGAAATAATGAGGTAAATAATTTGTTCACTTAAATCTAAATAATTATATCACATCTGTCATCCTGTACGATAACATTTCCTCACATAAGCTGTCAATACGTAATGAAATCACTGCTCATCACCTGTCAAGTGACGTGAAATATGTTCCCATTTTAAATAAACCACAAAGGGTTGATAATCCATAAAAAACAAATTGATCAATCAGTCAACCCTAACTTGATGAATAAAGCAATTTCTAGTCCAAACAATTGAAATTTCTGTGACACATAATAAGGAAAGAGGGCTTGGAGAATTTGACACTCACAGAACATATTGAGGGCAGGAACGACAAAGGAAAGATGTGAATAACGTACATAATGAGATGGGTGTAATTGGTTGACAGAACAGAGATTAGAAGAGATAGCAAAAAAAATTTTATTAAGAGCCACAGAGAACAGGAAAAGCCATGTGGAAAGCCATGATAGCCCATGTCTTGAAGGTATGAAAGTCTTTTTTTAATAAGATTTTTGTATGTTTGCTAAAAATGTTGAAATAGAAATTCAGTCAATATTGAAAAAAGGAAACCAAAAGGATATGATGATTAATTGCTGCATAAAATAACTTGATTTTTTTTTTTTTAAATTTAAATTTTAAATATAGTTGGAGTTTGGCTAATTATAGAATAATCTCCCCTTATTTATTTGCAAGTAATTATTAATTCTATGAATAGGAAATCAAGCTTAAGTGCTGCCTTCAGCTTTCTCCTCTTGCTTGATGTATGTCCACCTTGACTTTCTTTTTCCAGAATAGGCGGGTTTCATCGCAGTTAAAGACTTACTAGGGAAGTAATCCTGTAGCCTTTACATAGTCACTAAATTCTTGCACAAATTCTTCAGCAGCTTCTTGGTTCACACTCAAAGCTTTCTCATCCCTAACAATGCTACGTATGTCACTTCTACTCTTAAATTTCTCAAACCACACTCTGCTAGCTTTGAAAACATCAGTATCAGCACTTGTAGCAGGATATTTTTTTTATCAGGTCATCATTTTTTTTATCAGGTCATTATTTTTTTACAAACACTGTTACCAGCTAACAAATTCTCCACTTCTTCAATCATCTGTAATCTTTGTTCAGTAAGAACTGTCACTCCTCTTGCAACTTCGGCTCCATTGATTGTCTCTTTATTTTGGAGAATATTACAGATCGTTGATTTTACCATACCAAACTGAGTAGCCAGATCAGAAATATGAATACCATTTTCATGTTTGTCTATAATTTCTTTCTTCGCCTCTATCATGATTCTGGTCATTTTTCCTTTCACTTTGCTGCTATCATTATCCTTCTTTGGCCCCATGGTGCCTAATTTATTAAAAAAAAATGAATTAAATTCAAAAGAAGGCACGGTGAATTCGAGCAGGGATGTGTATGGAGTGAAAACTACACTGCAACTGACTCTCTCCTGCCAATACTCTCAGCTTGTCACTCCAGATTGTTGATGGCTTGTGTTTTACTTGAGACATCGTTTGTCATCCAATGAGTAGGTTTTTTTTTTTTTTTTTCGAAAAGTTTCTTTGTGATGATTTATTCATTACCCAAGGTTCTACTGTACTTCAATTAATAATTTAAAACTATAACTGCTGCTACTGCTACTACTAACACCTTTTAATTTTCAGACTGAAATAAATCATATATGTGTGTGTGTGTATGTTTTATTTTTTTTACAATAATGTTCACCCTGTACAAAGCCCAAGAGTCACTCAAGGTAGAGGGTTACAGAGTAAGCAGTAAGAGGCAGAGTTTATGAGGAAACATGAAGAAGATAATGGTTAACTGTAGACTTGAACAGGTTAAGATTGTAGTGATTGGAGAAGCATCCTCTTGAGAGTTGGTTTCACATAGCATTTCATGGGAAGAAGCTGTTCAAGTGGAACCTACATCTCGCCAATAGACCATTATATTACTGCTACTATTACTAATAATAATACCTTTTTATTTTCAGTTTGAAGTCAGGGAATGTAATAAATGTATAAGAAATGCTGAATTTTAATATTTCAATTTTTTAAAAGCAGGCATTTTTCTACTACTGAATCATACTTATTATAAAACCCAGGTTATGTGTGTCTGTACGTTTATATATTGGATCAGATTTCCTACACTTTTCAACCGATTTCAACAAAACTTCACAGAACTACATAAAATTACCTTGCGGTGGTTCTGACAGTGCCAAAAATTAGAAAAACACAATTGTTTTTGCATGAAATCAATTTGAAAACATGATTAAGAAGCATCGCGAGAATGAAAGGGGGACAACTCATATCAAGTTATACATATAAAACCCAGGTTGTTTGTTTCTGTGTGTGTGTTCATTTATATATGGGATCGGATTTCCTACATTTTTCAACTGATTTCAATAAAACTTCACTTTTTTTTGGGGCAGGTAGTGTTTTGCTATTGTCTTGCACACTTTTTTCTTTATTTTTACATTCAGAATGCTTTAAAAATTCCATTTACAAAACAATTGTTTATAATAAAATTCTATTCAATCGGTAGACTCATAATGATTGAAAACAATGTTTTTGTTTGAGTTTGGGTTTGACCAATTCATAAAAAAAAACAAACTAATTAAGACATGCGTGTCCGTCAACCTTAAACAATAATCTTTGTCAATTTTATTTTTCAGTCTTTATGATGGTTGATACTTGATCTATCTCTTACTGTTACATCCCCGGGCAACGTCGGGTGCTACTGCTAGTCACTTATATTAACAGATGCTGATATTTTGATACCTTCTGCAATTTGGAGAAGAGTCGTTATCATTCCAAGAATTATTCACCTGTTCTCATTATTTCTTGTTGTACAATTTTTTTTTTCTGGCTGTGTGTATTATCACTGATCTCATTATAGTCACCACGCAGTGAAAAGAACAGTGGATTTATCTATAATTTATGATTACTTATCAATTACCACTATGAGAAATTAAAAGGTATTTCATGAAAATACATTTATTTCATATTCTATATTGAATATTAATCCACTCAACTTTTAAACAGTCTTATTGGTATATAATAGAACATCAAACATCATTAGAAACACTACTGGTTCTTACTCTCTTCCTTTTGTGATATAGAAGTTAACAGGTTGCGTGTTTGGGTATATTTTAGGTGAAGGTATGAGTTCATTATGTAAACAAAGAAGATAGAAGCATACAAAACTTGAGTTTCTACTGCAGACATTTATTCTTTTTGTGGTGACTGCAATGAAACAGTTTTCAATGTCTCTTGAGCATGTCCATTTACTTTTTTTTGGTTCAGAAGTAAGTTAGGTTCAGAAGGTCAAACTCAAGTCAGCTTTGCACTGAGTTGGAATGACCAATTCACTTACTTTATGAGTAAGATTGCTAAAACACTTTCAAATGATATCACTGGAAATTGGAAAACAAAAAAAGATTCTATCCTTTCTGGAAGTGGGATTTTAAAATTTCACGTGTGACCAAAAAAACCCTTTCTTGTTTCTTTATAACTTGCATCAAGGGAAAATGTATTTCTTTTTTGTTATTCTTTATTTTCTTTATTGGTTTATTTCATTTTCCCACAATTTACTTGATTTCAGTTTGACTCCAGTTCTAGCAACTTTAGAATGGTTAAATCATCCTCATACCACTGGCTTGTTTCGACAACCTGTCATTTTTACAGTAGGATGATTAGCACTGATTAGTTGTAGTCAATTAGAAGCTGCTGTTGTGGTTGGTGAAAGAGACTTGATGTCTGAAGCTGGTGTGTGTGACTTCTGTGTATTAGTAGCATACTGGTAATTATTACCCTGTTCCCAGCAGGTAAGAATAGTTTTCAGCATATCAAATCATGATTTGTACACGTTCCACTATTGGTTAACACTGCTGTGAGATGCAACATTCTCTCTTGACTCTCCCTGAATTTTAAGTGGGTGGGAGGGTCATGCAGTGTGTATGATGAAGGTCTCAGATTCTAAAGCCACTGTAGGAATTGGTGTATTCCTTTTCCACCATCGGAACTGCATGTTGATAGTTGCAATATTCTCTTGTCTTACAACAGTAACAATGTGATTCCATAGCAAGAAATGTTGACAATAAAAACTGCATAAACAGCTGAGTGCAGCACCAGATTCACTTTTTCCAATCACTTTCTAAGTCAGTAGACCCTATTTTCAAAATAAAAAGGCCAGGCGAATTTAATATGATGGATAAAGAATCTGAGGTCTGGGATACCTTGTGCTGTTTCATCATAAATTTAATTGCATATCCCATGAAATAACTGTATAATTTGTTAATGAGGATATCATAAACTCCATATTGAACAGCTGTACAGGTCTGCAAAAATTTCTTGTATGCTCACTTGTCATTTAGGATAGAATTATGAAGCATAATTTTACACATGCATTCAGACATCGATATAGTTGATGTCAGAAAAGTGCTTTAGTTGCCTATTTTCAGCTTCAATGTGGTTATTAATGTAATTTCTAAAGGTTAACATAGTAGACCGTAGGTATGTGGCCTATATATCTTTACAGTTTACCCAATTTGTACATATATATTTAAACATACTGGAATCTTGCTGTCCTAACATAGACAAGGTAGACGGAAATGGAATTTTCATTATGGGCATTGAAAAATTTTTCAGAGTACCAAAAATATTGTTCATTTTAGTAACAGGAAAGATAAATTCAGAGACCTTTTTTTTCTTGAAATATTTTAGGACCAGAAACTTGCCATTAGGTCTGCTTTCAGAAGTAAGGAACAGATTGCTCGAATTTCATTCTGGTCTTTGTCAATCATAACTTGGTCTGGTTTACATCATTCTCCATCATCCTACAAAATGATGGCAGTGCCTCCTGCATTATGTCTGCTGTTTCACTCCTTACAAATTCATAAAACATGGCCATACTGTGACCTAGGTTGTCTTTGGCAAGGCTCCTGTAGATAATTATATCTGTTGATTTTTGTAAGTTCCATCCACGAAAATAATTTCTGGATATGCTTATCATCTCATTAGTAGTAAATGTAATCATTTCGATGACTGCACTTTCATCCATTGATATATCTACCTTTCTCTCTCCTGTATTTTTTTCTTCAGATTTCATATATTATGCATAATTATTGCTTCTTGGTATTTATCCTGGAAGAAGGATTTTAATAGTTTGTTGTCTGGATTAAGTTTCGCGTCATCCTCTGTGTCTTCTGCTCTCAAACTTGTCAGTCTGTGTTTCTGGCTATAGAAGGGCTGTAAAACTACACTGATCTCATGATTATGCTGCACATATATCTTTGTGATAATCAGCTTCTTTTTTCTTGTGGTTAATGCAACCAACACGTTACAGCTACATAGTCCTTTTCATTTCAGACTGCTGTTATGTATACGTACAAATGAGACAGATTTGTTTACTTTTCTTCAAATGATCAAAGAAGCTACCAAAAACATTCCAGTATGTTCCTATTTTTAAATAATTTTCTCATTTTTCATTTAATTTTTTTTATTCTCTTTTTGTTGAGATGTTGTGAGTTTCCCGCGTGTCGGTGTATGAATCAAGACAAACACAGTTGTAGAGGAAAATACTGGTATATTCATAAAAGCAATTAACAATAGAGTGATTAGTAGAATGAAGGTTGGTTAGTACGAAACAATATCCAAAGTCTATAGTCCAACGGTATGTACCGGGTAAGCTTATTTGGACTGCTCACACCGACTCTCTCCCCAGAGCTGACTTATATAAGAGGGACCAGTCCATTACTAGTTAGAAGGTGGGTGCGCCCCAACACTTTTCTAACTGTATTGATTATAAATTACAATTAACCTTGGAAAGTTGGAACACAAAAACTGATTTACAAAACTTAGCCATCTTTACCACTGTAGTTTCACAGCTGTCCACCAGAATTGCAGTGATGCTTACTGTCATATGTACTACCACAAGTGTTTGTGGTTTGTAGGAGATTTTTCTTTCAATCTGGAGAAATCAGTGTCTGTTTATATTTAGTTTCTAAATTGGTATCTTAAATGATACCACAAAAGCCTTAGGGTTAATAATCACTTAAATTTTGATTTTGAAATTCAATCATTTTCTTAAGCCAAATAAACTCTTAAATTATTTAAATGTAGATTGGTATTCCAGGTTTTATATCCTTGGTATGTACCAGTGTTTGGAATTCTAATTTCCAAGACAAGCAGTCTTCACTATTTGGAAGATTGGTGTAAACAATAGTCTTTTGTAACTTTTTTTTAATACTAGAATTCATGAAATTCAAGAAAATGGTTACACTGAATAATGGTATATGTCATATTTAACTTATTTTCATTCAAAATGATGTCCTTGTTGTTGTTGTCATCATCACATTTTCTCAATTATGCCCTTTGGCTTTCTTCAGATGCCTGTTGATTCGGGTGATCTCCAGAGAATTTGAAACTGAACCCTTTATTTAATCTACAAAGATAGATTGTTCCCATTCCATGGTCAGTGTTTGACAATATCTCATTGTATTTTTGTACAACTCAGTTATTGCTGGCCCTGTTTCCAGAGTCTAAGTCAGTATTACTCAACCTAGAGATTGAATTTAGGATTACTATGGTACCAAATTTACAAATCAATGTTTTAATCCTTTAATAACTGAGAGGATTATGCATTAAAGGATTAGCAATAACTAACTAGGACGAAAAGAAAAAAAAGGGATATAAGATATCCTTAGATATAGATTGTTCTCATTCTGCTGTCTATCTTGTAGAATAAATAAAATATTCAGTTCAAAATTACCTTAGCCAGATTGATACACTTAAAGAAGGCTGGAAGACAGAATGGCTGAAATATGATAACAACAAAGATGACATTGTCTTCTATAAATATTTTTGTTACAATTTGGTAAGGAGTTTGTAATAATAACGACAACACAGTTCAGTCTGGTAGAAGTGATACTCCAGCTTTTTATTCACATAACAATATGGCTGACACAGTACTTCAATGCCTGAACAATGGCTGGAATGATGCTTCTGTTTCCTTAGATCCTAGTTACAATTTTCATAGCAGTTGTTCTAATGAGCTCTCTTTCTTGGTACCACATCAGCATGAATTTAACTGTACTAGATTGGCAATTAGGTCTCATTGTTTTATAGTTGAAATAGCTAGATGTAACCATAAATTCTATTCTAATCATTTCTTTACTAACTTGAGGAATCCCAATTTCTTGCTTTTCTGCCACCTACAACTTTCAAAACTTTAAATGTAACATCAGTCGCCATTTTCTGCCTTTCTGTTCTTTTATTGTCCTTTCTTCTCAGTAATATCTTCTCATTCTCTTCCTTTCCCAGAAACCCTTTGTGTCTTAGTGGCATTATTGCCTTTCTTGGTGTGAAATAATAACAAAAAAATCTGAATGTAAATGATTACTACTCATTAAAAAATTCTGGCAAAATAAAATTCTAAAATAGCCAGTCCTAAACTTTGTTTTTATTTGCATACTTTTGTTTGATTGGCTGAAGTAACCAAGACTCCAACTCAGTCAGTCATAAAATGTACACTGATAAAGAGAAAATGGCTCTTCTTGTAGTAGTGCCAAAGCAAACTAGTCACACCCAGAGGGCTGCTGAGTCTTGAGAAAGTTGCTTAACATAATTCTCACTAGCTATGGCAAAAATCTCCAGAACATTTTCATTTACTTTACATACATATTTTTTGCAACCCAAAATAATAGCCTGGAAAAGGATTGCCCAACCTCACCATCATGTTTAATGCTTTTCAACTTTGTTTTAATGCGTATGGAACGAGCTCTGATTTATGGAATACTGGTTAAACATTCCCAATTTGTATGGCATGAGGAAAAGAATTTTCTGTTTGAATTTCTGGGATGATGAGCTGTCATTATTTACACTACATGTAGACTATTGTCCTCATCTTTGTTGTTGTCATAACATTTTGACCATTGCATTCTCTGGCCTTCATCAGGAGTATGTTGATCCAGGTAATCTACAGGAAATTTCAAATTGAACCCTTTATTTAATCTACAGTAGGTAGATTGTTCTCATTCCACTGCCTATGTCTAGGGATATCTCATCTAGTTCTTATTTCGGTACTGCTCAGTTTGGAATTCCCTATAGGTTACCCAGATCGACATATGCCAAGAGAGCACAATGACTAAACCATTGTGATAGCAACAACAAAGATGAGGATAATAGTCCATATGTAAATAACTTAGTGGCATATTTGATGATTGATTGATTTTATTTTTTTTTACTGCCTATCAGCTTTTTGCATGCTACTTAAAATCAGAAAATGTTTTTAGATTGTAAAAATTTATTTGGAGATAATAATGAATTACGGATACAATTCCTGCTATTTAACCTATAGCTGAGGGAGAAGTATCCCCCAAGAATATTTGCAAATAAGTGAATATAATTAAGTCAACTAGAATTGGAATTCAGCTTTCCGATTCCGACCTATTATACTTATGCATCACTTGCACATCTAATCTTACAGTGTCTGATATTCCCAAGTAGTCTAGCCACTGACCAGGCTCAACATTTCTTAACTTCAGTGATCATATGAGAACCAGTGTTTCAACATAATATTGCTGTATGTCTATAACTGATAAGTAGGTACTATGGTAGATATTGAAACTCCTATCAAATTGCAAGAAAATGCCCAAGTGGAGTTTCATAAGATTAAGCAAAAAATGTGTAACGATCGTGATAAAGATCTTCTCCTGAATAGGGTCTATGAATTTGTAGGGGCTTGTATTCAATGAATAAATCAGTCCAAATCCTGTTCCCCTCAGCTATGGGTTAATTAGTAAGATTTGTATCATTAATCATTATCCTCCTACCCCCAGCAAAAAAAAATTCTTACAGTCTAAAAAAAAATATTTTATGGCTTTAAATAACCTGCAAAGGGTTGATAAACCATAGAAAATGAATGAATCAGTCAATCAAATCCTGTTCACTCTCCCATGTAGATTGTACTAGAAAAATTACTGAAAAACAATCAATTTCAATAGTAAAAAGTAGCCCACATCACTTGAGGTCTTCTCTCCTCCACAACAGGCCAGATCCAAAAATGGTTCCAAGCCAAATACTGCTTGAATACCAATCAATACAGACTCTTAAGCCAACCAATGTTCAATAGAATCACTATCTGATTGCTAATTGTCTTTGGGATTGACATCACTGTACTCTTTCTTTCTTTCTTTCTTTCTTTCTTTATATTGATCTTTAGCAGTCAATAAATATGTCTGCTAGATTTATATGATCTACTTGACTATAATACACTGATGAAGGAAATCTATTTTTAGTCACTCTCCACATTACTCATTGTCATCCTTCTTTTAGGAGGTTCGGTTGGCCTAAAACTTAATGAAATAAAAATTACAAGATTCAATTTTTCTTTCTTTCTCACCAGAAATATTTAGTTTATTAGTACAGGAAATATTAATCCTCTTATATGATAGTGAATGCTGAAAAATCTCCTTGCAGATGAAAAAGACTTGAAGCAACAGAAATGTGGTTCTACAGAAGGATGCTGAGAATACCATGTCCCAAATATATGAGCAATAATAAAGTTTTAGAGAAAATGGAAACAAAAAAGAGACTTATACTTAGAATCAGGAAGAGATAGTTGAAATTATTAGGGCACATAATGAGGAAAGAGGGCTTGGAAAATCTGATACTCACAGGACAGAAAGCAAGAAGGACAGAGGAAAATGATACATAACCTACCTAGTGAGTTTGACTAAATGGATAGCGGAACAAGGTTTAGGAGAAATAACAAAAAGACAAAATTTACTAAGAGCTACAAAGGGTGGGAAATTGTAGAGAGCCATGATTACCGACATTCTGAAGGGACAAGAGCCTCACAAGGTAGATGGTTACTGAATGAAGTTGTCAGTTGATAACGGTTGCTCCTAGACTTGAAGCCATCCTGGGTATGACGATAAACTATATCCACGTCCTGAGTAAGACGATAAACTATGCCCAATAGCAAGGCCTCTGATCAAGAGGTTTTGAGGAGCATGGAACCACCTCTTAATTACTGGTGTTCCCAGCTCCACTCTGACCCAGGGTGGTAGCACCTGTTAGGATCCCAGCTATGGGCAAATAGTTAACCCCGAAACTGGGGTAAAAACACTATGAAAGTGTAAAAACAGGTTTTAATACCAGAAATTCTTTGTAAAAAAAAAATTATTACCATCAATAAATTTTTGAAGAAAAAAAAACTATTACCAGCAATACATTTTGGAAAAAAAAATATTACCAGTAATACATTTTTGAAGGAAAAATATTACCAACAAAAAAGATTTTGTGGGCATTAAATAACTCATTGAGGTTGATCTACCATAAAACAAACCAAACCAAACTGGAACATGTTCAATACTTGTAGCTTTGTATTGTAATGTTTTCTAAATAACAGGGTGCCCTGCCATGAAGTAATGCTTAACAAGCTAGTCTCATCAACCATTACAATTGTAGTGAGTTTTACTCTAATTGCCTCACATTTCTGGCATATATCAGACTTAGCTTATTTAATACTTGTTCGTCCTATGAGCAATGAGGTAATTTTAAGAAAAATGGAAACAAAAAAAAACACACTTTGAAAGAGAAAATTTTTGGTACATAATGAGGAGGGCTTGGACAATTTGACATACACAGGATATATTGAAGGCAAGAAGGACAAAAAGAAAGAGTGAGTAACCTACTTAATGAGCTTGTGTAAATGGATGCCAGAACAGGTGGTAGGAAACAGGTTAATAAAAAAGAAATGAATAAATAAAACATTGCTAAGAGCTACAAAGGTGTTGCGAATAATGGTCAAGTGTTCAAGTTGGAAAACACGTCTTCTGGTATATTTATGCCACAACAAAAATGGCAGACTCAGAATGTGAGTCCAAGTAATAAATGAGGAAAGTAACAAAACTAATATAAATATGTGTGTGTGTAAATATATATATGTGTGTGTGTGTGTGGTGGACTCTCCTGTTATATTTGACGTTTGAGGGTCAAGCAGCTCAGTTCCTAGGAATCGACAGCCCAGACACCAGCACATATGATTTGATTATAGTGGTGAAGGCTTTGTGCAGAACCAACCATACTTTTTGAATGGCCGAATACCGAGACCTGGTGCACAACGTGCTATAAGGTCCCCATACAAACCTCTGCAGGTTTTGAATTCAGAGTTGTCCTTCCTCTAGACCAGTTGCCATCCAAGGCTATAGAACCCAGTCTATTCTGCAAATAACCTATGGTTGGAGTGGGAGAAAGAGGATTAATACCTTTCCCAAGGGTATTAGTATGTAAGTGAATGTAACCGACTGGAATTCAAACTCTGCTCTTCGATTCCTCAATCCACTACTCCACTGTGCTTCACACACACACACACACACACACACACACACATATAGTGATCTCCCAAGTGTAGCTTAGATGTGGCACAAGGCCAAAAGTAGGGGGCACCCAGTGAGGAGATAAGAAATGGACGAGGTCCGACAATTTATTTATTAAAAGACATTTTATTTATGTTTAACGTTGTTATTTTTATAGATACAAGTATTTAAGCAAATGCTCTGTTTATGATAAACAGTATTAAATAACATTTACCGGCCTGAATGTGAGGGCAACCTGCATCCTATCGGAACCGCCATATACGCTGGCGTGCCTTGACCACTCGCCACCATGAACCTTATGGTAGACAATATTCGAATTTACTGTTATAAACTACAATCTTAGAATTTGCCTACTTGTATCTATAAACAAACAACGTTATACATAAATAAAAAGAAATAAACGAGGTCGGACAATTTATTTATTAAAGACATTTTTATTTATGTTTAACGTTGTTATTTTTATAGATACAAGTATTTAAGCAAATGCTCTGTTTATGATAAACAGTATTAAATAACATTAAACCGGCCTGAATGTCAGAAATTTTCATAGAAAATATTCGTTCAAACAGGATTCGAACCTGCATCCTATTGGTTGGAACCGCCACGCTGGCGTGTCTTGACCAATCGGCCACCATGAACCTTATGGACATTCAGGTCGAATTTACTGTTATAAACTACAATCTTCCATGAATCACACATTTCATAACTGCTCTGGCGTATCATATAAAAAATGACGTCAACATAAATAAAAATGGGTCTTTAATAAACAATTTTATTTATTAAAGACATTTTATTTATGTTTAACGTCATTTATTTTATAGATACAAGTATTTAAGCAAATGCTCTGTTTATGATAAACAGTATTAAATAAACAGCCTGAATGTCGAAATTTTCATACAAATTCCCACGGTAGGCTGGCGTGCCTTGACCACTTCTACCATGAACCTATTTGGTAGAAAAGGTGATTTACTGTTATAAACTGTTTATCAATCTTCCATGAATCTAAATACTTACATTCATATACGTATAAATATAAACAAATGACGTCATATGTTAATAAATGGACGAGGTCCGACAATTTATTTATATACGTTTTTATTTATTTTAACGTTGTTATTTTATATAGTATATAGCAAATAAATAAACAGTATTAAATATATATATATATATATAGGTTATATATATATTTAAATGTTATTTAATACTGTTTAATAAACAGAGCATTTGCTTAAATACTTGTAATAAACATAAATAAAATGTCTTTAATAAATAAATGTCATCAGACTAAAGTTATAAATAAGATTCATGGAAGATTGTAGTTTATAACAGTAAAGACCTTGTCTACCATAATTTTGGTCAAGGCACGCCAGCGTATAATTTAGGATGCAGGTTCGAATCCTGTCTATGAGCGAATATTTTCTATGAAAATTTCTCGGACATTCGTAAATTTATTTAATACTTTTTATCATAAACAGAGCATTTGCTTAAATACTTGTATCTATAAAAATAACAACGTTAAACATAAATAAAATGTCTTTAATAAATATATATATATATATATATTCCCAAGAGGATAGAATTAGAACTCAATGTCCAGGACAGAGTAAGAATATAAGATAAAGGCTCAAACACTAATATTACATTGGAATAATCACGATTCAAATCATGAACCTATTCCTAGGTCTGATGATTCCAATATATAACCATGGAATATATAGCCTTATATATATATATATATATATATATATATATATATTTATAGATAATAATAAAAAGGCTTACACTAATATTCCATGGTCATAATTTATTCCATTGGAATTGTAAATACAATCCAATTCATCAGACCTAAAAAATAAAATTTAGTGAGAGTGTATTTATTTTATTTTTATTCTTTTTTATTTTATTTTTTATTCCCGGAGTTGCTTTTTCTGTTTTCTTTTTGAATTTGTCGGTCTGATGAATTGGATCGTATTTACGATTCCGATGGAATAAATTATGACCATGGAATATTAGTGTTTAAGCCTTTTTATTATATCCTTACTCTGTCCTGGACATTGAGTTCTATCTGGATTCTATCCTCTTGGAATTATTTTTTATACATACATTTAACGTTAACATTTAACGACTAAAGAATGTGTTTGTGTGTATAAAATTTGTGTAGAAGTCTGAGTGAAAGTAAGTGAAGGGAAAGGTGCTGGCATGTGTGTATACCTCAGGAGATGCATTCTCCACATTCAACCTACATAGGAAAAGAGGGAAAAAAGGATGAGAGAATTTTACTATCTTAGGTAGTGTACCCTAGCATTTTTTTTTTTTTTTAGGAAGCTAAGTGGGGTAACTCCACAAAGGATAGAAAGTTGTGGAGAGCCATGCTCTAGTGTGTCTTAAAGAGACACTGCACATAAAAAGTTGTTATCCTAGGCTTAGTAAATACCTATAAGCCATTGCACAGTTGAAGTGCCTCACCTTGAGCCAGATACTATGGATGTAGTCAGTTTAATCCTTTCAACATCCCATCAGTAATGGAATAATGGCCTTGATAATAACAAGAAGACAGTCTAAGGTACCATATTGCTGATTTCGCACCTGTGCAGAGCAAGAGCCTTGCTTATCTGCTGAACACCATGCTCAATAAGCAAGAGTTAAAATTTATTGACACAAATGGATGAAAGATGAAGCAATCAATTTTGTTGGGCATGTCTACAAGAGCTTTGCATTGAATCTTAAGAATGATATGCATCACTAATGTGCAGTTGTAATAGGAATTATAAAACTTGTATCTGAATTAGGATTCCTTCATTGCACGGAAATGGGTCACTGACTGTTGATAACAATTGTGAATTTTGAAATTCACATTTTTCTAGCAAAAATGACTTGAAAAAGAGTTTTGGCATTTAATGCTTTAAAAATGTTTTTCCAACACCTAAAACTTGGTCTTTTTATTTTTACACTTGAAAAAGATGCACCTTTTTGCACTTTTGAAAGGTGTTCTTTGTTTTTAATTTTTTTTTTTTTTTTACCCTTTTAAAGATTAAAAGAAATTTTATGGTTTTTAAGTCATTTTCTTTATACATTTTTAAATGTTCATTTTCTACACTTATCAAGAGCTTTCATCCTCCTACACCCCTCAAAAGCTTCCAGTCTTTTTGCTACGCCTCTCGAAAGCTTCCAGTCTTTTTGCTACACCTCACAAAAGTCTCAACTCTTTTTAAATGTGAAATATTGATCAGTTTAAAAAAGGAAATTTTTTTATTTAAATAGGTTTTGCTTATTATTTTAAAATAAATTTATAGTTCTCATGGTGGATAATGATATATTTATAGTTCTGACTATAAGAAGGTAGAATCTATCTAGAATCAGATAAAATGTAATGCTATAAAACTAATAATAACCTTCTGACCAACTAACTGCACATATCATAGTGTAGACACCAGAAAGATATGGGCTAACCATTAACTTCCTGGTATTCATTTAAACTGACATCTTCATATTTTTCCATACATCTAAACTATAATTCTGGAAATTGAAAATTTCACTGAAATATATTGGAAAATTTCAAAGCTTTCATCTGAAATCAAGGAAATATGAACTTTAATCAAAATGGTCATAATATATGAAAAAAAGGAGGTGTCTGTTTAAACTAATGCCAGAGGGATAGGAGTTAAAGTACTAGGCCTGTTAGAAACTTAGATTAAACACATTTAAATTAAATACATTTAGATTAAACACATTAAACTTAGATTAAACACAGATTTTTCATTAAATTCTTTGATCAATGTCTCAAACCTGCCAAATTTTATCATGTCATAAAAAGTGCACATCTGTTAGTCTTTGCAAAATACATTTTTCCAGGTTCTTAGAGATTGGACAAGAAATATCTAGTTTGCTATACACACATTATTCTTACTTAGCAATTCAATTCTAAAAGAGGCTTAACTATTGCCCAGAATAAGAGGTTTGTTGTCTTCTGGTAGACCTGAAGACAGTCAGTTTTCTTCTGGTAGACATACAGACAGGCAGTACACTCCTAATTCTGTCTTGATTAAAAGAAGTAACTACTTTCAGTTGCTGTAAAATCAAAAGTTTACCTTTTATATATTGTAATAAAATGCAGGTCTTGATGGCTATGAAACAGTTGTTTTACAATGCTCAATTTGCAGAATGGCTTAAAATTAAGTCTACGTAAGAGCAGTAGAATGCACCACAACTCAATGTGTTTTAACTGAGAGCTCTTGCTTTATTCAAAAAGTTAATTTGGAGAGAGAAAGACATGTGAAAAGGGATAAAAACTATTATTTATGATTTGCCTTGGCAAAACAAAGAAGAAAAAAAAAGGCTTCTTTCTTTATTTCACCTGGCATCTCAGTGTCAGTCATTTTCCTATGGCTGTAACATAGCTTCCCTATGCTTTTTTATAAATATTTTCATGGTAATTGTTTTGATGTGCTTTTCTCTTTGGTAGCTTGACTTTATGAATTTAAGTGCAGTACTAGATTGGCAGCTAGGTCTCATCATTTTGTAGCTGAAGTTTCTTCTCTCACACTTCTTGCTTCTGGAACTCTTTTCCGGACTCTTGCTTTCCAGTCAACTTTGATCTTAAAAAATTTAAGTGCAATGTCCATCATTCTTTTAGTATTCTCTCTCCTTGATGGTTTTTTTACCTCATTCTTTCACACTTGCGTCTTAGTGGCTCTGTTGCCTTACTTGGTGAAATGATTGAAAAAATTTTAAAATTATTTGACAGCCTTTCACGGGCATCTGTTGCTTCATGTGTTTTAGAGCATTAAAGACTTAATAAACAGGGACAAGTATGTTCCCTGTGAAATCCTACTAATATATATATATATATGTGTGTGTGTGTGTGTCAAAGATAGTATGAAGCCAAAAATGCTGTCAGTCAGTGGGATACTGAGAGAAATTAGTCTTTGCAATAAAGTGCTCAATATCAAAGATAGAGCTTTAATAGAATTAATTTAAGTAAAAGGTTTGTCACTTAGGTGATTAATGTTACCATCAGCATCCTGACTCCAGAGTTTCATAGATGGATCTGTCTGTCCATCCATCAGCGGGGGTATCAGCAATTGGCTGCTCATACTTCTTGATCTTTCTTTTTTATATGCACTTATCATTGGTGCAAGTTGTTTTGTAGTTTGTACGTTTGCGCATATATGACCATCTTTATATTAACTCTGTATGAGATAGCTATAATCGCTGGTTACTTTCATTTTCTAAGTACACCCATCTGCCGAGGCAGCAAGCCAATCCCTATGACAGACATCTGCTCAGGCACATTTATGTTTATTCACCACTCACAAAGACCACCTGTAGTTTATACTGTAACTATACTGAGCAGACCTTAGTTACACTTTCTGGGAGAGAGTGTACAATCTGTCATGATCAGCAGTTTGAACATTGCCAGTAGGCGCAATGTCATGATGAGTTATGAGTTAAGTGCTAGTACAGTCATCGAAGGCTTCCTACAGTTCGAGCGACCCAATTTTATTTACAAGGTTTTTCAGGCACTTTCTAAAGGTGCCGCTTATTGGGATTGTCCCCCTCCAGACTCTGATAACATCAAGAAGTCCCCTTCTTGACAAATCAACCCTGGTGAGAGTCGAACCTGGGCTTCATGGTCGGAAAGTGAATGTTCTGAGCTCATACCCATATATCTAGAATGGGTGGACAGGAATTAACACTACATGATGACTATTATTTTTGTGCATTAATGTGATCTTCAGACCAGGCATCACTAGTTCTTCAGCAGGCTGTATATATAACTATGGTGATTCCTATTTGCATATTGTATCCATAAATGACATATCTCTAATATTGAGTACTCTTTCCCTATAAATACAGCCAATTTTAACTATTAATAAATGACTATGAAAACCTTTTTGTACCAACACATTTCATTCCTTCTTCATTGTGGACTCCATTGGTCACAAGGTTAATGACCAGATTTTCTTTATTCAATCAATAAGAAACATGTAAACTTTTGATCTTGACATCTATGATCCAATTTGGTAAAGCCATATAGCTGTGTGTGTGTGTAATATATATATATATATATAATATATATACACACACACTACAGTTCACAAGTTTTAAGCCACCCCCAGAATTAACATGGAATGAACTTGACAGAAGAGTGGAAAAATACAATAAAAAAAAGCTCTTAGAGTCATTGAAAAAAGAATGGAATCAATTATCAAAGTTATACTTTGAGAAACTTTTGCAATGAATGCCAAAAATTTGTCCTACAGTAATCAAGACTAAAGGAGGATATTTTGACAAGAACAAAATTTAGTCATAAAATGCTTTTTTCTTTTAGTCAATAAAATTTCTAATGAAAAAATAATTATGTCTCACTTTTTTTAATCATGTATAATAATTTTCTCTTATTTAAAGTACAAAACAACTACTTTTGGGGCCAATTTAAAAAATTACTAGTGGTGGCTGCCACTTTTGAACTGTAGTGTGTGTGTCTGTGTGTGTGTCTGTACACACACTACAGTTCAAAAGTGGAAGCTGTACACACACACACACACACAATCTGAAAGTAAAGAAAAAGAACAGTCAGATTAATAATCCACAGTTCTTTAGAATTTATTATTTAGAAAGTGCTCGATACAAAGTAGAGCATAATATTATAGTATTTAAAAATATTTTTTCATCATGACACAGAAATTTCAATGTTTGGGAACTTAAAATAATGATTCCATTTTCAAGCAATATTCAATAACTTCAGAAAAAAAATTATTTACTTTTGAAAGCAAGTAGTATTATATTGAAGAGTTTAAGTAGGAGGGGGGAATAAGATTTCAATTTTTTTTGTATGGGTGTTGTCTTATTTGACGAATCCAAAGACAGATCTTAAAGTAGAAAAGTGAAAAAATGTAGGTTAGGTGTGGGTATGTAATTCATGCTTGTCTAGATGAGCCATCATGTATTAGACATGCCGCCATTGCTTCCTGTTAAGAACATATTCATAAGATACAATTAAATAATACAGAGCAGTAAATGAATTGAACAATGGGTTAATTTTGGCATTTTATTTTTTAAATTATTTTTTAAATTATTTTTAATTTTTTTTATATACTTTAGGACTATCTTAAAGGGGCCTCTAGTATGATTAAATCATTTTTTTTTTATATATTTAATTATGATTTAAAATGTAATACTTATTATATTCAATGGTACATTAGACATGGCAATGTTAAAATTAAAAATCAAGGAATTAAGTAAATATATGTACCATTATATGTAATCAAATTACCGATAATTATAATGTATAGATTTTTTTTATGAAAAATCCTATTAATTATGTTTTAAGGTGAACATAGTACAATGCCTACAAAAAATTATTAGTTCATTTCATTGATTTAATAAATCTTTATTTTTAAGAAACTTAATATATAGCTTTTCATGTAGGCATAGAGGACATGGGTCATTTGATGACCTACAAATTACGTTAATTTTTTCTTTTTTTTTTAATTACTGTGGGGTTTTTATTTGTTTCTTTTAAATAGCAAAATATTTAGAGAGGGATGTTCAGTTATGATACCCATTGATATTAAAAAATTAATTATTGAATATCGCTTGAAAATGGAACAATAATTTTAAGTTCTGAAACATTGAAATTTCTGTGTTGCAATGAAAAATATTTTTAAATTTTATATATATATATATATATATATATATATATACTAGCAGTAGAGCCCGGTGTTGCCCGGGGATGTAACAGTAAGAGATAGATCAAGTATCGACCATCATAAAGACTGAAAAATAAAATTGACAAAGATTATTGTTTAAGGTTGACGGACATGCATGGCTTAATTAGTTTGGTTTTTTTTTTGGTTTTTTTTTACGAATTGGTCAAACCCAAACTCAAGCAAAGACATTGTTTTCAATCGTTATGAGTCTACCGATTGAATAGAATTTTTCAATTTTATTATAAACAATTGTCTTGTAAATGGAATTTTTAAAGCATTCTGAATGTAAAAATAAAAAAAAAGTGTGCAAGACAATAAGAAACACTACCTGCCAAAAAAAAGTGAAGTTTTGTTGGAATCGGTTGAAAATGTAGGAAATCCAATCCCATATATAAAGGAATACACACACACACACACACACACACACAAAAACAAACAACCTGGGTTTTATAATAAGTATAACTCAATAACTCGATATTAATAAGTATAACTCGATATGAGTTATCCCCCTTTCATTAATGCCTTTTAATCGAGTTTTCAAATTGATTTAATGCAAAAACAATTGTGTTTTTCCAATTTTTGGCGCTGTCAGAACAACCACAAGGTAATTTTACATAGTCCTGTGAAGTTTTGTTGAAATCGGTTGAAAAATGTAGGAAATTTGATCTAATATATAAACATACAGACACACACACACACACAACCTGGGTTTATAATAAATAAGATATATATATATATATATATATATATATATATATATATATATATAAAGTGGACACTGAAATCATCAGCCTGTTTCATGCTTGAACACAATCTTCATGGCTTGAAGACTGCTTTCAAGCACAAAACACTAATGTACACTTTTATATTTACACACACTGTGTCCCATATATATATATATATATATATATATATATATATATATATATATATATATATAATGCACCTAACATGAAACAGTCTGCTGCCTCTGAGTGTTGACTTCAATGTTCACTTTTATATTGATATATTCTGATTCAGATATACTCTGTGAAAAGGCAATATGAATAAAGACAAAAGAAAAAGTTCTCTTCATTCTCTGAGTGACTTTATCAAGGCAAATGTAAGGATTTTATTTAACAACATTCTCTTGTATATAAATACCTGTCACAAAATAAAATTCTTACATTTACCTTGATAAAGTCACTCAGTGGACAAAATGAATCGGCTAAAAGAACTTTTCCTTTTGTCTTTATTCATATAGTGGACAGTGTTGTCAACATCAAGTGACAACAATTTGTTTTCATGCTGTAGTTAGGACACAAATATAGTTTAAATACAAATCTACATTTTATTACAATTTCCATCTACATATTAACATGTACAGTATTTACATATGGTCAGTCTTTGATATTGAGCACATTTACTCATAATATAACCTACCTTAGAATTATATTTTTATCATATATAATTCATGACCTGAAAGTATCTTAATGTCTGTTCTTATAATAGTCTGCTGCTCAAATGCATGAACCTGCCTGCTATTTTTTCTATTTGACTGACTAGGAAGGAAGTATGTTGAAAAGTAATGTATGTATGTATGTATGTATGTATGTATGTATGTATCATCAGTTATCAATACATTACTCAGACTTAGTTTATATATATATATATATATATATATAAAACTAAAAGTCTGAGTAATGTATTGATAACTGACGAAATTGATAGGCATGATATTGATTTGACGGCTTTGCCTTCTGGTAGTCTACTTGACTCAAAAGCAGCAGGATCTAAAGGAACTTACAATCCTCGTCTTTCAACGAATGCAGGCACATTTACTTCTCCGCAGAACTTGACTCCCTTTGTCTTTTTGTATTGAACTTCTTGACTTTTATATTATTCATATGTACCATTCATTTTCTTCTATTCCTGCTGAGCTCTGCCAATATTAAGAAACCAAAGTATATGGGTTTTGATTTTAAAGGATAAATGTCTACAAGGTACATTTATAGGTACATGATGATATATACCTATGGCGATAGGTTTATATATGTGTGTTAATGGTAACTGCTGTGTAGCTTTACCTACTTGTGGAAGTAGTATGCACTAAACTATCTTATGGGTAATAGCCATCAAACTTATTTTTCACGTAGGCTTCAAAATAACCTAATGTTTTTATCATGGATCTGTCAAACTGATTCAATTGGACTTGGATTTTCTTTAATCGTGGTTTTCCTAATTTCTTCCAGAAATTTCTGGGTATCAATGTCACATCAGTAATATTAGCCATTTCTTTATAAGGAAAAATTTGGCGCTCATTAACCGAGCAACCAGTACTGGTTGAAATTTATTAAATCTTTCTCTTAAAACAACTTGTAATGGGGTTGATGTTGAGATTTGTTAAAGTAATTAGCCCATTGTTATATGTATTTGTAATTGATAGAAGATTCCTTTTCTCTCTTTTTTTCTTTTTTTTACTCAAAATGAAGTGAATAAAACGTACAATGATAACAACAAGACTTTGAGACGTGTTGACATTAATGACAAGAATATGTATTCTTCTTTTTCTGATGTCAATTACAACATTGGTATTGTATGTGTTAAAAATTTTCTCAGTGTTATTATCTCTTGTTTCTTTAAAAGTTTGTGCTTACTTGTTTCTGCTTGTTCTAAGAATTTCTATAAGGATAGCATTTGAGACTGTTAACTGTGGCTTTTTATGGAACAAAAGATATATCTCTGTTCTTTTTACTATTGCTATTCTACTCTACTGACCTTGCTTGCAGTGAAAGGATTGTTTATAACGATGAAGTTTCCAATTTTAGAATGATAAAATATTTGATCTTTATTTCCAGGATGATGAAATATCCTTATTATTACTAGTGGAAAGGTTGATTTTAGAATGATGAGATATCCTTATTATTACTAGTGGAAAGGTTGATTTTAGAATGATGAGATATCCTTATTATTACTAGTGGAAAGGTTGATTTTAGAATGATGAGATATCCTTATTATTACTAGTGGAAAGGTTGATTTTAGAATGATGAGATATCCTTATTATTACTAGTGGAAAGGTTGATTTTAGAATGATGAGATATCCTTATTATTACTAGTGGAAAGGTTGATTTTAGAATGATGAGATATCTTTATTATTACTAGTGGAAAGGTTGATTTTAGAATGATGAGATATCATTGTCATTCTGGATCATAACAAAGTTTTCAGGTTTCTCAAATCCGGTAGCTGTTATTGCTCTTTTCAGTATTGATAGGGGTTTCCTTCCTAACCTTTTATCTAAAGTAGAATAGAATGTCAACATCTTGATTATGTTATTATTTTTTCAATGAGTTATATGTGTTGCCCATTTTAGCTGTTGCCGCTGTTGAAAGTCTTCGAGTGATATCGTTTCTGTTATTTGGTACAGTTCTTTGTGATTCTTTATCACCAGTCCACAAAAACCCATAGCCTTCACTTACTAAAAGCCATTTTTCACCATTGATCTTAGAAAGCAGTTGTATACAACTGACAGTTTAGATATTTCTGAACGGGTTTGGTGTCATGCATGACATCAATATGAAAGTCTCGATCTGACAAAGCTATTTAAGAACTTGCTACTGAGGATTGGATGAAAAAAATCCACGAAACTTGGAGTACAGATTTAAATAAGATAAGTCGGCTATTTTATTTTCTTCTCCTATGTGCCATGTCCTTTCAGAATGTGGGCAATTATGGCCCTCCACAATTTCCTGTCTTTAGTAGTTCTTAATAAATTGTCTTTTTGTTATCTCTTCTAATCTCTGTTCTACCAATGACTTATACAAGCTCATTAGGTAGCTTATGCAATTTTCCTTTGTCCCTCTTTCTTTCAATATGTCCTGTGTGTGCTAAATTTTCCAAGCTCTCTTTCCTCGTGATGTAGCCTAGAAATTTCAACTATCTCTGTCTGATGTTAAATATCCATTTTTGTTTCCATTAAAATAACATTTGAAGTAATAAACATTAAGATATAAACTTATTGCTATACATCATGTGCTTATTGCTTGTTTACTGCAGGACAAAGGCCTTTACTAAAATCTTCCATGACAACTATGACTGTGCTATTTTTTTTACCATATCTTACCAACAAATCCCTCTATTTCATCTCTCCATCTTGCCCAATCTTTCCTATGTTTTCTACATATTGGGCACCAATCAAGCAACCTTTTGCTCCATCTGTTATTGTTTCTTCTTGCTATATGTCTCCCCACTTTTGTCACTTAATCACTTTGATGAAATCTCTTATCTGGGTCTCTGCTCTGATCCATGTTGATCCTTTATTCCAAAGTTGCTCTTTTAATTGTGCATTTTCCCATTTGTTTTCAAAGAGCAAGGTTCCTTTCTTTATTTCAAATTATTTGGTCCCTTCCAACAATGTATGCCCACCTTACATGCCTAAAGCACTTGAAAAACAAGGACAAAGTGATTTTCTTAATTTCTGTGTTTCATACCTTAATGTCATAGCTGTCAATACACATTCATTATGCAATTTATATTTTAAACATATTTGTAAAGTGCTTTTCATTATGTCTTTATATTATTAAATGTTTTTCATCCTGTAGTTACATGGCATTTTATTTCTGTGGTCTATCTTCATTGTTAAATCTGTCATGTGAATTTCATTAAGATTTTACTGTTCGTTTTTTTTTTCTTTTTTTTTTTTACATTACAGTTGAGCATTTCTTTTTGTTTTTTATTGAAACCTTCATTAAATGTTCTCTGTTTTAGGTTATTTAATATTTCTTAAAAGACATTCAAAGATTCTGATGTTAGCAAAATGTTGTCATCAAATTGTAAATGGTTGAAATAAAGTTTGTTTATATTACTCTCATCCACAGTTTATTTTCCAGAATATAGTTTCAAAGTCTGGTGCAAACTGTTTAGCTGA
Organism: Acanthosepion pharaonis; assembly: GCA_903632075.3. Lineage (NCBI taxonomy): Eukaryota > Metazoa > Mollusca > Cephalopoda > Sepiida > Sepiidae > Acanthosepion > Acanthosepion pharaonis. The sequence continues at coordinate 188,627 of CAHIKZ030005581.1, forward strand.
AATGAAATCCCATTGTCTCACTCTTTTTCCAATCTTTATTTTATTGGTTTCTTTGTGTAATCAAATTATTATTATAGAACTGTTATTGTTTATATATTTTTTTCAAGAAACTTGTGGCAATGAAGGAGAAAACCAAATCTTAACTTAGAAGAAAATTTGTATTCTTTCTGCTGTTGAAAAAGAAAATCAGAATCAAGATCAGTTTGACTTTAGTAGGCTCCGAAATATGACAATTGTTTGCATTTTCCTACCAGTCTTTCGGTTTACAGCCATATCATGTTGAAACATTGATTCCCATATGATCACCAAAGCTAAGCAATGCCAAGCCTGGCTAGTACCTAGATGGGTGACCACTTAGGAATACCAGGTGCTGTAAGATTGGATGTGCAGATAATGTAAGGGATAAGGACTTGGAATTATTAATCGGAAAGCCGAATTTTGATTCTAGTTGTGTTCGTTATATTCACTTACATGCAAATTACCTTTGGGAAAGGCATGTATCCATCTCTTCTCCTCCCTACTATGGGTTAATTAGTAAGACTTGTATCACTAAATCATTATTTGAAAAAAAATTCAATTTTCTGGCTTTAAATAACCTGCAAAAGGGGTTGATAAGCCATAGAAGACAGATGAATGAATGAATGAATGAATCTTGCCATTCTCGACCAACCACAACATCCTTGACTCAAATGAAAGAATTGCTACTTTGGATGCCATGATTGCTTAGTGTTTAATGGATGAAGAGGCAGTTGTGTGTTGTGAGTTGTGATGTAAATTTTTAACCCTTTTGATTTACAACCCACCTATTTTCTGATGTTGGACTTGTAAGAGTGTTTTTTTAGTTTTGTTTTTTTTTTTACCCTTGGAATTACAACATAATTTTTGGATCTGAAGCTCATTATTGCTATTTACCTCAAACCTTTATTTAGTTGATACATTAATTGTTTGGTTGAAACATGTTACATTAAACAGAAAGGATGAGTTATTTATAAAGGAACTTACCAAAATTATGTATTTTGTTTTTGAATACTTTTGACTATCGCTAGTCATTTTTAAGGAAAGAAGTTAGAAAATCAAGGATCAGCTGGTGTAGCCTTTTATGTTATTGACAGTCTTAAGCCAGACATAAACATGGGCTCATGTACTATCACAATGAAAAAGAATTTAGCATCACATGGCAAAAATGGTGGTAAAAACTTTAAAGGCACATGAGTGTCTATATTGAAACCAGTTTTATTGATAGGTTTTTCTTTTGTTTTTGTTTTTTTTTGGGGGGGGGTAATTGAATTTACCCCAAGCAAGGCAGTAAAACCACTAAGATGCAAGGGGTTATTTGATGTGAAAGAACAGAAAGATTACTAAAGAATTAGAGCTATAGAAGAGAAATCAGGAATATGGTAGATAATGATTGACATTGTATTTAATTTTTTTAAAATACAAGTTAACTGGAAAGCATGGATCCAGAAGAGAGTTCCACAAGATAGAAGTGTGAGAAAAGAAACTGTTAACATAGAACTTATGGTTACATCCAGCCAATTCAACTGTAAAACAATGAGACCTAGTTGCTGATCTAGTATTGAGTTTAAATTTATAAATTCTAGGTACCATAGTGAAGAGCTCATCTGAAAAATTACCATGAAAATATTTATAGATAATTCACAGAGAAGCTACATTATAGCAGTGAGAAAGTTACTGGAGCCGAGAAGCCAGGTCAGGACCAATAACATGACAGATTCTTCTTTGGATTTTATCAAGAATCTCTAAATATATAGCAGGAGCACCAGACCATATGTGGTAGCAAAGGTTGCTTTATTTAATGTAAAAAGCCTGTACAGTTAGTCATCATTTTTTACTGTAGGAGTGGCACAGAACTATTGTATTGTCAACCTAAATCTACCAGAAATTAAAAGGGGCTGCCATGGATTTGTGATCTGTTTATATATTGCACTTAGAGAGATGACGAGTCAATCTTCCCAAGAGAATTGTCGTTGTATAACCAATATATATTGATTTTTTTTTTTTTTATCAACAGCGATAATCTCCTAAAGGACAAGAGATTGGGTATATAACTTTGGTCTTTTTAAAAGCAGTTTATATATATATATATATATATATATATATATATATTTTTGTGAAGACATGTAGTTAGTAATGACAAGATTTAAAGTTTTAAATTTTTTTCCATTTGAATTTTTGGATGAGAGCTATCATTATTTACACTATTTATATTCAGACTATTGTCCTCATCTTTATCCTCACAACATTTCAGTCATTGTACCATCTGGCCTTCATCAGGGGCATATCAATCCAGGTAACCTTCAGGGAATTCCGAACTAAACCCATCATTTAATCTACAGGAGCAGACAGTCCTCATTATGCTGCCCATGTTTAGGGATATCTTGTTTATTTCTTATTTTTAATACTGCTCAGTTATTGCTTGCCCTGTTTCCACTGAGTTCAAATTCACACCATAGTTTTTAGTACCGCTAAAATATGAACTAGACAAAATCTCAGTATGGACATGGACAGTAGCACGAGAACAGTCTATTCCCATAGATTAAATAAAGGGTTCAGTTCAAAATTCCCTATATTCCAGATCAATATACACCAGATGAAGGCTGGAGGGTATAACAGTCGAAACGTTGTGATAACAAAAACAAAGATGGGGGACAATAGTCCGCATGTAAATAGCGTAAATAATAACTGCTCATCCCAGAAATTCAGACAGAAAGATAAATTTAAACTTTAAATCTTGTCATTACTAAGTACACTTCCCTACAAAGTAAATAATTTTAAAAAATCCCAAGTTATATAATTGTCGGAAGGCATAAAAGCAACAAAGATGAGGACAAGAGTCTGAATGTAAATAGTTAAAATTTTTTGTTTTATATGATGAATCATCAGCAGTTATTACTGTCTGTGGAAGTTGTATATCTATGTTTACAGGTTATATAGATGAATTATATTTTCCATTGATTTTTTTTATCTTTTATATAATTGGAGCACATCTGGTCACAGTAAAATAAGTTGATAATATTTTTGCTATGATTTAAATTGGGATTATTACATATTTTTCTATATTGGTTGTCCAAAAATAATTTGATTTGATCATCAATAATGTGATAAGAAAAGCCATTATTACTAAATGTTTGTTTAATATTAGATAATTCTTTATAGAAAATTGCTTTAGTGGAAGAGATTAATTTAGCATGCCAGAGGGAAACAGTGAGTAGCCTCATGAACTTGGGTAAATGAACAGCAGAATATGGGATGGGAGGGATGCTAAAAAGACAAACCTTACTAAAATTGGTTGCTTGCTTTTGTTTAGCAACATATCAACACCTCTGGGGGTTACTTAATGCTGAAATATAAATATTTTGTACACAATTTTAATTATTTAATCCTGGGTATGACAAACTGTATTCGGAGATTGGAGGTTTTGAGGAACATGGAACCACCTCTTAATTGCTGTTATTCCCAGATCCACCTTGACCCTGGGTGGTAGCACCTGTTAGGGTCCTGGCTATGGGCAAATAGTGAAACCTGAAACAAAACACCTTTTTTTTCTTTTATGTGCTGTGTCCCTTCAGGATATAGACAATCATGGCTCTCCACCTCCTCCTATCTCTTGTAGTTCTTAATATATTTTATCCTTTTACTATTTCTCCCTGTTATGTCATTCATTTGCTTAAGGTATGTCATGCATTGCTTTCCCTGGTCCTTCTTTCCCTCTATTCACCCTGTGAGTATCAGATTTTCCAAGCCTTCCTTTCTCATTATGTGTCCCAGAAATTTCAGCTGCCTCTTTCTTATGTTAAGTATAAGTTTCCTCTTTGTTTGCATCCTCTCCAAAACCTCATTGCTCATATGTTCGGTCCATGGTATCCTTAGGATCCTTCTGTAGAACCATCTCTCTGTTGCTTCAAGTCTCTTCTTCATCTTTGAGGAGACCGTCCAACATTTACTGCCATAAAGAACAGATACTATGTAGCAGTTCAGAATACTTTTCTTTGTTACCAATGAAATCCACCTGTAATACTCTGCCTAGCTTTTGGAATACATCTTTGGCTATCTCAATATGTCTTCAGATCTCAGTGTAGCACTTACTGTCCTCTGTCAGAACACCTCCCAGATATTTAAATTTCTGTACCTACTTGATTTTAGTGTCCCCGACCTGTAAATTACACTTCAGACTCATCTTTTTGCTGACGACCATGCATTCTGTTTCCTTGTAGTTTATGCTTAGCCTCTTCTCACTTTGTTATCTTTTGTAGGAGGTTTTGTAGTTTCCTTTCCATGTCTGCTATCAGCTCTGTGTCATCTGTATATCTTATGTTGTTATGATTGTGGCTGCAAATGATGAATCTTGGTAGGATTTCCAAACACTATGAAAGTATAAAAATACATTATTATAGTAAAAATACCAGCAATACATTTTTATGTAAAAAAAAAAAAAAATTAGCAACAATGTATATTTATAGTAAAATTAGCAAAATACACTTTTAAAACAACAAATCAGCAATACATTTTATGTGTAGTTGAAAGCATACAATTGCATTCAAAATATATTTAATTGAAGCCATAAAATTGTTCAAATTATTTAGATTTTGGCATCAAATGACCCATGGAGGTTGATATGTCACTAAACAAAATCATCCAAAGAAATCAAACTGTATTCCAAAATATAATTTCAACAAAACTATGACATAAAACACATATCACCGCCCCTAGTAATTATATCCACACAAACATGTAGATGCACAAAAGCTGAGTATCATCTACCATGTACTCAACTGTGAAAGTAGAATAATGTATATTTTTATTATTTGAAAGCTCTCGAGAAAATTAAATTTCTGTATTAAATGACCTATAAGAAGTTGATATGCTGTTAAATAATTTATTTTTTGAGATAATAATGGTTTTAGTAATACAAGTCTTACTAATTAACTCATAGCTGGGGAAAGAGGTGGATTCATACCTTTCCCAAAGGTATTTGCAGGTAAGTGAATATAATGAACCTAACTGGAATTGGAACTTGGCTTGGCTCTCCTGTTAATAATTCTGAGCCATTATCCATTACATCGACTGCACACTCAAGTTTACAGTTCATGGTATTCCCAAGTGGTCACCCATCTTGATACTGACCAGGCTCAGTGTTGCTTAACTTTGGTGTTCATATGGAAACTGGTGTTTCAATGTAATATGGTCATAAGCCAAATTTTACTAAGAGTTACAAAGAATAGGAAGCTGTGGAAAGCCATAATTGCCCATATCCTGAATGAATATAGAAGATAAAGTCGTTTTTTTTTTTTTTTTTGTTTTTAAGACTGCTATCTTGTATCTGTAAGGATAGTCACTTTGATAATGAAGAAGACAGGAGTTAATACTGTGGTGGACACTGTTACAATTATACACAAAATGGGCCCACTTCTAATAATGGGCCACAACAAAAGAAACATGAAATTAAAATAACATGAAATATATATATATATATATCTTTGATAATTAGAGATATTTATTCAAATGGTACATACATGTCTGTAGACTTTCCACATATTTGTTGGTCAGAAAAGAGCTTGGTACATTTTTACTGCTCCAGGGTCACTTGTCAAAAAGAGTTTCTAAATTGTTCACCAAAGTGGAAATGAGACAGAGTTGTCATTTTGCTTTTCTATTGACTAATCAAAGGACTCGTTACATGCTGGTTACAACGATGCTTTGAAAGTGACCTCTGGATTGGCCATTTCCTATATTTTCTTAAAAGAAGCCATTACAATACTAGTTTTTCTTTTCTCAATGAAGACATCAAGAAATGGGAGTTCATATATAAAATTAAGTACAAAATTACTTTGAAAGGTTTGCTTTAGTTTCTTTATATGATCAAGATCTTTTGCAAGAAGAAATCCATAATCAATGTTCAAAATTTATTTTGAAAAAGTAGGTCCTGGGGAGATCCCATAGCTGCACCATCAGTTTGTCTGTGTAAATATACAGCAGCTGTAATGGCAAAATTGTCCAAATCGTGTAACAGCAAAATTGACCAATTGTTAGATTAAGCTTTGTATCTTAGAAATGATTAAAGATATTTTACTGGAATACTCTGAGGTTTTTATGATACTATTTGACTCTACTTTGAGAAATAAGAATGGATAATTACTATCTAAGCTTAACAGAAGAATCCTGATGAAATCAATCATAAATAAAAATGACCTGTTCATCATTAATTAATCATAGCTAAGGATTGGAAGCAAGTTCATATATTTATATAAATTCCAGGATCATTTTACAACCTATTCAAGATGATCTTTGCCCTCTCTAACCTAACTTTTTGTCCTGAAGTAACAAGGTGCCTCACACATTTCACATATAATTTCATTTTCAAGTCTGTTTTCACTGCTCTTTGGATTGTCATAGCTAAAAATCCTGTCATGTGCCAAACATTTTATGGATGGAGTTGGATCTTTTCTAATTGATCTCTTTAGCTCTAAGTCAAAATTATGATTTTTTTTTTTTGTGGGATAAATAATTATGCTGCTACACAATTTGGACAATTTTGCTGTTACAATTGGTGTGTGTATATATATATATATATATATATATATATATATATATATATATATATATATATATTTATACACGTTTCATTAAATAATATAGACAAGTGTTGTCTATTTATTTTATGTAAAATTTTTTCGTATCTTCTGATAAGTTTGATAACATTATCATTAACCGAAAAAAGAAATTCACAATATTTATCCATTATTTTTTTAATATAATCTAAGCTTAATAATAAGCAAATTGTACATAATACTGCTTCTACTGATCTCAAATATATTAATCTCCTATATCGTAATCAAATGCATACTAATTATAAACAAAATATACTAAAAAATTTAGTAAATTCTAATATATCAACTACAGATCCTAGCAAAAAAATTGAATTAATCATATACTACACTAAATCTAGTATATCCAACTTAATACTAATGATTCTTCTCCCCGGTTAGCGATTTGCAAAAAAAACCAACATAGTTTATAAATTCAAGTGCCCTTTGGGAGAGTGTATCTCCAACGAATTAAATAATATTTATGTTGGACACACCACAAACTCGCTTTCACGACGCTTGACACTACATTTTAATGAAAACTCTAACATTTTTAGGCATTTAAAACAACATGCCTGCCCGCACACACAATTCCGTAAAATACTTGTCGAAAACACAACTATACTTCGACATGAAAACAATAGACAAAAACTAAAAATACTTGAAGCATTATACATCAAACAGTTAAAACCCAACCTAAACAAAATCAACTATGGAATCTCTACAAATATTCTTAAATGTCTATAATTTCTATAATTGGTAACAGAAGCCATTGGTTTATACCAACGGCTTTCCTTATTTCATTCTCCAATTCACTCGTGTAGTCATGTGACGTCATGAGATCTTGGTCGATTTTCGCTTCTAGCGTCTTATATGCAGCGTGTTCATCGTTGCTTAGTGATCCACTATGTAAACTAAACAATGACAGACTATCATCACTGTCGTGTCCGTATATTGTTTGATATGTTTGTAATTACATCTTTGATAATGGCTTGAGTAAACCCGAAAGCTTAGATTATATTAAAAAATAATGGATAAATATTGTGAATTTCTTTTTTTCGGTTAATGATAATGTTATCAAACTTATCAGAAGATACGAAAAAATTTTACATAAAATAAATAGACAACACTTGTCTATATTATTTAATGAAACGTGTATAAATGAAAATATGCTGCCTAAATACACACAATATATATGTGTGTGTGTGTGTGTGTGTGTGTTCCTTAAATGGCACTTGCTTGCAGAATAATGTAATATACCAAACCACTGTAAAATCAGCAGATAATGAACAACATCCTTTACAAAAAGTAAAGATGCAAACAGCACAATGCTTTCTAAACATATCTGAGACATTAAAAACAAAAAATAAATCATGCCAAAAATATCATGGAAAACAAGGAAAAGAGCATCAGCTTAAAACAATCAATCCAAAATCTGTAAACTCTGTTTGGAGGATCAAATAGCCATAATTACCTTCCCAGACCAAAACAAACTATTAAATAAATGATCAGAACTAATCTCAAAATGCAGACACAAAAACAAATTTTTACTATACTACTTCAAAATTGAAAATGAACAAGATTAAATGAAAATAAATAAAATAAAGAACAAGTAAAATAAATTAATCTAAACAAATAATGAACAAATTAACAAACCGCGTCCACCAAAATAACTATTTGAATAATACAATAGACTATCCACAATGCATCATCGACCTCTATATATAAAAAGTCGTGCATAAACACATCGAACATAGCTTGACGATTGCATTTAGCATGAAACACTGTTGCCTCTGGTTGTTGACTTCAATGTCCACTTACATATGCTCTCTCCCTGATATTGAGCACTTTAACCCATAAATATAGCATACCTTAGAACTAATATATATATATATATATATATATATATATATATATATAACTGAGATTGTCATAAAAGATGAGTTTTGTGGGACATGCATGCAGAAGTTTTCATAGAATTTTAGGTTTGATTTTTAAGAGGAAGGTAAACAGGGATACTTATCAAATATCAATAGAATATCAATAACAGGAACATTAAAAATATACTTGATTAATATCAAGTCAAGCCAGAATTTGATTATTTAATTTGGAAGAATGCAAAATTTGAATTAATTTATCAGTGAAACTTGATATATTTGTTGGGTAAAAATAGAAGTGCTATTTGATTGATTCATTGATTTTGACAATTGATGAACAGGAGTGAATACTTAGAATTTTCTATCAGGGGAAGCAGAGTTATAAATTTTAATATTGATAATTCTCTCTCTCTCTCTCTCTCTCTATTTTTTGGGGTGGGAAAGGGGTTATGTTGAGCCTTGTTTGACTTCTGTTTCTGGTTAGTAAAATATGATGTATATACATCATAAGAACAATGTTGAATTAGTAGCCATGGTCAATTGCAAAATAAAGAACAGAACTGTCAAACAAACAGAATTAACAAAGTTTACAAGAAAAATAATAAGAAAAAAGGGGCAAAAATGAAATAATATCAAACAAGCAAACAAAAAATGTATGCAAGGCAAATTAACAGTAAGAAGGCAAAAAGTTCACAAAGAAAGAATTGGCATTGACACACAAAAGCAAGGTCAGACAAGCAAATGCAGTGGTCTGTCTTCTAGACAAGGCAGATCTGGACTGAGTCATGTCAAACTACAAACCGGACTATTTTATTATCTAAGAAAAATATCCCAGCATGCATTTGTGGACTTCTGCCTATAAAAGCGGGGGGGGGGATGTCTTGCAGTCATTCCCTATTCAAGATTGAAATCCACAAAGTGAGACATTTATAAATATATAGAAGGATTTATTATCAGAAAGATTTGGTTGTACAAGTTCGGTGGTTGTATGAAAGTTCTTGTAATGTGGTTGTTAGTAAATGTTTCTGGTTTTTCTGTTTGTTGTGTTGAATAAATAACTTATTTGCAAGTGATAAGTCTCTCATTAAAAGTTAATATTAAACATGAGAAAGTGATATTTATTTAAAACTTATCTGTGGTCTTTATTCCTGAAGCAATTCAAATCAACGTGTTTTGTGAGAGGCCGACGAAAAAGTGAAAAGTCTCTAAATTTCCTGCCAGTAGAGTGGCTTCCTTTTTTTTTTTTTTATGGAATCATGAAAATTTGTTTTTTTTTAATTCTTATTATTACTCATTGTCACAAGATCAATACAAATCTAATCTCTGTATTATTAGCATTGGAAAGTTGACTTTTTAACAAGTTGGCAATGTCTTTTTTTTTTTTTTTTTTTTTGTGGTCAGTGAGAATTGTTTTGAGTTGTAATAATTTTTTTATTTAAATGATAAAAATATTCAATTTGTCACTTGTTTTGATTATGGTATTGGGGTTGTTTCTGAGCTGTTAAGCAGTATTTCCAACAGAACAGGATAGGAGTGTTGACGATGTACATCTTTGATATTTGCTGATAATTGATTCAGCTTCCAACCTTAGAACTATATATATATATATATATATATATATATATATATATATATATATATATATATATATTCACCATTCAGGGTGACTAGTAATATGTTTTTCCTCTTTTAACTTTAAAATATTTTTATATAAAATTTCAGTTATAATTTCTTTTTGTTATTAATAATGTTAAACCTTGGTTGTAATTGGCATTATTTTTTCTTTTTACTGTTGTTCACCAAATACAAGTCCTAAGTGGCACTCAGGATAGAAAGTTACTGAATGGGAATATTTTAAGAGCATATAGGGAAGGAGAAAGGGTTGCATATTATGGGGATATGTAGGATAGATAACAGGTGACACTTGATTTGAAGAGATTAAAATTGTAGTGAATATGTGTTAAATCTTTCAGTAATTTTCTCTGGTGTTGAATAAGTCATTTTATATGAGGTGGAAGGAAACTTACAAAAAAACTTGCTAAAATGTTGTATTATGTTTCAAGTACTTTCAACTATTATTGGTTGTTTTCAAAGAAAGGATGTAAAATTTGCAGAATCATAGAATTTAGGTAGCAAGCCTTCATGCAAACATGTTTTATGAACTAAAGCAGATGAATTACTGTTAAGCGTTTTGGTGTGTTGAAGTCTCCTGGTGTTAAATAAATCATTTCATGTCATCTACTCCAATATGGGTATCTATTAAAAATAACAATTAAGCAATAAATAAAAATATATCCATTCCTAAAAATTGTCTTTATGTTAAGGTAGAAAACTAAGCAGATATATATATTTTGAAAATGGGGGATGGAATCTGCGTTCACGAGCACATATAACTGATTTAAATTCCAACACCACCAAATGACTAATATGGATAAAACAAATCAACCAAACAACAGGCAGATATTGAAGATAATAGAATAACTAATTTAACTTTATTTATGGTCACCACATCTCTTCAGAGAACCCAAGGCATTTTTCTTCATATATAATTTTCCCTTTTTTTCATTCAAACCTGAGGAAGCCAAAGAGAACAGATATTCTTGGCAAAAAGCATCTGTTAATAAATTTTCCATTTTCTCTCATATTCACATTTATGTTTGTATTAATGAAAACTAATTGGAAAATGGTTACATGTCAATATGTGTAAAATCCCATGGATGTATTTATGATTGTAGTTTGGGTGGCTTTTGTGCATTTTTGTATGTGCATAAATCTATAAACACAAGAACTGTATTTATTGATCTGCCATTTTTGTGTATTGGGGCGTGTACTCGTATTAAACCTCTTCGTCTTTCATAGCTTTTTTTTTTCTTTCTGTAGCTCAGTTTCTTTTTCATTATGTACACCTCTCTGATCAATACAAATATGGCTTTTTTTTAAGTGTTATCAATGCAACTCTACGTTATTCTTTATCTGCTTGCTGACATTTATTCGCCTCGTATTTTGCAGGCTGAGACAAAAATGTATTTGTACTGAAAAAAATTGAGTAATTATTTTGTTGTGAGTAGAAGAGATTGTGATTATTCATTGAAAGAGAGAGAGAGAGAGTAAGTAACTCTTGCTTTTTACTCATGGTGTGGAGGATGCTGATGATGCTTGGAAAATGACGTGTACATGTGTGTGTTTTGTCAGTTATGAATGTGTACATCTGTGTGAACAAATGAATTATATTCACTGGGAATGCATTATCAGGGTTCTATTTATAATAGAAATATCTTTTTTTTTATATTAATGTTCACCTAACACAAGGCCCAAGAGCCACTCCAGGTAGAGGGTTACTGTGTGGTGCTGTATGTGTGCAAGAAAAGCAAAGAGTGAAATTCATGGGGTTATACAGGAAAGATAATGGTTAGCCGTAGACTTGAAGAGATCAAGATTGTAGTGATTGGGAAACCATTCTGTCAGAATTCTGTTCTACATAGCAACAGTTCTTGGGAAGAAGTTGTCTGAATGGAACTTATTTTTTACTGTATTTATTGAAGTTCAAAAAGAATGGGGATGATTCCCACTTGTATGAATGTGTCATGGCAGGTTCCAGTTGTTAAGGTTGGGATATTGGAATTAATGAATGTAGCTCATCAGAACACAAGACTTGGAAATAGTGATAAAGCTGTAAATAGCTCACAACTTTTCATCTGTGAGGAAAGGGGTTGTAGAGTGGAAAATAATTCATCACCCACAGGGCTGTGGAGACACTTTTGAACTCTTTCAAGGCCTGAAAAGGTGAGGCCTGGCAACTCCAGGCCAAATATGGCAGCAATACTTCACTGTAAAGTTTTTCACATGATCTTTCAAGTCACAACACAAAAAACCATCATTTTTGATTGGGAAAAACAACCTTAAGAGGCAAAGATATTTATGAAATAATATTGTGTTAGAATTACCTGATTTACAGCTGCCAGTGGATTGTTTCCTTCCTTTCTTTTTTGTCCCTTGGGTCTTCAATACACTGTTTACTTTTCGCACAATCATGTGAATGGTTCGAATATACAGAGCTCGGGCAAGAGCATCTCTGGAGGCATGAACCTGTCAAGATAAAAAAAAAAAGAATGAACCAACAATCTGTATATGATTTTAAAAAAGAAAATAAAATTGTGTAATAAACAATGATAGAGAGAACTATAAAGCATTTAATTACCATATGAAGGTTAAAATTAGTAGAATATAGTTTGAACACTTTGCATGGAAATAACGATAGAATAGTGAGAGGCTTGCAATGTTTCATCTGTGAGGAAAGGGTTGTAGGGTGGAAAATAATTCATCATCCACAAGGCTACATAGATGCTTTTAAACTCCATCAAAACAGGCAAGTGAGGACTTGACAACTCTAGCCCAGATCTGTCTATATTTCTGAGATGAGGTATTATGTACACTATTTACATTATTCAGACTATTGTCCTCATCTTTATCACCATATTTATTACAATGTTTCGGCTGTTGTATTGCAATAAACAAAATTTGAGAAACTTATTTGTACTGTTATTATTAGTTTTTGACTAAATATTTTAAAGATAAAAATATATACCAGTTAAAAACTAATAATAATAGTTTAGTGATTCATCTGATAAAACTTAAAATAAAAGTATTCCTGTAATGGCTTGTGCTTCAAACTGGAAATTTTTCATTTTTATCAGTTTAAGGTAATTTCAATTAAAATTCTGGGATATCTACATTAGTTAATCCATCTATACTATCTATATTTTAATAGGATTATGCTCAGATTATATTATGGCAGAGATAATTTACTTTACTCACACGTATCTGGTTTTGACTATTTCCATTAAAAGTGAAAGCAATGAAGTTGAAAAATTGCAAAATATATTTGAAATAAAACTATATCAATGATTATATAATAAACTAACAATTCTGTCAAAAAAATAAAATGAATTTGAACTTCATTCTCCTTTATTTTCTATGATCATTACAAGATTAGAACCAAAATTTAATTCTTGTTCCTTCTGCCTGTACTAATTTTAATCATTTTTAGCCATTGTTTGAGATGAACTCTTTCAATGCAAACATTCTTTTTTTGTTGGTCAAAAATAGAATATCCTTGCAACATTAATTTGGGCCTTGACCATTTGTTTGGGAATTACGACATTACAAGATGTAACGAACAGCAGAATGGAATGGAACAAATACAATGAACTTCGTTCTCTTATTTTCTGTGTTCATTTAAAAGATTAGAATCAAGATTTGATTCTTCTCCAGCTTGCCTGTAATAATTTTAATCATCATCTTTAGCCATTTTGGATTAACACCATCAGTGCCAACATTTTTTTTTTAGGAACAGTGGTCAAAAATAGAACAATTGGAATTCCTTAGTTACTAAACAGCATCACTAGAAAGCCGGTATTAGTTGCAGAAATACAGCTTGGTGCTTTACAGATGAAGTTGTGAAACTGGTAATTAACATACTTTGGTATGAAATATGTTAAGATATATTTGGAGAAAATAATTATATATATAATATATATATATATATATATATATATATATATATATATATATATAATTCAGTAACCAGATTGACACTAAGCTCTTCAATTTCCAAGATGGAATTTATTTCTAAATTTGACCAGTTTTTAAGTAACTTGGCTGTAAATTTAGTTTGCAAGTTAATCTACACAAGTTAACCACTCTGTCACACACACACACACGTACATATATATATATAGATAGCTATAATTTCAGATATAGCTAAAAATATATCTGTAAAAGGAAAAATATCAGCTGAGACATTTCATCCTCTGATGGACTTTATCAAAGCAAAAAGTCCATTAGAGGACAAAACACATTTGCTAAGGTAAGTTTTCTTTTTGTTTTTATTCATATAAGCCTTTTACAGATATATTTTTAGTTGTATCTGAAATGTTAGACACACACACACACATATATATATATATATATATAATGGCTTTCAAGATCTCCAGAGCATTAGAGTTCCATGTCTGATTGCCATGATATGAAAATTCCCTCATTTGTTGACAAATAATCAGAAAATACCTCCCTAATTTCAAAATAACACCACCACCACTATATGGAAGCCATCTTTCCTCAGGTGGATTTGATAGCATATAGCAATCAACAGCCATTTAGCTTTGTTAGATTCAGTTATAGTGTTACCATGCATATATCTATATTTTTACTTATTTCTATCTATCTCCATTTATTGTTTGGCCAAAGAGAATCAGTTTTGTTTGGCCACTCGATTTGAAAATGGTTAAGATCTTTGAAGAATCTTTTCAAAGACCACTTGGTGATCTTTCATGCTTTTCCAGTTTAATTTAGGTGCTTAATAAACAATAGCTTTTGCCAGATAATGCATCTAAGTAAATCAGAGCATTCTTTTGTATAAGGGAATTTTTTTTTTATTACAATAATGTGCATCCTGTACAAAGCCCAAGAGCTACACAAAGTAGAGTTTTGCAAAGTAAGGAGAACAGTTTGAGGATATGTGAGTAAGATAATGGTTAACCTTAGATTTGAACAGATTAAGGTTGCAGTGATCAAGGAACAAGCTGTTCGAGTGAAACTTATATGTTGACAATGGAATAAGAAGGGAATGAGAGTAGTCTGCTACAATGTGCATGGTATGGTGGGTCTTAGCTGTGGAGCTTTTAACAGGTGGAATAAAGGAATATAGTTCATCTGAACACTTTCCATGAAGATAGCATATATTGCAGTATTAATTTATTCAATTGCAATGCAAAAAAACTTATTGATAGGAAATTAATATTAAAAAATCATAGCCATTAGCAATTTTATTATCATACAGACAGGATTGATGGGCAAATTGTTGCCTTTTATATTTTTTATTTTGTGTAATGTACGTTGTTTTTGATTTTGTTGACTGCACAGTATAGTAGGGTCAGTTGGGCACCTTCTGTGAGAAAAAGAGCACCATGATGTTATTCACTATGCCAGAAATTTGGAAACGGCATGCTGTTCAGAGTGTTTGGGTGTCAATCTGAGAACAGCGCAGAGGATTCAGAAAGAGTTGGATAAATCTAATGGTGATTGTGAAGGTGTTTGGAGTGATTACTAGTGAAGGCGACCTCATGCCTCCATTCATCTTTCCACAGGGAATCAGACCCAATATAGAAGCCTACATCAAGTGTCTTGAGGAGGTAGTGCTGTCCTAGGTCAAGAGGGTGGCCGCTGGAAGACCATATATCTGGCAACAGGACTCTACACCATGACACACAACGAGGAAAACCCAGTCATGACTGTCAAACAATTTCTGCAATCACATCATCCCTTACATCTGGCCACCTAACTCCCCAGACTGCAACCCCCTTGATTATTAGGTGTGGGCGCAGTTGAGTGAGAGACCAATAAAACTCCTTATAAAACCAGAACTGAAGGCAAGGATTATGGCAGCATTCACCAACTTAAACAAGGAGCACATTCAGAAGAGTTGCAGGAAATTCCAAAGTTGTCTGGAGGCTGTGGTAGGAGCCAATTGCAATTTTATTGAATAAATTTACTGTTTAGTATTTCAAGATATTTTTTTGCAATTTTGATAAATATATCTGTTAAAATGAGATGTCTGTTATTTTCATTTTTGCATCATTTAGATGGCAATTTACCCATCGCACCCTGTATATCTATTTTTATTTATCTGTATTTCTACTTTCTTTTTAATCTTGATTTATCTGTCTTCTGGTTTCATCATCTCTCGATATATTAATGGCATTGTTCCCCATTCAACTAAATAATTAGTCTAATTCCAAATCAAAATAATAGTAATAAATTATCTCCCTTGTTTTATAACTGATGCTTTTGATGGAAACATGACATCACTGTAATTGTATATATTTCCAGTTATAAAGCAACCTATGGATAAGACGAGACCTAAAATCTGGTTAAATTCTTATGATTTTATCTGATATCTGTAGTATAAGACACCCGACTGGGACCCATATGAGGAAACTGTAAGTGATGATGTTTATGATGATGTCTTTGCATCAGATGATGATAATCATAGTCATTTTTTAAGGGTTTTAATTATGTATGTGGGTGTCTAATGTTTTTTATTCTGCAATGAAAAAATAAAGATTTTATGGCATCTTTAAATGTTTTCTTGCTTAACAGTAACACGAAAAAAAAACACTGTATAATGTATGTTCTTGTAAAATAGAATTTGTATGTTATTCTAAATGTTGTTATTTAACACCACAATGATAATGAATTTTAATTAGAAATATAAATTGTATGTTAACTATAATGTTCATATAAGCTCATAGTTCTGCTTTATAATATTACAAGGAAATCACCGGAACAAAAGTTTAGTGAAAAACCTAAATGTTGTTATTTAACACTACTATAAGAAATAATGATTGGCGTGAACACACCTAGCTTTCAAGAACGAAAGATTTGTTTACATTACTTGTGGTTCACTGGAACTTTTCCTAATTGTTGTGTAATCATCTTTGAATATTGCATTTTAATGTGAAATCAAGATGTAAAAGTAGTTTTATTACATTTATAACTGTAGTACAATATTATAATGTGAATTGTTTCAACCAGAAATATTTACATCAGTTGCCATACCAAGGCAGTTGTTAGCCTACCACGATCCATGGCACAAGCATACTAGCCTACTTACCAGTACCGATACACCACAGGATTTAAGGTTACCCTTTTATAATTGTTGTATTAGATGACCCCTATTTTTTTTTTATGCAATATGTAAACTAAGAAAAATCTTCCCCCACCACCAATGGTGACGGCTCACTTTGAATTTTTTCTATACAAGAGCTTTTTGTATATTCACACACATACACCTAGTTCAACTTGTGCATTTATTACAATGAACTTTAAATATTTGACATTGTTTCTAATAAACGTTTATTTATTAAGAAATCAGATTGAAATGTTGAGGTAATTTAATATTTTACTAATTTAAGTCAACTTATATTTATTAACAATCATTATTTATAATAAATATTATTTAATTAAAATGCACCACACTTACAATATTTCATGGCTTGATGATTGCGTTCAAACACGAAACAGGTTGTCCCATTTGGTGTTGACCACTGTGTCCACTCTTATATTTACACACACTCTATCCTTGATAATTGAGCACTTTTACCCACAAACTATAAAAACTATATTGAACATTTGCCCATAAAGTTAAAATTATATTTTTTATCATATATGATAAAAAATAGTTCTTCTAGATGTATGAAGATTGTGAGTGTGTGAAATGTAAGTAGCAAATTGAGCTGTACTTCGTTGAGGGTTGATGCTGTGAAGAGATTTTTGTTCTGTCTGGATAGCCTAAGTGTTAAGTACTGATATTTAATGCTTATGGGTAGGGGTTTGCCTTTTGCTCTTTTCTTCTTCCTTAGTTTCTAATTATTTTTCTTGTCTTGGGGGTTTTTGGGGGTTTTTTGTGGAGTTCTTTAGGCAGCTAATTTGTTGGTTGCCTAACATTTTGAATTTTTGTTATGTATGTACATGTGTATGTGCACACGCGAGTTAAAGATCAAATGAAGATCAAATATGAATCAGGATCTGACAGGATGATAAGATAAAGAACAAATAGGAAATGTATATCAATCTAACATGTTTCACTTTTATTAAAGCTTCATCAGAGATTGAGAGAAAATGGACGAAAAGATAAAAAAACTTTGGTATTTTCAATTTTGTTTGGGTCAGTTCTCATTTGTCAGTCATGTATCATGTGCATTAAAGCCATAGATAATTCTATATGTATATAAGTTTGTAAAGATTCTAAGCATGCATTGGATGGTAATGTGTATTTGTAATTGTGTATGTGTGTCTGTCTAGTAGGAGGAATTTTCCACCTTCTGGAACTGATCTTTTTAAGCATTTATTCTTTTTATTAGTTAGTCTTTAAGAATGTATTCAAAGAAGGATGGTTGTGTAATATGTTAGGTGTGTGTTTATAGTTGGTAATAGTGTTGTTAAGTTTTCAATGTATTTTCCCCTTAAAAGTATTATGCTCTTTTTTTTTTTTAATTAGGGTGGCATTAATGAAATCAAAGTTATGTCCATCATCATTTCAGTACAATAGTTAGATCATTTGTCAAAATGCATATCTCTTTTGTGTTTGTAGATGTAGGTTTTTAGATCACATGATGTCTCTCCTGCATAAACATTTTTGCATTGTAAACAATTTATTTGACAAATCATGGCATTTGAATTGGTATTGGGTTTATTTTTCTTCCTAATTATATATCCGATTGTCTTGGAAGTGATGGTAACAGTACTAGTATTAGGGATGACTAATTTATCTGCGTTTAGTAGAGTGTTGGAGGGGTGAATTTTGTGTAGTCTGTTTTTCTGGTTTTGTGGATTTTGTAAGCTCGTTTTTAGCATTGAGGGTGGAATGATATGGGTGGCGAAGAAGTCTGAATGTTTTCTCAAAATATCTCTGACGAAGCTTTAATAAAAGTGAAATGTGTTAGTTTGATATACATTTACATTTTTCTTTATCTTGTTCTTTATATATATATATATATATATATATATATATATATATATATATATATATATATATATATATATGCACGCACACACACACATCTGCTTTAGGGTATTAGGCTAGGTTGGTTGGATTATTTGATGTAAGATTTTTGTATGTGGTTCCCCAGTGAGAATCAATCATATAACTCAATAGTAATGGCCAGCCAGACTCTCTTCACTAATAATTGTCCCATGAGGCATTTACAAGATATTAAGGCATAAACAATCAAAGTAACTCTTGAAAACATATTTCTTGATAATCAATATTCAGTTAATCAACATGAATCGTACATGATTTTATTATCATTAATATGTTTATCTTCTTTTGTCACTTCATCTTTCTGTTATTGCCTATCAAAATCATGTCCATTAGACAATTCAAAGAAAGAAACAACTCCCCAAAAAAATAGATTTCTAGATAATCGATATTCAATTAAGAAAGAATTGCTTAATATGATTTTTATTACAATTAATACTTATCTATCTTCATTTATATCTATTTATCTCTGTATCAATTTCATATTGATCATATTTATTAACCTATGAAATCTTTGATCATTAGACAATTTAAAAACATTAAAGAAAAAGTGACAGAAAATCAAGTTTCTGAATAAATAATATTAACAAATATGAGTTAGAAGTGATATTGATAATCTCAAAGTACTGAGTAATATGCCATCCATCATAAATAATAACTCACTTGGATTCAGTAAATAGCTGAAAATTTGATGATCTAATTGGCAGTTGATATAATGAAAAGTGTTATAATATTTGACACCAAAACAAATTTGTCTTTCAATTAGGATTGGTCCCCCCACCCGACTTCAAATTAATAATACAGACAGGTTGCACACTCCACTACATCCCAATTTTCATAAGGCCGTATTCATATAAAATACAAATTTTATTGTGATCTAATTATGTACAGTAATGAATCATATGCAGTATAGGTGAACAATTCAAATAGAAAAATTGAAAATAAATATAATGTCTTTAATTAACTTGTATTTAGAGACATGTCATAATAGAGAACGTCCTATCTTAAATAAATAAACATCAACAATGTTTTGCGGCAATTTTTAACCTCAACTTCAGATTATTCTTGTTAAAAAAATTGAATAATTTTAACACATTCAACATTATGGATAAAAAAAAAAATAGTGAATTTTAATTTTTTTTTTTTTTTTTTTTTTGAGATTTAGCATGAGGCAAACAAATTCAGGAAAAATAAACAAGACACTAGAATGATGTCAAAATCCATGGAAATTTTTAAATAGTTGTGCTTGGTTTAATTTCTAACACATATAAATGTAGGTAGAAAAAAATATTGATAAGATAGCAAGGGTCACAAAGCACTACCTGGTGTACCCTAATCAGGCTTACCCTCTACCGGTCGGGTCTAGTACACAATAGCCTTGACTTTCAATGTCAATTCAAAGGCAAATCTTTTTATTAATTATTGTAATTGGAAATATTCTCCTGTTTTTTCACTTTGGCTGATATAAAAATTATTTACCTGAATGAAAAAAACATTCATGCACTAATAGTTTACAATGAATCATAGCAAAGGTAAACCTTGATTAACCAAGGAGAACAGTTCTTTGAAATGACATCAATGGTTGTGATTTAGAGTTACATTTGAGAAATATGCGAAAAATCCTCTGTTCATCTCATTCTTTTCAATTTGTTGGCCTGTAGGGATATTATTATTATTATTATTATTAGAAATAAAAATAAAATAATAATAATGGAAATTATAAATAAAATAAAATAAAACAATAATACCTAAACTATTTTTAAAATAAATTAAATAAAAATAATAAAAATACTCCCAGCATGCAACAAAAACTGTTCCTGCTAGAAATATGAACATTCTGTCAAAAGACATTAAATTCAATCTCTTTACCATGAATCTTAGTAAAGGCAGCACATGTCTGACTTCTCTCTGTGATATGGCTTGTAATACTACAGAGTAAACTTCTCTGTTTTATCACGTGCCATAAAACAATTGTAACCTGAAAAAATACTCAAGGAAAATATAAATAAATTATATGAAATTAAGATACAACTTACCACACTTTTCCTGTTATTTCTGTAGGTTTTATTTCTTCTCAAGTATGCTTTTATCTCTGTGAACCCAAGGCTAATTTCTCTGGTTATGATGTGAGTGAACCCCCCACAATATTTTTGGTGATTACCGATATGCATAGCAAAAACAACTTACTCAGCTACAGTCCTTTGAGATTTTAATATATAAAAATTGTCTGGACTATTGAATGTAAATTCATGTTATTTTTGCTGTTATTACAACTTTTCTAGTAATTTATTCTACAGTCTTCTACAATCTGATCTGTTGCTCCTACCATATATCTCTAGATCAGGGCTTCTTAACCTGGGGTTCATGAATGAGTTTCAGGTGGTCCATGTTGATCAGATAAAAATTAACATTTATATTTGCTATACATTGAAAGAAATAAAAGAAAATACACTCAGTCACTACTTACAGTGTTGACCACTAGGCATCTCTTAACTTACTGTTAGGTTACATTTGAGAAATATGCAAAAACATTTAAACATGTCATCATTCTCTGCAAAACTGCCATCTTTTGATACCTCATAAGTGCAAATAATAATTCTCATTTTTTTATGCTGTGTCATGGCTTGATTATTTTCTTTTATGCTGGTGAGGATTAATTGTCCATAATTTCTTTCAAGTGTGGCTACTTTAAAAGTGATGTGTGTGCAGTGTGCATGAGAGTGCAGTATGGAGAAATGCTGTTGTGAAAAAACAGACTGAGTATCTGCTTGTCTGTCTATGAAGGGCTAGTTCTTATAGAGGTCCAAGACTCAAAAAAGGTTAAAAACCACTGATCAAGATTCTTGACAAAATTCAAAGAAGGGTTTGTAATTTAATCGATCTTGACCTTCAGTCACTTTCTCCTATTGTGACGTATCTTCATGGCAACTTTTCTGATGAGCTTTCTTCCTTAGTGGCTCGACTACATGAATTTCATCATTTCAACTAGCTAAATGCAACCATCTCTTCTATTTTAACAACTTTTCTCACACTTCTAACCTGTGGAACTTTCTTTCAATTACTTGCTTCCCTGCCACCAACAATCTTCAAAAATTTAAATGCAATGTTAATCGCTATTTTCTGTTTTTTTGTTCCTTTGTCTTTTCCTGACTTGTCCTCATTAAAGTCTTCTCATTCACTTTCACTCTCTGTAACCCCCTTGTGTCCTTGTGGCATTATTGCCTTGCTTGGTGTGACAATTTGTATCAATGATACTTTCTTTAATTAGTAGTTATTTGAATTATTGATCTCATTCTTTTTTGTTTAAAATACCTGCTATAATTTTTTGAATTGTCATTATTATTTCAAGAGTTGCTTTAATTATTTCTAATGCTATGGGTTATCCCAGATGATTGGATCAGAATTCTCATATAGAAGTGGACAGTAAATGATTTTGAGTCTTAAGTAACCAACAATAAAATCGACAAAGATCTTCAAATAACCACCTATTAACCAAAAGGAAATGAAATAACTGAAAACTTTCAGGAACAAGTGTCACTTGATAGGAAGTTAGAAAGTTCCACTTTCAGGCTTATATAACCAGTCACTGTTATAACTGAGAGTAGTTAAAATGTTGCCTGTTGGCAGAATACAGGCTGTCTATTGAGTGTTCCAGACTGCCTGTTAGGGATTTGTGAACCAAATATTGTGATACAAAGATGAGCAGAGGAGTGATAGGAAAATGAAAGTTCTTGCTAGCCAAAGAGAAGATCTCGCCTGTTAGTCTGTCATAGTTGAAGTAGATCAATCAACTGTCATTTATGTCCCCAGACTGTGCAAGTGAATACATGAATAAACAAGCAAGTATATAAGAAGCAGGATCATGTTTTTCTCTCCTTGGCATTAATTTCACCTCCCATTACCTTGTGGACAGACAATATGCTTTTCCCAGTTTTTGTGTGCATCAGCACAAATGAGAAACAATGTGGAGTGATTTGTCTGGTCAGTGAAAGACTGAGAAAGGGTCCTGGAGCTATGTTTACATAATGATCTCATTCCCTTTGTAATTTTAAGAAGGGTTATTATCATTCCAAGAGTTGTCTACAACATTGAACTCATTGTTTCTATTACTCTTGTTACTATGATGTTTTGGCCATGCCATTCTATGGCTTTTAGTTCTTCAAATACATAATCTAATATGGAAAGAGAGAGAGAGAATGAATTCAGTCGTCTGAAAAACTAAGATACTTGAGGCAATAGAAATGTGGTTTTATAGAAAGATATTAAGGATACCATGAAGAAGTTTTAAGGAATATGGAAACAAAAAGGATAATTATACTTAGAATCAGAAAGAGAAAATTGAAATTACTGGAGAAGGACGTAGAGAATTAGGCACTCACTGGAAATATTGAAGGTAAAATTGATAGGAAAACAGAAAGGACCTCCTTAGTGGTAGCAGAACACAGAATGGGTAGGATAATAAAAAGACAAACCTTATTAAGAACTACAAAGGATAGGAAGTTGTGGAGAGCCATGATTATCTACATCCTGAAGAGACATAGCACATAGAAGATCATAACTCTAATCTGTTTATTCATTTTTAGATATTATTATAGATACATTATTTGTCCATAAAATTTTTTTACATGTGATAATGTTTAAAATGAAGATTATTTTTGTTTTTCATTCTACAGGATTGCTTTCCTGCAAGATTTGGTGGAATACACTTTATTAACCAACCTTGGTACATCGAAGCCATTTTTAAAATGATCAAACCTTTTCTAAAGGAGAAGAATCGTGATAAGGTGAGCATTTTTGCTTTGTACTTATAATTTACCATAATTTTTAATTCATATTCTGCTATATAAACTAAACTCATCAACAATCATGACTATATCAAGTTCAATCCTTATTCGGTAGCCCAGTCTTTTGACTTTGTGTCCAACTAAGTTTAGACAATACCTAGTAGACATAATTTTACAAAAACCCTTTTTTGGTTACTGTTTGTTTAAAGCAACTTATTCCAGAACTCTACATGTGAAGATGGTTTTTCAGTGCTAAGCCATTTATTATTAAATTAGCATTATTTAATGGATTGTAATATTCAGTCATTCAAATTCAAAAATACAACCACTTCATATTGCTTGAAGATGATGGTTATTGATTTAACTAAAGAGAATGTAAGTTTTCTGCTTTTTATTGTAAAATGATGCCTGATTGAATCAGACAAATATTGAAAAAATGTTTTTTAACATTGATGTATAAAGATATGAAATTGTTCTACCCCCTAGTATATGTCCATCTTGCACATATGCATACCTCAGGCAACTGGATAAACACCTTACAGCAGTCAAAACTCTGAAGTCAGTCCTGTTTATCAGCAGGTTCATTGAAAATCAAAAGGGGTGAAACTAGAAAAAGAAATAAAGACAATCTTGAGACTAGTTTAGTCTGAATAACAAATAAAAAAGGAAAGAAAGATGAATATGGCAAAGACTAAACATAGTAAAACCATCATTCTAAATGATTAAAGCAAAGCAGCAAATAGTTTGCTTACATGAATATCTATAAAGTTTGCAGTTCTCCTAAAGGAAGAAAGTTACATGAAGTTACAGTTTCAAAACCGTCAACACATGGTGAAAGGGGTTCTACATGGAGAGATATGACAGTAAAATAAATAAAAAAAAGAATGTATAAAAGTGGCTATCTTAAATAAATGTTCAAATAATGATATTAAAAGAGACAAATGCAGAGAAGAAAAGGTTAAGAACGTACAGACAATACTATTATAGGGGGTAGATTTGGGAAGATAAGAAAATTTGAATTGTGTGCTTTGAGCCTGTGCCTTATCATGCTGGTTCTGGCGATTCCTACAGGGTAGACAGGAAGTGATCAAAAACAGTAACTAAACTAAAAAGGGGACCAACAAAGGAAATTAAAACAATAGATATGCTGAACTGTGGTAGCAAAACAGTGATATTTATTAACACTTTGACTGCTGCATTATTATAGTATTGTTGCCTAGCTGTACTGGCCCATTTCTTTAGTGGGGGACAAAAAATTGGCATTTGCTAGAAATATATATGACTATAAAGATGTTCATCGTGATTTCTTATGAATGTTACCATTTTGTTTTCTTTAAGAGATTCTGTAGTACAGTCTAAGTTAAACAACCCTCCCAACAGTGGAAGTGTTAAGAGATAAAAATTGCAAGTGAAAGATTGGAAGAAGATCTCTTAAATAGGACATTATTACACAATACAAACTTGATTTTTCTTTCTTTTTTAAAAAAAAAAAAAAAAAAAAAGTATTTATTTCTACTGGTCTGTGCTCTCAAGAAAACTTAATAAAAGAAAATTTGTCCTTTGTAGAACCTTACTACACCGGCCCTGTCAATTGGGGCTTCAGAATATTCTGACTGTACCTCTGCAGAAGGGTAAGACCCCCACCCCAATGAGGCATTGGGTATGTGAAACCCCCTCTTAATACATTTTTGGAAAAAAATACTTCCAGCAATACATTTGACTCTTGACAAAAAGACTCTTTAAAAAAATACATCATTGAAACTTGATCTACAAACTGATTTCTTACAAAGAATATATATTCTATTCATATGAACTTATCCTAAAAATCTTGTCAGCATTAAATGTCTCATTGAGGTTGATATGCCTTAAAACAAAATAAACAAAACCAAACCTTACTACACTGTGAAGCTCTGTGTAGTGGAGCAGTCAAAATATAACAGATCAGATGTTGGTTTCTGCTGCAGAGAGGAACTCTGGGGTGGGTGCATATTTTCTTTGTTTTCTTAAGTGCACAGGCTGGTTGATGAAATAAACATTTAAAAAAAAACATTGAAGGTCTACTCAAATATGGATATCCCCTAAAAATAACCTTTGAAGTAATAAAAATGTCTGATTAAAAAAATAAAATCCCTTTATTCTTTAGTTGCCTTACAGTTAAAAATAAAATGCATTCAAGAGCATCATTATAGACAAGTAAACAATTACAGATGTAGACATGCAAATCAATATGAACAATATTATTAAAATTCAAAGGCAAACTGTTTTCACCTAACAGAAAAACACAAGAATTTGGAAATTTCAACTGTAAAAAGTTAAATGAAATGGTTTCAAAAAAGGTCTATGAAACTAAAAGAATAAATTGTTTATTTTACTAATTGTTGGGAGATATAAAAAGGTTGTTCTATAAAAAAAATAGATTTGCTTGCTGTTCAAAGATGTAAAAATTTACCTATAGTGAAAAGTTAAATTTATTTTACTTCCTCATTAGAAGAGTTCTTGCTTACAGACTTGAAAAATAAAGTAAATGTAAAAAAAGTCTTTAAGTACACAAGGTGTGGACATAGCAAATGAATATTTTCCAATGTTTTTTCAAAGTAGCAGCAAGTTTTGTGTTTCTTTGCAACTTTATTTTTACTGGCATAGACAGGTTAGATAACTTGCACATCTCTAACTTAGTACACTATATATATATATATATATATATATATGTACACACACTCTAATAACTTGGCATTTGTTCTTAAGCTGGTATAATTTCCTCAATGTATCATTTTGTATTGTAGAAATTATAGTCAGAATATTTTATGATATAGGGCAGCAAACATGGCATATTCAAGATGAAGTTAGTATTTTTTTGGGTTCTACTTTAGAAGTTTTAGCATTCTTTTACTTCACCTTCAGACTGTGATCAAAGTTTAGTATCTGTTTCAATTCTATGTTTCTGCTTTTGAGTAATTCAATGGTTCCCAACCTTTTTTTTTTCTGGGCTGCATTTTCAGAATAAAATTTGCTCACGCTTCACCAAATTTTATGTGATAAAAAGTACATTTAAAAATTAAAAAACAGAGAGGGTTAAAGGGAGATAACCACAGATTCAAAGTAAGAACATTATCATTGATAACTCTCTCCTCCAATTTACAGACTCTAGTTACTATATTCTTAATACTTGATATAATGCAAAAATATCAAAATGATAAAATTGGCCAATAATTATTTACAACTATTTATAAAAGGACTCATGCATGCAATTACAAGTGATCCATAATAATATTTTAAATTTTTAAATCATATTTATTTTGGCATATGAATTTTTTAAAACTGTTTTTAAATCTTTAATTTTCTTTCAATCATTCTGCTTCACCTGGTATCCTCTTCCTGGGCACCTACTACCTGGAGTAGTTCATAGAAATGCAATACTGGAAGCTTAGTCCAGGAGATTGTAACCCAGCAGCAGTACCTTCCTCATTTCACCAAATGGGGAAGTTGGTGTATTCTGATGCATTCTTTTTTAACACTATTCATCACAAGTCATATATTTTCTAAATTTACACAGTAATGAATCTTGTATGTATGTATGTATGTATATATATATATATATATATATATATATATTATAAATTAATTGATTTAAAATGTTTTTTTTTTAGCTACACAGTTCCAACCATTTTTTAGCTTCTATTTTTGAAACATGGTTGGAACTGTGTAAAAAAAAAAACATATTTTAAATCAATTAATTTATAATATTAATGCTCTGTAAATTTACATTGAGCACTATTTTGTAAAAATAAAAATATCTATAAGAACACCGGATTTTATATCTTACTGTTCTTTCTTTTTATTTATATATATATATATATATATATATATATATATTCCGATACATACTTTCTATAAAATTTAATTTGCAAATTAGGCACAATAAGAGATAAAGATAAAGCTTATAATAAAACAATAATTATGACAATATCATCATCATCATCATCATCATTTATTCAGTTAGTACAACTAGTACCACTGTGGTTACTACTCCCCTTCATTTCACAATTGTGGTTCATGATGACATTCAAGGCAGAATAGTGCAATGGCTTGGTGGTTCTTTTTGTACCAGGGATGTTGAAATTACCCTGTCCCTCCTCTCAGAAGTTAAATAGGCACGACCTACAATGCACCAGGTGGTTTGAATTCAGAATTTTCTTTCTCCTAGACTGGTTGCCAATCAAGACTATAGGTCCCAATCTGTCCTGCTATTTACCCATAACTTGGGAAGAGATGGATTCATCTTGTTCCCAAGGATACCTTAACTTGCCTCTCCAATTTCTCAATCCAAGCCACTACCCATTACTTTACCATGCCTCCTAATTGTAAGAATATATACTCTAATAAAAAGTAGATGTAACAGTACATCTTCTATAACTTTTTTTTTTCTTGTTTAAATTGAGAACTTTGATCATTTCACTCTGACTTCCTATGTAATTCTCTTGTGGATGACTACCATCTTAAATGCTTCCTCTTGTTGTGAATTTCTGTATTTATGGAGAACACGTTTTTGGATTACAAGTTCTTCCACTGAATTTTGGCCATGATCCCACTTAGCCTGGGCCAACTGGTTTATCTCATTTGATATTTTTCTAGGGTTCGTTATTGCTCATTATTTCATTCAATCCTTATAATTAAAACCTTAAGTTATGAGTTGAAACCCAGGTACCTGTTAAATAAATCATTTTTACTTAGAAACCTATGTACATGAATTGAATTAGATGAGTTAAAGTCTTTGGATACTTGATACAAAGAAAAAACTACTGTTTAGAAAAGACTTTGATCATTTGCAAAGATTCACTGACTGCCCTTGCTA
This sequence comes from Acanthosepion pharaonis, assembly GCA_903632075.3. Classification (NCBI taxonomy): domain Eukaryota; kingdom Metazoa; phylum Mollusca; class Cephalopoda; order Sepiida; family Sepiidae; genus Acanthosepion; species Acanthosepion pharaonis. Next base: position 217,342 of record CAHIKZ030005581.1, read on the forward strand.
TTGTTGTTGGAGACGATTCATTTGAAGTTGGCGACACATTTCTTTCAGCACATGCTAGTGGGAAGGAAAAAGCTATGTAGCCATGTCATCTCTTGTATTTGAACAGCTTGGAGGCAGTCATATCTCTGCTCACTGAAAGTTGAAATCTGGGGAGATTCATAATACATTTTTCCCAAAGGTAAGCTTGAGAAAAATAGTGTTTCATTTTTCTCTCACTGGTATGTATGTGGGCATGTAATTTTGTTGGAAATAGGGTTTATTTCCTCTGCTTTTTACATCAACTTCTTAACTTGAGAAGTTAATTTCCATTCCGACTGATACCAGGCATAAATTGCTTCACTTAGAAAATCTGCAACAGTAATTCTGTTATACTTAACCATTATTAAGTAAAACTTAGGAATTGTCTTTTTTTTTTTTTTTTTTTTTTTTTTTTTATGTAGTTGATTGTAGATAACTGAAGCAATTATGGAAAATGAAAGAAGCCCAGTGTTCTGTGAATAAATATTAGATGCAACACTATTGTATTTCACTGTTGTTCAACGTTCAAAAGAATTAACATCCTGTTTATTGTTGTAACTAAATACCATATTTGCTAGCCTAGAGAATTTCCTTAGATTATTGTTCATTGATGTAAAACTGGTTCATTATCTTTATAATCAATACAACTGGCTTCCTTTTTTTTCTTTTCTTTTTTTTTACCTTCACAAAGAAAAGAAAATATTTATCTTATTTCTGGAATGGTTAAATTCCCAAAATGCCACTGTAAATATGATTGATGTGTTTCACTCATGTATACCAATGAATGACCATTTTTCCCCTATTGATAGAAGTGTCTAGCTGCTAGATTAACAAGGCTTGTAAAATACATCTTGTGAACATACAATGGGATCCCCTCTCAGCTTTCACTGACTGGACAATGATTAAACTTATTCTTATTCATCTGTGTGGACTAGGGCTGAATACCAACATTTGAAATATGAGCATTATACTGATGTGAAATATAACAAATCCATATTAGTACCAAAGAGATAATACTGGTATTGGAAGTGGGCCCATATGCTTATATTTCTTTATATATTATGCACATACACACACATATATACACACACATATTTTAAAGAGAAAAAACCACAAACATTTTTTATTATAATGTGGATTTTTTTAAAATACTTTATTCTATATATTTTGCGACACATTTCAGGCCTTGTGAACTTTACCAGGAGAAAGACAGTTATTTCCACATATTATTTAAAGGAATGTATTTTTTTCCTTCATATGTTAAATCTTTTAACGATTGTCTTTTGGGCTTAGTAGTAGTCATCTGAATCCATCTTGGACTGGTCGAAAAATGTTCCTTTGCTTGATGGGTAATAAAACAATTTGGTCAGAGAAAGGTAAAGAAAGGAGGATGTCTTTGTTCTTACCTTTTTATGTACGTGCGTATCTCTTCAGACTTTCCTCTATTCTTGTGTGTGTGTGTGTGTGTGTGTGTGTGTGTGTGTGTGGTTTTTTTGCCAGTATATACACTCTTTGTATGGTGTGTAAGATTTGTGTGTGTGTGGTCTGTTTAGTGTGTTTGTTTTTGTCAGTATGTGTGTATGAAGGTTCTTCAAAAAGTTTGTGGAAAAAGTCCATAACTAAAAATCACATGGAAGGATTTTGATTTCAATGCACCTGAACATTCTTGTACCAATGTATTATAACACGTTCAAAAATGAACCCCTTATTGCAGGTACTAACACATCACTGCAAGTTGAAAGTCAGGCACCATTCAAGCAACATGGAATCCACCAAAATCAAGGTCAGAACAAACAAAAAATACATGGTGAAATTCAGTTGGGAGAATAGGTAAATCATTGACGCTCTGGAACAAGTTTATGGTGACGATGTCCCAAAGAAATCAATAACCTACAAATGGATAAATCAGTTCAGAAGTGGAAGAAACAAAATTGAAGATGAGCATTGCAGTAGCAGGCTGTCAATGTCAGTTTGTAAGGAAAACGTTGATGCTGTTCATGACATGATTGAAAAAGATAGATGAATAACCACTGAATTAGTAGCAGATACACTCAACATCTCCATGGGTTCTTCACACACAATTCTGATGGAGAGTTTGGGGCTAAGCAAGCTTTCTGCTCGATGGGTTCCTAAGCTGTTGTGCCCAGATCAGCAGCAAACAAGGGCAGCTCTTTCAATGGAAATTTTGAACAAGTGGGATCAGGACTCTGAAGCTTTTCTGCAGAGAATTGTAACAGGTGATGAAACATGGTTCTACCAGTATGATCCTGAGGACAAAATTCAATCAAAGCAGTGGCTGCCCAGGGGTGGAAGTGGCCCAGTCAAAACAAAATCTGAGTGTTCAAGAGGAAAGGTCATGGCCACTGTCTTCTGGGATGCAGCAGGTATTTTGCTGGTTGACTTCCTTGAGAGCAAGAAAACAATTACATCTGCTTATTATGAATGTGTTTTAAGAAAACTGTCCAAAAAGATTTCAGTAAAACACCCTGCAAAGCTGCATCAATATTTCCTCTCCCACCATGACAATGCACCCACTCATGGCACTTGGTAGACAAGAGCTGTGCTACATGAATTGATGGAAAATCATCTGATATCCACCTTACAGCCTTGATTTAGCCTCATCTGACTTCTTTTTATTTCTAAACTTAAAAAAATCATTGAAAGGTACCAATTTTCCATCAGTTGAAGATGTAAAGAGTTGTGCTAACATGTTTCTGATCACATGACCTCAGTTTTACTCAGACTTAAAGGCTGGTATCAACATTTGCAGAAGTGTATTGACCTTAATGGAGCATATGTTAAAAATTGAACATAACTGAAAGGGTTTTTCATACTGTCCTTTTTCTGCAAACTTTTTGAACCCCTCCCTCATATATATTCATTCTCTATGCATATATATTATATACTATATTATTATAAGGAAATCTATATAGTAAACACATGGATTTCATATGGTGTGTGTGATCTACCTAGTTTGTTTTGCCACTATGTGTATATGGTGTGTGTTTATGTGTATGTGGTTATGATTTGTTTTTCTTGTATTTGGAGGTAAGAGTAATTGTCTATTTGATATATTGGCATAATTTTAAAGTTATCTTTGTTGCATTTGTGGATGTGTTGTAACACTAAGTGCTTTATGGAACTCCCTTCCTGTTCCACGCTTTCCAGCCAACTTTAATCTGCAAAAATTTAAATTCAATGTCAATCGCTATCTACTGTCCTCCTGATTACTCTCTTCTCTCTCCTCTGCTCATTATCATTGTTTCTGTCCCTAATTCTTCCTCACCTCATAACCCCCTTGTGTCTTAGTGGCTTTACTACCTTGCATGGGGGGATACTGATTTAAAATAATATTTGTTTAAAGGTTATTTTTTTAAATTAATACTCGTATTTGTCCATCCTGGGTATGACGATAAACTACATCCATGTCCTGGGTAAGACGATAAACTATGTCCAACAGTAAGGACTCTGATCAGGAGGTTTTGTGGAGTGTGGACCCACCTCTTGATTGCTGGTGTTCCCAGGTCCATCTTGACCTGGGGTGGTAGCACCTGTTAGGGTCCTAGCTATGGGCAAATAGTTAATCCCCAAACTGAGATCAAAACACTGTGAAAGTGTAAAAATAGATTTTAATACCATCAATAGAGTTTTGTAAAAAAATTATTACCAGTAATGAAGTTTTGAAGAAAAAATATTAGCAGCAATACATTTTTGAAAAAAATATTAGCAATAAAAATTTTGTCGGCATTAAATAACCCATTCAGGTTGATATAAAAACAAAATAAACCAAGCTCGTTTTTATTTATTTACATCTCCCGGCCTAAATATTTGAGAAATCTTGTTAGAAAAATATGTGTCCTCTGGCAGGATTTGAACCTGTCCCCTAGGGAAAACCATCAGTTGGGCACTGTCTGTGAGAAAAAGAGCGCCATGATGCAATTCACTCTGCCTGAACTTTAGAAACAGCACGCTGTACTGCTTGGCATTTGCACCAGAAGCTCCAATACAAACATTTCAGAATGTTTGGGTGTCAATCTCCGGACAGTGCAGAGGATTCGGAAAGAGTTGGATGAGTGTAATGGTGATTATGAAGGTGTTTGGAGTGATCACTAGTGATGGCGATATTATGCCTCCATTCATCTTCCCACAGGGCCTCAGACTCAACGTGGAGGCCTACATCAAGTTCCTTGAGGAGGTAGTACTGCTCTGGGTCAAGAGGTTGGCTGCTGGAAGACCCTATGCCTGACAACAGGACACCATACAAGCAACAGAACCCAGTTATGGCTGTCAGACAATTTCTGCGACCACATCACCTCTTACATCTTGCCACCTAACTCCACAGACTGAAACCTCCTTGATTATTATGTGTGGGGCGCAATTAAGTGAGAGACCAACAAAACTCCTTGTAACACCAAAGATGAACTGAAGGCAAGGATTGTGGCAGTATTCACCAACTTAAGGCAACTGTCCAGAAGAGTTGTAGAATATTCCGAAGTCATCTGGAGGCTGTGGTTGAAACCAATGGCGATTTTATTGAATAAATTTACTCTTTAGTATTTCAAGATATTTTTGTGTAATTTTGGTAAATATATGTTAAAATGAGATGTCAGTATTATTTTCATTTTTGCATAATTTCGAAGACAATTTATCCATCGCACCCTGTATAATCATGACAAAAAATTAAATTCATAGTAATATGAAGCAATGTTAGATTAAATAACCATTTATTTCTTAAAATATATAACATTGAGAAACTGAGGGAAATTTTTAGATGGTAATTAAAACTGTCTATTAATATGACATTTAATTCTGGATTAAAATGAATAATAATGAGAAAGAAAGAGTATTCATTATTGACTGACTCATGGGTTGAAATGTCATTAAACCCATTAATTTAAACTCACCATGAACAAGAGAAGAACTGAAGAAGTTGGATTGCAAAAAGAAGTTGATGACAATGCACAAAGCCTTACACCGAAGTGAATATGTCAAAAGAATAACAGAGGAAGGCAATTTGCCTGTACAAATGATACTATTAACTCTGCTATCAAGGGACTTGAGAATTACACAAACCAAAGTCATAAAAGGCTGATTTCAACAGCAAAACATTACTACAGAATTAATGGAAAGAAGAGGAGAGCAGGAAACCATCCACTGAAAAGATAAGTATGTGAGTCCACATGAAGAAATGTAAAGAAACAAGAACTGATATATATGTACAAACAAATGATAGTGTATTAATAAAGATATAAAAATGACAAAGACAATGTGTGTAACACAAGAATGTGAAAACCATTTGTGTTCAAAGTATGTGAAGTGGATGAATATGTGTACATATGTGTATTGTGTATGTGTGGTTTGTTTATGCGTTTCCAATTGGGAAACGTGTTTTCCCACAAGAGATTTACGTGTTGATGTGTAAGCGGAAAAAGTTAAGAGGCAGCTATGAAAAATTATCACAGAATATTTATAGTCCAGAGAGCGTCCTCTAATAGCAGTTTCAAGAAAGTAAGCAGAGTTAACCCCACACTTTTATCCAGATTTCTTGTCCCTAAATTGAATGTCTTTGTTCTAATATAGTATGCTATTGTCTCAGTTTCTTATTTTTGCCTCCAAATTGTATGCATCTTTTTTCTAACACTTTCCTTTTCCCGTCTCTGATTCAATGATACATGTTAATGATTTTCTTGTAATATTAAAACAAATAGCTTTATTTCAGATTCATAAATTGTTTCTTTTAAAGCGATTTTTCTTGTCATGCTTGATAATTATTTAAAGTCATTTTATCACTGTAACTCTAATAATTTTTAACAAACTGCTTGATGTTGCTGTTTTCACTTTTTTTATTATGAAAGTATTCTCCAGTTTCTCTTCTTAGTAACTATCACTTAGCATTATTTTGTGATTAAATTGTCAGTTGTTTTTATGATCCCTATATTCAGCCATGTACAAAATATTCAAATCAAATCAACTTTTGGCTTTCTCAAAAGCAAACAAGAATAATTCAATCAAAACAATATTAATGTTACTCTCCTTTATTTACAACTGTAGCAATGCACAAATATTGCTCCCAAAACCACAGAAAAAATCTGTCAATGCTGTTTGGCTAAAAATAATGTCTGGAATTCTTCCAATTACACAAAAGCTACCAAAGAACTACAATCTCAATTCTATTAGACTTTTGGGAATTCTAATAGATGAAAGGCTTGACAAATAAAGATTTTCAAAGTATTTTCTTCAGATACATGTAAAAGAAAAAAATGGAAGAGAATTCCTTAAATAAAGAATTGGATAAATCACAAATCCCTTTAAAAAATTTTCTACAGCAAAATACTTGGGGTTTTTTTTTGGGGGGGGGGTAATCATTTCATCTAAGCAAGGTAGTAAAGCCACTAAGACACAAGAAGTTACTGAGTGTGAAAGAATAAGAAAAAGACTATGGAAACACCTCATAATTGCTGTTTCCAGGCCCACCCTGACCCAGGGTGGTAGCACCTGTTAGGGTTCGAACTATGGGCAAATAGTGAACCCCCAAACTGAGGTCAAAACATTATGAAAGTATAAAAATACTTTTTTGTAGTAAGAATACAAGCAATACATTTTCATAGTAAAAAAAAATTACCTGCAATACATTATTGGAAAATGAAGAAAAAAATTACCAAAGCTCCCAAGAAAATTAAACTTCTGCATTAAATGACCCATAAGGTGTTGATATGCCATTAAACAAAACAAGAAAAAGAGAAACATTATTAAGGCAGAAGAACAATAAAAGATGAGCAATCAAGAAGACAGTAGATAACAATTGACATTTCATTTAAAGTTTTGAACATCAAAGTTGACTGAGAAGCATGAAGCCGGAAGAGGGTTCCACAAGCGAGAAGTGTGAGAAAGGAAACTGTTAGTATAGAACTTATGGTCGCATATAGACAGATCCATTATAAAAAGATGAGACCTTGTTGCCAATCTAGTACTGCACTTAAATTTATAAAGTCTAGGTATCATAATGGAAAGTTCATTAGAACAATTACCATGAAAATATTTATAGAAAAGACAGAGGGAAGCTACATTACAGTGATGGAAAAGTGACTGAAGCTGTGATGTCAGGTCAGGATCAATAATATTGCAGATTCTTTGGATTTTATCAAGAATATTTAAAGGAGCTCCTGGCCATATGTGACAACAATAAGAGATATCTCGTCTAGTTCTTATTTCAACAACAACAAAGATGAGGAAAATAGTCCACATGTAATAGTATAATCAATAACTCATCCCAGAAATTCAGATGGTAATCTTTTTTTTATCCTTAAATTTAGCCTATTCTCCTGTATTTTAAACATATTTGTTGACATAGCAATTGTCAGTTCAATCTCTGGGCCAGGCAGTGTGTACTTGGATTCAATGGAAATGGGACAAGCAATAACTGAATAAGAACTAGCTGAGAAAAGCTTAGATGTGGACAGGTGTACAAGAACAATCTATCCCCCACCTGTACATTAAATGAGGGTTCATTTGGCAATTCCATGTAGGTTAGCTAGATTGCTATACACCTGATGAAGGCCGGAGGGCACAAACAACAACAAAGATGAGGATAACAGTCCAAATATGAAGAGTGTAAACAATAACTCTTCATTCCAGGAATTCAGATAAATCTTATTTTCATGTTTTATATAAACATTTAGTTTATTTTGATAATGTCTTTTTAGACGTTTTTTTTAATACACTATTTACATTATTCGGACTATTGTCCTCATCTTTGTTGCCATATTTATCACAGGTGGTTGGAATGTCGAACTGAACCCTTTATTTTGCTCACTGGGGTAGGTCGTTCTAGTTCCACATGCTATATCTAATGGATGTCAGTTATCAGTTATCTCCTGTTAATTCACCTCTCCAAGTTCTCCACTGCATTAACCAGGTATTGAACTCACAACTCTTTGGGTCTTGTCACTGGATCTAACCAATGCCTTTATCCACTGTGCCATGTGTTCTTGAGGACAATGAGAACAATTGTCTTTCCAATTCTTTTGTGAGATTTGTTTAAAAGTCATTAAGAGCCAATCATACACAGTATATTTGGTCATGTTTTTTCTATATTTAATCTCTTTAACTTTTAGCTCTTATCTGCCAAAACAATTTCATTTTTATTACAGACCGATTTATTTGAACTAATCGTCTTTGTGGTTATCATCACACTGTACTCTCTGGTTGCCTTTTTGTGTCTATAATATTTGGTAAGCAACGTCCAAGAATTTCAGACTAAGGGAGTAAATTGATTTAATTTCCTTATGCTAGAGAAAATCTTATGTCATTAAATTCTTTCACTATATTCTTCATGCAAACAGCTTTTTTTCCCCCAGGAACTGCTACTTTGTGAAATGAGCTCCCAGGAGAAAGCTTCCCCAATTACTACAAAATCTCAACCAGTTCAAGTCCAGGGTTAACCATTATCTTCATATATGAGAATATATAACTGTGCTCCTTACCTCATTGTGTAACTCTCTACCTTGAGTTGCTCGTGATCTAATTCTTTTTATACTTAAAAGCTCTACATATTAAAATTTTATATGTGTATTGAGCACTTTTAAATACTACTGTTTCCTGATCTAATTCAACTCTGACCATTTAACTTCATTTTATATATATATATATATATATATATATATATATATGTATGTAAGCAAATATATGGATATGGATCCGACAGTATGAAGAAAAATATACGGAAAAACAAACAAAAATCCTAATATGCAATTATGCTGTTTTAATGTTTAATGTCAACGTTGGACGTTTTGGTCTAATAGACCATCTTATGTTTTATGAATATGTCCTGAAGATGGTCTATTAGACTGAAACGTCCAATGTTGACATTATATTAACATTAAAACAGCATAATTGCATATTAGGATTTTTGTTTGTTTTTCCGTATATTTTTCTTCACATATATATATATATATATATATATATATAAGAAAATGAACATTTAAAAGGCTATGAGGTGATATTTATTTTTTTGATGTTGGAAAATTTGACCTCAACTCTTCAGACCTTGTAATACAAAAATAATATTTTTGTATTTCAAGGTCTGAAGAGTTGAGGTCAAATTTTCTGACCTTAAAGAAATAAATATCACCTCCATGGCCTTTTAAATGTTCATTTTCTTTATAATAATGATTATTGCTTTGTCTCTGGCAAAGAGCTCTCCTTGAATCAATATCCTTTTGGAAATATCCATACCAATTACTAATATTATATATATATATATATATATATATATATATATAAAAGCACATTTTATGGCCTGGGACATTACTACTAAAAATTATTTTGCTTACATGAAATTTTCCACTGCTCACATTTTATTTCAAATGCTAATAAAAGAATTTGTGTGAAGTAAATTTAATGTTGAGACATATTTACAGCTCAGGGTTAATAGCAGCCATATCTGGACTGGAGCTATCCAATTCTCACTTTTCAACCATGACAGAATTCAAAACGCAGATGCAGCCCTGTGGACGATGAATTATTTTTAACCTGACAGCTCTTTTTCCCAAAGACGAAACATTGCAAGCCTATCACTATTCGATCATGAATGTTCAGAGGAGTGCTCCATTCCTTAGTTCCACCAGTTAAGACCTTTACAGCTAAGACCTGCCATGCCATGTACACACGAATGAATCATCCACATTCCCTTCATATTCCATTTGTAAGGAAGAAGTTCCACTTGCATAGCTTTGTTCTGAGAACCGCTACTTTGTGGAATAGTTTCCTAAGAGAATGCTTCCCTGATCACTACAATCTCAACCTATTCATTCTTGTGATGTCACTTTTCTTCCATTGTTCAAGAATTCTAACTTTGTTGCTATACCTGATCCATCAGGGAACTCAATCAACACGACTGATACTTTTATCTAATAGGCCATTCAGCTGTTATTTGATAAATATTGATTTTATGTTTTGTAAATGTGTTTATTAATTCTGTGCATTTCTTTGTCCTGTTTAGATTTTCATGCATGGAATCAATTTAACCACACTTCATCAACATATCCACAAAGAAGTTCTTCCTGCAGAATTAGGAGGGCTGGAACCTCCGTACAACAATCAATATTGGGCCAAGCAGTTAATTGGAGATGAGAACTTCAGTTTTGGAGACAAGCACATTTACTGGCCAAATCATGGCAACTTTAAGTAAGTACTTTTGTTATTACACTCTAATTTCTGCTGCATTTTTAGATCATTGGTGCACAAATAATGACAGATGCATTTATTAAATGAATTTCTAACTGACACTCACCAAGCTGGGATTTAATCTATGCAACTGAGACGGAATTTTAATGCCTTGAAAAATTGAAATAAAAAAGTGTTTTTAAAATAAATCCAGAGTATATTAAATTGTATTCTAATATCTTGGTATAGTGAAGGTGATAGATATTGCATGTTACATCTCCAACATCATTTACTTAGATATATATATATATATATATATATATATATATATATATATATATATATATATAATCTAAGTGAGAGGTTATACTTGTTCCAATGAGAGAAAAGTGTATATTTTAAAGAGAAGAGAGAAACTGAAAAGGTTTTTGGTTATAATGTGGATTTTTTTAAATATGGAAAATAAAATATAATATATATTTAAAAAAATCCATATTATAACCAAAAACATTTACGACTTCTCTCTTCTCTTTAAAATATATATACTGGACTCTCCTATCGTTTTCAACATATGAGGGTCTAAGAACCAACAGCCAGATTAGTCGTACATATCATTTGTTTCTAGTGGTGAAGGCTTGTGCAAAACCAACCACACATTTTGGAAGAGCCAAATACAGATGTTTGGTGTACAGTATGCTGCAAGGTCCCCAAACGAACCTCCACAGGTTTTGAATTTAGAGTTGTCCTTCTCTTAGGCCAGTTACCACCTGAGGCTATAGTTTGTGCTGCTATTTTACCCATAGCTGTGGGGAGAAGGATATTAGCACCTAAGTGAATGTAATGAACTCGACTGGAATTCGAACTTGGCTCTGATTCCTCAATCCAAGCTGCTATCCATTACTCCACACACACACACACATATATATATATATATATATATATATATATATATATATATATATATTCATTCAGTATGGATATGAGTTTGTGACTCTGGGTTTCACACTTTTTCAATCATCAGACAATAAATAAATATATATCTCAATCAGTTCACCCCCAAACAAACGGTAATGCCAGTATGACGCAAGGGGCTACTGGGAGTGAAAGAGAATGAAAAAATATTAGAAGGAACTGGAAACCCAATCCTAAACAGGAAACAAGAGATCTACTTTTACTTCTGTTGAAAAGACTGTGGAGGAGTGTGAACTGGGCAATAAACGAACCTATCTATTCCTATTGAGACAAAATTTCTGAGTTTAGGTGGAGACATTAGAAATATAAAATTGAAGCTAACTTTAAAAAGAAATAGGGGATAAACCTCTACACTTCTATGTGGAGAGCAGGATGTTAGAATGTGTATAAGGGTGGGCAGCAAGATTCTTAGTCGTACCTTCTTCTGAAATGTCACACTTTGGGGAAGAAATTCTCTTGGTTATTACAAGAGTTTTTCAACAGCTCCAAGATATGTGGAATATATTAATTTTTGACCTAACCACATGAATGTTTGTTTGTATGTGTCTGTACACACACATATATCTATATAGGTGTGTGTATATATATATATATATATATATATATATATATATATATATATATATATATATATAAAGTCTGTTTCACTGTATCAGAGCTCATCAGTGTGGCTAGATATCCAATTGCTTCAAACCAGGATTGAAACTCAACCAATTTGACATCAGCCAGAGACTCTACCCCTAAGTTATTGCCACATGTCAGAGAAAGGGAATTGTCTAACATATTATATACATGATGTATACAAATGTCAAATCAGTAGCCAAGAGCACTCAATTCATAACTGAAGAGTAATGCATTAATAGCAGGAGCAGCGACTATTGAAAATTTTTTCTCTATAGTGTTCAATCGGCAAACGAGAGCATAGATATATATAGAGAGTGTGTGTATATATATATATATATATATATATATATATATGTATATATATATATATATAGTCAACAACAAAATTATTCGTACACCCATTAATTTGGAATATTTTTATCCATTTCTCAGAATTTAAATCTCTGTATCATGCCAGGTTTTTCATATGTTAATAAGCACTAAAAAAAGGAATATAAAACTCATTTTTCAGAACAATAGGTTAAATACGACAAATTTGACAAGCGAATTTTATTCTTTTTTTGTGCTTATTAACATTTATGAAACCTTAGGCATTAGATTCTGAGAAATTGCTAAAAAAATATTGAAAAATGGTGGATGTACAAATAATTTTGTCATTGACTGTCTATATATATATATATATATATATATATATATATATATATATAAAATTTAAGATTAATTACCTTTAAGCTTACCAATCACTCTTTCTGCTTACAGGGTGATGGCTGGTAGGGCTTAATGTAAACTGATTCCAAACCTTTCAAATTATAATCGGTATTAGCCTTTTTCAGGCTTTAAGATTCACTTCCCCACCAAAAATTCTGATATTTGGTTATTTG
>CAHIKZ030005581.1:232500-332500 GCA_903632075.3 Acanthosepion pharaonis
TTTTATATGTCAATTAGCACATAAAAAGGAAATATTTCTATGCCATAAAAACATAATAAACTCTAATAGATACATTGCTCAATTCTTAAATTGGGAAGATTAATCTAAGATTGTTTTAAAACAATAAACACAGCCACTCTCAAGTAAGTGTACTTTTACTTTTCAGCTTCTCAAGTTTAGCACTAGGATTCTACAACTTGAAGACTAATGAGAGTAAAGAAGTAATACTGTTTTGAGCAAGTATTGTAGGTAGTAAATTTTTTTCTTTTCAAAGCTGATGATAGTATCAAGCTACATGCTGAAAATTATTGCAAGCACTTGGACAAGACTGTTTTTTTTTTTTGTTTTTGTTTTTGTCTTAGTGGTACAGCCCAAAATCAAGATACATTAAGCTATGGGGTAAGATGAGGCTACTTCACCTTTTGCAAAGGTGAATATTAACTACTTTTACCATAAATGGTTTCAAAAACACCAAATTTATGGAAACCTGACTGGCATCTCTTCAGATATCGCGGAATCTACTGGAAAACCTGTAGTCTATCACTAAAAGAGATGGATATGAGAATGGTAAATAATATTCAAGTAAAGAAAGATTTCCAGAAAGCAAATCATATAAAACTTGAGACAGTAAAAAACGTTTTTAAAAGATCAAAGACTGAATGAAAAAGGTTATAAAATGTGGAATAAATTTAGCAACAGATATACGATACTAATAATTAAAAAAAACTGATATTTTAATTACTTGAAAAGTTATTGACTTCAAAGCTATATTCCCACCTCCAATGACACCAGATCCAACCAATGAATACAAGCTGCATAGATTTTCTATTTAGTAGTTGATAGTTTACAAGTCAGAATTTGGTAGCAGTTGAGTTTTTTTACTTTGGTAAATTGTTGCAGACATCAATCTGCTGTGTTTACTTGGCCCTCAGAAAGCTGGAAAAATGTCTTGAGCCAGCAACTGCTTGACTTCTTTACATAAAACTGGGCTGAATTCTCTGGTGGTTCCTTCTCTATTTCTGCCTCTTGGTTATCCATTTATATCCCTTAAGACAGACCTCTAGCCTACTGGTGCAAAGCTTAGTTTCAACTAACATCAAAAGTCTCTTTATTTTTTATTTTAATTGTCCAAAATTCTTTTACCAATGTACACATTAGCTGTACTAATTGAGCGATTCCTGTATATTTTATTTTTATCTGAGCTCACTACAGATAATCCTCAAGGATTTCTTAGGGTCAAATAAAGTCGGGACAAAAAATTAAATGCAAACTTCTCAATGATATAAGTGATTATTGGAAAAATATTAAAATGATTAGTCATGGCTATTAAAGTCACAGGATGAAATAAGTTCTGTACTTTTGATGGCAGTCACTTTTTCTTCTTTGATTTTGATAAATGGAGGCATTCTTTTTCTGTGTCCATGTCATTTCAGCAATTATGGCTCTCCACAATTTCCTGTCCTTTGTAGCACTTTTCTAAATTATGTCTTTTTGTTATCTCTCCTAAACCTTGTTCCAGCATCCATTTACTCAAACTCAATAAGCAGGAGTTATGCATTGCTTTCTTCTATCCCTTCAATAAGATTTCTCAAATATTCAGGCCAGTAGATGAAAATATTCTTATTTATATTAAACAACATGCGGATGATGACTGGAGAATTGCCAATGAAAATGCAAGCTTCAGTTTCAGACTATTTAATTTGCTTAGCTACAAGTATAAACGTGTACAGTCCAAATTAGACTAAAGATATTCTAAACTAAATGAAAGTAAAATCTAATTCTCTTCTGTTTCCGATTTGTAACAAAATTTCCATATCAGGTGTTCATGTGAAAGAAATTCACTTTCTTCATTAAACATTTTCAACCATTTTTGAAATCAGTTGCTGCTGTTGCTGCTTTAAAATTGATTTTTCCCTTTCTCTGTTCATAAATATTTAAAGATCATCATGACACCCGTTTCCTGTTATGGCTGGCATGAAGGAAATCGGATATTTCTTTGAAATGTCACTTAAACATCTTTCTGAGTAAAGAAACACAATTCTGCCTTGTTTTTATGTTGATATTACCTGGGCGTTCTTTCTATTTTCAACAGGTGAGCAAATGAAATTTAAAAAATAATGGAATAAAATAATTTTCTTGCTCAGAAATTCATTGATTTAGATTTTGACCTCTTTTCCAAAGATTAGTCGCTACTGATCTCTATCCTTTTTATTTATCTGTGTGTGTGTGTGTGTGTGTGTGTGTGTGTGTAGGAATGGGTGGGAAAAAATGTACATACACAAATACTTGCATGTACATAAGTATATTTATTCCTAAGGTGTTATAAATACATTGATCAATGTTATGAAACAGAGCTAGAAGTATATATTAGTGAATATACATAACATCTAACATCAGTAGCACGTCTCAGAGTTTCATGCAGTTAATGCAATCTTCAGGTGTGAATTCTGATTGTTATCTGTTGCATTCTCATGATGGGGATTCAAAATTGGGTGTATAAACTTGTCTATTTAAAATATAGACTTAACTATTAATAATTTATATTGTTCAAATTCATAAGTTCGAAAGTTGGAGAATTAAAGATAATAAAAAATAAAAAAATTATTTTAAATTTGAATTCAAAAGTAAACAGTAGATCAAGGGGAGTAACTCTGGTTTTTTCACATAAAAAACAAATTATGTCTATTAACATAAACTATAATGTTGATTAAAAATATAAAAAGGTACAAAAATAAGTAAATAAATAATAGGTCAGGACTATATGTCTCTAATGTACTTATAACAGTGAAATTATATCTAAACACACATTATACATTAATCGAGTACATTAATATTGCATTGTATTTGTGTATAGGTAAGGAAAGTTAGAGGTAATGAGTTCTGAGAATATTAAAAGTTGTTGCGTATAAGTATTCCTAAAATCCATTTTGCAATCACTTTTAATCAGGGTCAATGTTTTTGTTACTCAGATTTGTTGATGCATGTAGACATTAATTTGAACCTTAGGATTATTTAAGTGCTTTAATAAGCTTCTCCAACGAACATAAGTTACATCTGTCTCCCTTTCCATTGTATGGCCTAGCTTTTATGATTACCAGTTAATGCATGGGTTCTTATGATTGCTTTTTAATCGCCAAAAAATACTTTGAAAGTGTTGTACAGTTTTTATATTTGATGTTGCTCAGTGTGATTTTGTGGCAGTATAAACACAATTTCCAGCTATTCTCAGTGGATCCAAAGTAATATTTGATATCATTGTCTGATTTGATGCTAGCTCTGTAAATAATGCCTTCTGTCATGCACTGACTGTTTAATGGGCAGGTTGCATTTTTACAGCAGTTACACTGACTTTTAATAGGATTACTTTTAATGTGTGTGTGTGTATATATATATATATATATATATATACACACACACACACACACACACACACACACAAACTAGGTATGATGATAAACTACATCCAGCAGCAAGGCCTCTAACTGGGAGATTTTGAGGAATGTGGAACCATCTGTTAGTGTCCCAGCTATGGGCAAATAGTTGACCCCCAAAATGGAGTCAAAACACTATGAAAACGCATAGGAACATAGAAATACCAACCTGGGTTGGTGTCCAGGCATATGGAAGTCCCCAGAGGGAGTGAGAGGCCACTTTCGATGTTCTTAAATCACTTCTCTAGGAGAGGGTAACTCTGATATTAAATCTGCAACATCAATAACATCTGATGTATAGGCTAGTTCTTCTTTTTGGGTCAATGCTTTTGCCATTCAGAGAGTGGGATCAATTCTTTGCAAGGTCTTTGTCACTCAAAATAATTTCAAGCACAGACATTCCTTGATTCAGAACATCTATCATTTTTATATATATATATATTTTTTTATGGCTGGCCATAGCCCAGTAAGGCAAGACAAAGTATGAACTTCAACATAAACCCTCAGACCAAGGGCAATAAGGGTTCTGGGATGCATTGTGAAAGGGTCTTGCCTGGCAGTTATCCCATGGCACCATAGTGTGGACCCAGTTGTCATCACACTGCTGCAAAGAAGAGGCTTACTAAACCATTTAACATTGGTTCTTGGAACATTCAAACTTTGTTAGACTCTGATTTTCTAGAAACATGACCAGAAAGAAGATCTGCCCTTATTGCTAAAGAACTGAAAAGGTACAATATGGACATTGTTGCTTTATCTGAATGAAATTGCTTAGTGAAAGACACTACACTTAACCCACAGGTGATTACACCTTTTACTGAAGTAGAAAACCAAGGTTTGCAAGAAAGAAACTGGTGTTGGTTTTGCTATAAAATTATTTTTAGTTACTTAATTCACTTTTAGTCAAGTTTATCAAAATCTGCCAGTTGGGTTTGTTTTGAAGCTTTCTTTACGTCTGGTCAATTTTTTTTTTTTAGCTTCCATCATGTTCTGTAGTCTTTGGAATTTATCTGTATGTTTTATGTTGTCCTTGAGTAGTTTGTTGGGTTTAGGGTGGGGGTAGTTCATATAAATTTCTAGTTTTGTCTACTGTCATGAATACATTAGGTGAATTGTTTATTTTACTTATATCTCCTTTTACTTTTTTCTGGAAATCATCTGTTTATTTTATAACATTTTATGTTTCTTAATAAGTTGGTTAAATCACTTTTGAAGTTTTCTAATTCCTTCATGAAATTCAATCTCATTCTAAAAAGTGAATGTTTCTGAATAATCATTGTTTACAATTTAATTCTTATAGAATTTTACCAATCACTTACATTAAATGCTGTTTTAAATGCTGCTCTTCAGGGGAGCAAGTCCCAAAAGATATCCTCAACACTTCATGATGACACCAAGATTCTTATCACTCTGTATGTGACAAAAAAACTTATCCTGCCACTGAAGGTAACTCTAATCCCTGAACAATAGCATGTTCAAATTTCATAGTTGTGTCATTATATCCTGCTATGGAAACAGAAAACACCTTTGAGTGAAATTAACAATAAGGTTACTGCAATTGAGAGACCTTGAAAAAGAATGTAGTGGAAATGGAAGTAATATTAATGATGCAGGGGGATAAAGGTTAATGGGATTGCGGTCAAGTGAATTTCCAGGCTACTAATCTGTGACATTCTTCTTTCAGAAGAAAATCATCATGACACACACAGTCTGTTTCTTCACCAATATATTAGTCACCAAACTCCGCAAAGAGAGGCAAATATATGTACTGATCACATGGAAGACCTCATAAAAATCCTCTTGTACAATTCCTAATACTGTTTGATTCCATCAAGAATAGTCTGCATGAAACAACTGACTGCAAAAATGTCAGTTTTCTTATGAGAAACACTTTCAGAGGGATGTTACAAAGATCAGGATGACTGTACTAACCAGCTAAGTTTCTTCATTTATATTGAAATGTACTGTCAGACATTTTAATTTAGAATGTGAGTAGTAACAAACAAAATAAAAATACAGAATTCATTTAAAATGGAAGAGAGAGAAAGTGAGGTCTAGAGATTGAAAAATATATGAAATTTAAACAAAAATTTATATGAAATGGGAAGCTTCTTAAATATGGCCGATTTCATTGGAAGTTATTTTGATATTGTAAAATATCTATTTTACTTGATAATTTTTTTAAAAATATAAATTTTTAAAAAATTATCAAACAAATTACAATTTTTTTTTTTTTTTTGAAAAGTAAAATAAAAATATTAATGCTGAAAGACTTTATATAAAAGTGTATTGTTATATTTTAAATTTTTTTTTCTTTTTTTAATTAAAGCTAGATTATTAAAGATTGTTAATTTGTTTGGAAAGTAATAATGTATTTAAAATATACAAGTTTGGAACCAGCCAACTATTGTAAAATCAAGGTTATAAAATAAACAATGAAATTAAATTTAGTTCAACATTTGTGCTGTGCATCGTTTATAATAACTGACAGGAAATAGATGTTAACGAGTGTTATACAAAGGGCTACTGAAATGTTATTAGCCTGATCACAAATCCTTAAAAATAAAAATAATTTTTGGTCAGATTCTAAGCACTTTTCACCATCTTTTCATATTCACCATTGCATGCTGCTTGAATTTCCCCGAAACCTGTCATGTAACAAAGTCAATGAAGACTCTGCAGTATGTCTGAAAAGTAAGATACAAACATTAAACTAATCCAATATGTTTATTACTATACAATTAAAACATTGTGCATACATTAGCAGCACTACAACGCAACTTTTCCACAACAGAGTCACCATTGAGAGTTATGCATTTGTCACTTTGATGCAAGAACGCATAAATACCGTTCTTGAAGATCATGGCATCAAGTAACTGTAGTGACCTTTGCACCTCTGCAACAACAGTATTATCTGTGTGAATTGGCCGATTTGTTTTTTTTATGGCTTATCAACCCTTTGTGAGTTATTTAAAGCTGAAACAGATTTTGGATTGTAAATTCTGTTTGTTTTTTGTTTTGTTTTGGGTTTTTTTGTTTTTTTTTCAAGTGAATATTGCATTAACAATTTTTTGAGACTAACAATGATTTTTCCAGATACAAGTCCTACTATTTAACCCATAGCTGGAGGGAGGAGATGGATTTATGCCTTTCCTAAGGGTATTTGTATATAAGTGAATGTAACAAACCCAACTGGAATTTGAACTTGGCGCTCTGATTTCTCATTCTGAACCACTATTACACAAGCCACACATCCTCTCTGTGTGGAACTGCTTTTCAGGTAAATATAAAATTGAGGGGATCAAATATGATAGTTGAGAGAAGCCAAGATTGATTCAATGGCATGGATTCACTGACCCCTCAAAAAAGATTTCAAACTTCAGTAGTCAGCCATGATAGGATTTAATCTAGTGAGTCCCTAGGACCTACATGTGATTTCAGTGGGTCACAACTAGTTTCTTAATAAATTGTAGTGTTATTAAATGACGTTATTAGTCCGACCCATTTCCACTTACCATATTTAACAGCATTGGTTAAATAAGCCATGATTACACATAAATGAAAAATAATAGGGAAAAAAGAACATGAGCCTATAAAAACTTTATTATATTCAAAGATAAGAAAACAAAATAAAAATCAAGCAATTATTACAAATGAGCAAAACAGTACAGTTACCACTAAAATTCAGTCAAAAATTTTCCTTTATATGATCTGTACAACCTGTGTCTTGTAAATGTCTTAGTGGAATAAATAGGATATAAAAATTCTGATTTTATTTATACCAATGCAACCAGAAGTTATCGCAGAAAAAATATTAATGAAACAAATATATTTTACAAATATATAATTTGAATTTATTGCATACAATTTTAGTGAAACAAAGTACAAATATTAAATGTGATGAAATTAATATAATGAATATTATCAATGATAACGCTTTTAATCTGCATAATAGCATTTTAAATAATGACAATATGTAGAATAGAAAGTTACTCTAAAATCTAAGCTAATAGGAGTTGCCAGGTAGCTAATTTCGGTCGACTATCACGAATTTTAAACCTATATATGGCATATAAGATGCAAGGGAATTTTAAAATATATTTTTAGTGAAAAAAATGCATCAAATATGGTACTTATCTATCATGCCAACTGGAACAGAGGCTACAAAATCAAGTGTATATTATCCCAGCCAATCATAGCAAATATGTCTCTGTTAGTTAAAACATTTACAGTAATTTTCTTTTTAATCATTTTACCTTAAGCAAGGCATAAAAGCCACTAAGACGTAAGGGGTTACTGAGTGTTAGAGAATAAGATGATAATTGACATTGCATTTAAATTTTTGAAGATCAAATTTGACTGGGAAAAAAGAAGCTGGAAGATAGTTCCACAAGCAAGAAGTGCAATAGAAGAAACTGTTAGCATAAAATTTACAATTACATCTAGACATTTCAATTGTAAAATGATGAGATGTTGCCACCAATCTAGTATTGCAATTAAATTCATAAAGTCTATATACCATAAAGAAAAGTTCATTAGAACAATTACCATGAAAGTATTTCTAGGATAGCCACAGGGAAGCAATGGTAGTGGGAAAGTGACTGAAGCCGAGATGCCAAGTCAGGACCAATAATATTACTGATTCTTCTTTGGATTTTATCAAGAATCTAAATATATAGCAGAAGCACCAGACCACATGTAGCAGCAATATTCAATGCAAGGATGAATGGTTGATTTATAAATATGTAAAATAGATTCTGGTGTGAAAAATTGTCTAGCACAACACAATAACAACTTTCCTAACAGCAGACCTAATAGAAAAAAAAAACATGTTTCATAATAGATTTAACAATACAAAATGTTTAAAAAAAAAAGAATTAAGTAGATAAGTACTAGTTGCCATTAATATCTATCATAATTCACTGACAAATGATTCATGTTCAGTTACAAAAACAATATATTAGTTACATTTTTAATTAAACATAGACAAATCATTGAACTGATGTCCTTGTTTATTTAGTATCAATAAACAACAAATGTCTTTTACCGTCTTGTAACTGTTACAGGTTGGTTGTGTACAATGTATTTCTTTTTATGGGAAAATTGAGGTGTGTCCCTGGGATGCACAGATAGGGAGCTTACTGTGTCCTTTTAGATTTTTTATGTATCAGGGATACAGGGTGTGCACCTAGCAGCCTTTCTGAGTCAGTGACAAAATTGATGACAACTGCGTTCTAGGGTGCAAAAGATGTGCTGTTTGTCGGGCGGGGGGTAGTAGAATACAACAGCATTTAGAAATTTAAGCACCAATGAATATTTACAATGTTTAAAATATATTTACAAAACCAAAGATAAACCGTGTTTGCAATAGAAGTCCCCCTTATTGTGGTAGAAATAATGGTTAACAGGCTGAAAAAATGTGAGAATCAGTAAAAACTAACAAACTTGTAAATATGATAATAATTATGAATACATTCAAAATTGAAACAACTAAACATAGCTTAGATGTGGCACAAGGCCGTAAGTATTGAGCATCCAGTAAGGATCAAACTCACTACTCATAATAGATCTAACAAGACAAACTTGCTAACATTGAAGTGTCCAAAGGTAGATGGGGGCAGACAATGAACTTTCTAGAAAGTTTTAGAACTAATGTTATCACCCCCCCACACACACACACACACAAAAAGTTAATCTAAGATAGGCCACCTAACATAAACTCAAGCACAATAGTAATGTACCACCCAGTGTTAAACGAATCCCAACATCAAAAACAAAGTCTTGATCTACCATTGGATTTAATAGGATATGATAGATATTATTAAGAAAGCAATAACTGTAACAGCTTTAGTGTCAGCAAGTGAAGCATGTCAATTGTACATTAGATTAGTAATGTGCAGATTTCTTCAATGGTTGTCATCTCTCCAACCTGACAATGCAAAGTCTCAATCAGCAAAACAAACCCAAGAGAAAATAAAATCATTAAGCTGGGGATGTTTACCTCATTCTCAGAAGAACTTTTTGTTTTACCTCATTCTCTATATTCTATCTAACACATTTGGATTATTATTTATTAGAGTCATTAATGCACTATCTTAGTGTCTGGAGATTCAGGAATAAGGAAAATTCAAGACTTTTTAGATTTCTTTTCATCAGAAACACCAGGAATTGGTAAAATTGTTTTTTTTACACTGGATTAATGATAATGATTGTGTGATGTATTAATGACAAATGACCTTAATTGTATTTGCATTTGTTTTATCTCCAACTTCAAAAATACAATATTACTTTCCAAACAATCTAGTATAATAAATTAAATGATGAAATTTTGGGAGTTTAAATAACTAATTAAGCTGGCAACTCACCAATTCTTTTTTTTTTTTTTTTTTTTTTTTTTAGCAAGCAGGGCTGTGGAGACAGTACATCAAATCTTCAACTTCGACTCCTCTATTTTTCTACTTACTGATTCCAAGTACAACACCTTCATAAAAGGCAAACATATATTAATTAGTAGCAATATTTGCATCGTATGTGAATCACTGAAACATAAAACGTTTTCCATCTTCAGTTATGGTGAAATGCTTAAATATAGCCGACTTCATGGAAAGCTTCTTACATATGGCTGACTTCATGGGAAACTGCTTAAATATGGCCGACTTCATGGGAAGCTGTTTAAATATGGCCGACTTCATGGGAAGCTTCGTTGATATTGTAAAATATTTCTATTTTGCTTCATAATTTTTCAAAAAATATTTTTTTTAATTATCAAACAAAATTTACAATTTTCTTTTCTTATTTTTTTTAAACAGAAAACATTAATGCTGAAAACTGAAACTTTTATGTACAAATGTATTGTTATATTTTAAGACATTTTTCTTTTTTCTCATTTAAAGCTGAGTTATGTTTTTATCAACTCCTATCAAAATTGCTTCAGTCTTTGACTCCACAGCCCTGATAGCAAGAATGATATCTTTACAAGATAAATAAACTTAATCTGTATAATACTCTAAGTTTGATTTGTGTGTGTGTGTATGTAACCTTTAAGAAGCCAAAATGCTGCAATGTAGCTTGAAGTATTAATTTAAGTACCCTTAAAAATTTGCTCACTTAAAGAATATAAGAAAATCTGGTACCCCTAAAATGTTAACAGAATGCAAACAAAAAAAGTCTCGGGGATTTTCAAATATCGTGGTGTCCGAGTTTGTGCTGAACTGAGGTGGTCAGGGAGAACATTTTCATGGGAGATAATTATTAACTGCTAACTATTATCACTTATTTATTTATTTATGTAGGAGTCAAATAAATGTGTACAAAAAGAAAAAATTATCTCCCCTTTTTCCCATAATACACAGAAGGTGGCATAATCTCTGCTGGAGCGAATTCAATGATAATCATTTTTTTATCATTGTAATAATTTCTCTGAAGGTGTGACCGAACAGGAGACTGTTGTCTAGTTAAAACTAAAAATGATTTTTAATGGAATACTCTGATAATAAACTGAGATATGAAAAATATCTTTGTTATATATTTGTTATTTGTTCATTTCTGTGTGATTGTTTATTAAATTGTATTAAATTGATTGTATAAAAAGGATATGCAAAAAGTAATTTCACTCATTTATTTTCATATAAACTGCAACAAATACAAGAAACACAATAACACCATTGGAGTGAGCAAGTTTTCTGTTACAAAACTCTATTTTTCCTAGCAGTGAGGATGTTGTCAGAAAAATACTGTGTATTGGCCTGAACATAGTTTGTTACACACATTGCCACCACCACTGCTAAAATGCATTACCCCCAACCCAACTGTACTCACATCCACTGTTTGGTTTCCATAGATGTTCACGTGTTGATGAATGTCAATTGGTATAATTTCTTTACAACATGGAGGAATTTAATGATGCACCTCTGCTTCATATGCACTTTTGTCAGATTCCATTTTGCTAGACACATGCTCAGCTGCTATTGGTAAAAAAAATGGGTTATTGGCAGGAAGGCTCATCCTCTACTGACAACACACACTAACATAATAGGAGGTATTGCTTTCAAAGGGATCATTTTATATTATGTGGTCAAATTAGAATTAACTAATTATATAAAGAACTGCAGAATAGCTTCCCAGTCAACTTTGATCTTCAAAAATTTAAATGCGATGTCAATCATTATCTTCTGTCTTTTTAATTCCTGTTCATTTATTGTTCTCTCTCCTTAATAGTTTTTTCTTCTCATTCTCTAACACTCAGTAACCACTTGCATCTTAGTTGTTTTATTACCTTGCTTGGGTTGAATTGATTAAAAATACATTAACAAAATCTATAACTTGTGGCAGTAAAACCTGTTGGAAAAAAATACTTAAATTTTGAAAATAACTTTATTCATTTGTGTTAAGATAGTTTGATTTGAAAAATGTAAAAATATCCATAATTAGAGATTTTCCTATCTTACCAAACTACCAATACATTATTTTTACTTTCATTAACATCAGTTATAATAAGGGTATTTAAAAAGCTTAGCTTAGACTGGTAAAAGATTACAATGGAAGAGCACCCATTCAATGAAGAACTTAGCCTGTTATTAGCTGTACTAGTATAAAGTCACAAGTCATGATGCCCAAGAGTTAGAGTGTGCTGGCATTGTTCAGATTGTTGATCACGCTAGATAACACGCTCTTACCCAGAAACTGTAACTAAGGTCTGCTCAGTATGGTTGCAGTATAAACCACAGGTTGGCTCTGTGGGTGCTGAACAAACACAAATGTGTCTGAGTGAGCCTCTGCAATAGGGATTGGCTAGCTGCCCTAATAGATGGGTATCCTTGAATACAAGTGACCAGCTATTTTATATATATATATATATGTGTGTGTGTGTGTGTGTGTGATTTTTTTTCTTTAAATTCTATGACCAACAATTTGGAAAAGTAAATAAATGTAATAAGTTAAGCCAAGCCAATTCTCTATGGTCAGGTACATTTTGAATCTGCTGTCATTAGTCTGTCACTATAATTTAAATTGTAATTTAGTAGTTTATAAAATAAACCTGTTAAATTTAATGCATAAGAAACCAGTTTAAAAACAAATAAAAACACTGTAAATTCAACGACTTTTGATGTCTTTATAAATTGTTTCTGAATCATTTTAATATGATCAATTAGAAAGCATAAACAAATTGAAATTATTTAATTTATTTTAACAGAAGCTATATAAATACTAAAATATTTCCTATTTTCTATAAGACTAGAAAATCATTAAAATCAACTGATAACTTTTATTAAAGAAAGAATTTAATTGACATCAGGAACCATTAATTTGTTGCAGCTACTAATGCATTAAGTACAATAGGTAAAAAAACCAAAAATGGAAAAAGTAAAAAATAAATAAATAAGTTATTTTCAGTAGCCCAAGCTGATTGGGCCTGAAAAATGGAATCTATTTTTTTCTTTTTTGAAATATCAATTAGGTACAAATTTAATTTTCTATAACTATTCCTCTTTATAAATGAATGGGCTTTTTGTACTTACTAAGTGGAATAGTAATTGAGAATTTTATTCTTAGATTATTTTGGTATGTGGTAATAATTAATGAGTTAGTCTAGCAGGCCATTACTATTCTTTGAGGATTTCTGGACACCGCCACACTTGAGGTCATGTGTCAAATTTAGTTTAGGAAGTACAACAAATTATCTTTATTGAGGTAATCTAGTAATATTGGGTAGTGAGTTTGTTACTCACTGAGTTCTCTACACTAAGTTTAATGCCTATTTTTCTGGTACATCTATTGACGTTGACTTTTCTCTGTGAATCACTAATTATTTAGAGATTTTGTTTTTAAAATTTGATGTTGCGATTCCATTAGAAAATTTATATTTTAATATTCTAGAAGGCAAGGGATGTGTTTCTGCATTAATTTTATTAGAAAGCTTCAAGAAAACACTGTAAAACATTTCAAAATCATTTACAGAATCTTCAAAGGAAGCTAACTTGACTTTAAATTAAAAAAAAGAAAAAGTCTACCATATATACTCATGTATAAGACAACTTCATGTATAGTGAGATCCTTGAAGTTTTTTGGTTTTTTTGCTTAAAAAACTCCTCCCAAAAAATTTACCTGTATATAGTACTACCCACTATATATAAAAAAGTGATCATAAAAAAACTCTGATATATATATATATATATATATATATATATATATATATATATATATATATATAAAGGATGTCATTAATATATCAAGATTTGCTTGGATAACTGAGCAACATCCTTGCTTGTATTGTTGATAGTGTTACCATTCTTTCAGATGATTTATTTTTCATCCTTCTTCAAGTATATAATCTATGAGAAAAGAGATCTTTTCTGAAGGAGAACTGTAGAATGAATTGGTCAAAGACTAAACAAAACAGGAGTTCAGTATTCCAAATAACTCTTGGAAGGATTTTGACTCATTTTAGAATAGTAGGAAAGTTAGTGTAATAATAACACACAGAGGTTACGTTGTCAAAAATAAAAAAATTCTCTGAAAGAAGTCTTTTAGAAATTAAAAATACTTTAAAATTCCAACAGCTTTTGTTTTTCTTTTAGCTTATGTTATATGGAATTTAGAAGGTTGCATGTTTGTATTTTAAGTGTGTGAGTGTTCCCATGTGGCATAAAATAAACATATGAAAACGCAGGTTCTACTACGGACGTTTTTTCTTTTTATGGTGACGGTAGTGAAACAAAGTTCTAAATGTCTCTTGCATATGTCTGTTTCTTTTTCTTGATTCAGAAGTTAGTGTAAGTAAGTATAAGCATCGTATTTATGGTCAAGCTCAAGTCAGCCTTGTGCGGAGTTGGAACAACCAACACTGGGTGTTTTAAACATGGTTATGAGATGTCCATTTTCTTTTTCTTGGTCCAGAACTTAGGATAAATCAGTATAAGCATCATTACAATGCCTTGCGCTGAGTTGGAACGACCAATGAGTAAGCTTGACTTACTTCACAGGTCGAGGGTTACAAACACCATTCGTTGTAATGTTCCCAGCAGAAACATAATTACCATGTGGCACAACATCTTAGAGAAAAGGAGGAAAATAGTGAGGCAAAAAAATGTTTGTTATTTTATAGACTTCAGCAGCATTACCTGACAGTGTTTAACAAAATCAGGTGTGGTAATCATATTTCCAGTTCCTTTACTCTTAGCATCATGGAAAAATCTATTTTTTTTTTTATTTTTTTTATTATTCATTTTTATTTTTATTATTTTATTTATCGTTTTTATTAATTTAATTTTCTCAGTTATATGGCAATGAAATGAACTCAGTAGAAATATCGGTAAATTTTTATTTTAACACCCAAGCGCTAATATCCCTTCAAATTTTTCCAAAATAGTCTTATTTCTGTGTAAATGTATATGCTGAACTCAAATCAGCAATTAGATATTGAAGGAACCTACTTTTTTGGATGTTAACGACCCGAAAAAAATCGGACTTTTTCCTGGTCTTTCATCAGCCATTGCCGGCTTATTGATAAGTAATTCAGTGCTGAACTTTGTTGGTGGACGTATACAATTTGCGCCTAATTACTTCCTTGTAGAAATTAGTATGCGCTTCCGTAAAACGATTTTTTTTTTTGTACTTAATTTAAGAAGAAAGTTAACTTTCAAATATATATAAACATCGATAAAATTTTTTGTTATTCTTTTATTTTTTTTATTTTTTTTTTTAATAAGAAAGTTAACTTTCAAATTAGGGTTAGGTGTTTTTGTTATTCTTATATTTGTCAAAGTTTACATATATTTGAAAGTTAACTTTCTCTTTAAATTAAGTACAAAAAAAAATCGCTTTATGGAAGTGTGTACTAATTTCTGAAAGAAAATAGTTCAGCAGTGAATGACGCTCGGGTGTTAAAATGAAAATTTACTGAAATATCTACAATATTATCCACAATATTATTATCTACAGTATTATTAAATGTATTATCCACAATATTATTAGCAGTAGTATTCAACTTGGGAGCAACACAATCAAAATGACATTTGTGGACAATATAGCTTATACTGTTTATACATTTCTCAGAGGGCAGTACATACATATGTAGCAGTGTTGTTGTTTTGTTTTTTTTTATATATAGGTAGGACTGTGATTCATCTCACACAAAGCAAGTTGGGTCCAGCCTGACAAAGGATTTATCATAATGATTTGAGGCAAAGTTTTACAAGGATGGATGGTTTTCCTGGCACCCAACTCAGACATTTACAGGAGTCCAAGTACAGTGTTTTTATCAAAACACTATTAGGAAAGTTGCTATTCAAGGCTTGAGACCCCAATCCTAGCCTTATATAAATGCATGCACACACACACACACACACACACATATATATATATATATATATATATATATATATATATATATATATATATATTAGTAAAGGTAAAAATAAATCCAAGTGGGTCCTAGTAATATAAAAATATTAAAACTGATCCACAAAAAAGAGAGCTCAATGTATATTATTTATACAGAGCAATATGGTGAATAATCCAAAAAATCTTTTTAGCTCATGTGGGGAATAGACTATTTCGGCAGACGATACAAGTGCTCACCTGTCGTCACAGGTTTGAAAAGACAAATGACCACTTCTATCATTTGCTGAAATAGCCTATTCCCCACATCAAGTAAAAAGATTTTTGGATTTTATATATATATATGTGTGTGTGTGTGTCCTCCATAGCTAACCTGATGAATATTTATAAGCAGTCTTCAATTTCAAAATTTTGAAAAATCAATAACATTTTTTTCTCTTGTATATAAATACTTGTTACAAAATAAAATTTTTGCATTTGCCTTGATAAAGCCTCTCAAAAGGTGAAACATGTTGGATAAATTTTATGCCAACCACTTATCCATGTGGCAGGGTGTACTGGCTTACATGTTACCAGTAGCAGGCCTCAGCCTGAGTTTATATTTAATTTGCAAATATTGTAGCACATAGTGACAGACTTCACTGGAAATGAACAATTAGATTTATATTCTAATATTTTGTTCTGTTGACATTTTTACAAAACTTAAAAAGAAAAAGTTCTTTTTTTGCAGTGTAAGACTTTGCATTACAGATTTCAACAAAATCTGATATTTTGAATATCAAGCCTTTAGAAAATGTAATGAAAATCTGAAAACTTTACATTTTTACTTACTTTTTCCTGTATTGATTCTTATTAACAACAATCAAAAAACATTAGGCCATAAAATAGCCTAACAGATATCCTATTTGTTGAAGAGTTACTTTTTTATTAATCATTATTAATTTTGTATAGTATTTCTAATTTGCTTTATTTACACTAGTTGTGTTAGTAATATTATTTACACTATTAGTATTAGTTGTAATATCATCTTGAATTTTATTAAATGAAGCATTTTGATTATCATTAGTTTTTTTTCTATTTCTTTCATCTTAATTTTAGTTGTTTATATTTATACTAGAAGTAATATTAAATTAAGATAAAAGAAATGCTAGTCAAAACTTAATAACTGATAATGTAATAATAAAAAAAAATTCATAATAAATTTTTCTATTAATACTAATAGTGTAAACAAAGCAAGTGAAATTAGTTGAAAGAAATACTAGTTAAAAACTACCAATGTTTTATATTTGTTTTTATTTAGATTAGGGATTGCTGACCCTTTTTGTGTCATTGCCAATTTTCACAAGGACACCATTGACCTGTATAGTAAATATTCAAAAGCATACAGTTATGGGTAAATTATATTTTGATGGGCACTTTTCCTGACTTTGATAAATTCAAGATAGCCAATGTGATAAAAAAAGTAAAAACCATTTTATATTAAATAAAAATTATCCTGAGGTTCCTCCTTAATTTTACTGGCAAAGTTGTTCTTCGTCTTCTCTTATCAGATTTATAACGGAAAAAAATATGTTATTTCATCTGAAGAATTATTTGAATGTTAATGACCCTTCTCAAAACTATAGAAAATATTCCTTATTTGCGGGAATATTTTTCCATTTAGCCTCTTGTTCTTTTTTGTTTGTTTTTTAATGCAAATTCTTTGTATATCTCCAGTGAATATTTTTCCAGGTAGCATATGTTGAAATACCTTTTTAATCTTCAAAATCCTATATCAGCCACCATTTTCTGTTCAGTTGCACATTGACCATCCAACAGTTGAAATCGCCCACTAGTGGGCGATATCGCCCAGGTTAAGAAACCCTGATTTATATTGTCGTTTATTTTTATCGGATGATATTTTTTTCAAGCTTGCATTCTCACTGCTGATGTCTAAACATACAACAGATCATCTCACCCTCAGAATTGAGTAGGCAAATCACCCAAACATTGTCTCGATTCTCATTTGCATCAGTGTACAAAAAGCAGGGAAAGGTCTGCTGCACATTTATAAGGAAACAATAGTTCTAATTAATGCCATATTAAGAAATGAAGACATGAATCCTGTTTCCAATATATTTGTTTGCTTATACGGGGGATTGACTTGCACAGTTTGGTTGCAGACACTTCGTCTGTTATGACAGAAGTAGCACTTTTTCTAACAGATCAGCTTTTATTTTTAACTCTTTATTCATCAGAATGTGTGGCTAGCAATTCAGAACTAACAGCACCAGAACAGTCTCTGACAGGTAGCCTGCATCACCTAGTGGGTGGAATTGGAACTATCCTCAGTTCTAACTGTGACTGTTTATTTAAGCTTGCAATTAGAACCTCACAATTTCCAACTGAGTAGCACTTGTTTCCAAAAGTTTTCATTTATTTATCTATTATTTTACTCCCTTTTGGTTAAATGGGTGACTGCTTTGAAGATCGTACTTCGTAGACTTTATTGCTGGTCATTAAAAAAAACACAGGAGATTTACAACTGAGATAAAATCATTTAGAGCTCATTTTATGTATGCTTTCATGATGACTACATTCGATTGTTTTACAAATAGACTCTTGTACATTTTGGCATAAAGATTAAATTTATGAGATCAAAATATTTGAGGATGCAAATTCAAAAGGATCATTAGATAAAACAGTGACAGAAATAGACAGTTATGTTTTTAATTAAGCCCCATTTGTGTTTGTATTAATTTTATACATTTTGTTTCTTAGACTTACAATACAAGATATTGATTTGTGAGAAACTTGGCCATAATAGTTTTGTAGTTCAAGCTTTGTGATAATTTTATAATCACATCTTGTACAGTCTGATTATTAGAAAGAGGCTATGAAAGAATTTTTAATCAGAAGATTAGAAAAGAAATTTTACATTATTTTTTTTTTTTACTTGCTCAGACTTTGATAACTGACAACTTTTGCCTATAAATAATCCTTTATTGATAAATTTTGTCTGCTTCATTTTACTGAGTCCTAATCTATATTCTGCCACTTAAGGTGGAAGGAGTCTAAATCTCACTTCCACCACCACTAATACCACTTTCTTTTTCCTATTGTATTTAAATTTTCTATTTCCTTCCTTTTTTTTTTTTTTTTTTTTTTTGTAATTCAATTTTTCTCCCTAATATTTTTGTCATTATATAGCATGAAAACTGTTTTACTTTTAAGCAGACCAGTTGAACTTGATACCTCAAGATATTATTTGAGAATAACATGGGAGAAAACCAACATTCTGAAAATCATTTGCACATTCTTGTTTATGTTAGTCACTTTGATGATAGGCTTCCATGTCAGTTAAGCCAAAAAAAAAAAACATATGAGAGGTTGGATCAGCAAGTTCATAGCTTGACACAATTATTAGATTAATTTAATCTGTAATTTTTC
Source organism: Acanthosepion pharaonis (assembly GCA_903632075.3). NCBI lineage: Eukaryota > Metazoa > Mollusca > Cephalopoda > Sepiida > Sepiidae > Acanthosepion > Acanthosepion pharaonis. The sequence continues at coordinate 251,700 of CAHIKZ030005581.1, forward strand.
ACTGTTTAATTTTTAATCTCTCAAGAAGCATTAAGTGCATTGACAAAGGAAATTTGTTGAAAAATAAATATTTGCTTTTTATTTACTTGCTTTTCGTCATTAAGCTATGAATTTATTGCTGAATCTGCATAAATACATATACACAAAAATATATATGGGTTCAAGAAATACAGTGTGGATATAGAAATCATCACTGCATGGCAACTGTCAGTCTCACACCTCCAAATGATTTTTAAACTAAAAACACTGAGATGTGAAACTGCCGGTCATCATGAGTGCAGTTGATTTCTATGTCCATACCATATTTACAAATGTAGATATTGATCCCTTATCCCCCATAAATAGAACCAGTTTTTTGGTGGTAAAAGGAACAGATTCTAAAAATTGTTTGTTCAGATTCTAGGGAGTCGGCTGAAAAATGAAAACTGTAATATAAAAATAGATTTCTTATTACGATAAACATTATATTTGGTGGGTTTGTACGCTTGAGTTGACATGTGTTTATTTTCTTTCTTTTTAAACAATGTAATTGTCATCAAACCACATGATTTCTTGAAAGTATTTAATATAGAAAATGTGTCTTTCAGCAGGGTTTGAACCTGTATTCTTCTTATATAAAAAAATATATGTATGCATAGTAGTAAAAAAAGCTGGAAAACTGTGTTGTGATGGATTTCCTTTCTTTTCAAAAATACTATCTAGACTATAAATTTAATAGCAGTATTTGATTGGCAGCAAAAGCTTGTCATTTTACAGTTGAAATGGCTAGATGTAACTGTAAATCTGATACTGAGAGTTTTTTTCTCACACTTTTCACTTGTAGGACTCTTCTGGTTTCTTGCTTTTCAGTCAAGTTTGATCTTCAAAAATTTAAATGTAATGTCAATCATTATTTTCTGTCTTTATTTCTGTTCTTTTACTGTTCTTGCTCCTCAATAATGTTTCCTTTTTCTTATATTCTTTCACACACCGTAATACCCTACATCTTAGTGGCTTTGTTGCCTTGCTTGGGGTAAAATGATAAAAAAAAAAGATACAGTTCAGGATAATCAGGAACAATAAAACTGATAAAAAACTGAATGAAAAGCAAAGTTTAAAATTTCAATAAATCAGACATATAGATATTGAAAACATCTCTGCATCTTTAATGTTTTGATGTAAACCGTAGCAGGCATTGTACTTTTAGTTCTGTATATAGGTTTCATTTCATCAACAAACCTATTGTCTGAAGACAAAATTATTTATGAATTCAGTTTAATCACTAATGCAGTTCCTTAAGGAGCATTTGAACTCATAAAAATGTTCATTTGTTTTAATTTTGGTTTTGCTGGTGTGTTGGTATTTTTGAAGATAAGGTTAGCTGTTTAAAATTTTTTGGAGTAAATAGTTAATTTGATATTTTTTTTTTATTCTAGTCAATTGGTGTAGTGTATTTCTTTATGATATTTCTAAGTGAAGATTCATTTTGTTTATACTTGATGTGCATTTGGCTTTTGTAGAAAATATTTGTTATTTTTTAACTCTGTGCTCACTATCATTATTATTTACTTTGGGAAGAAATAGTCTAATTTGGTGATCGATGAGGTGGTTAGGAAAGCCATTGTTAACTAATGTCTGTCATGCATTGTTGAGTTCTTTAAGGAAATGTAGACAAAAGGATGAATTCACTTTTTAGAAAGTTTTTATCACTGCTATTTTGTATCTGAGTGGACATACAGTCTTAAAGTTAAGGTGGCAAGAGTTTCTGCTCGTGGGTTTTTTATACAATGAGGAGGTAAAAGTGTTGTTGCCATATTCTACGAGAACATCTAAGAATGGGAGTTTATTTTTTGACTAAGTTCATAGGTAAAGTTAAGGACAGTTTTTTCAAATGTGCTCTTAAGAGTATCCATTTCTTTAGTGTTATTTGCTAAAATAAAAATATTGTCTACGTAGCAGACATATATTTTAGGTTTACAGACCTGTTTAAATATCATGTTTTCTACGTGAGACATGTAATAATTGGAGAAGCATGGGCCAAGCAGATTTCCCATACTGATACCATTAGTTTGGGTGTAGATATTGCCATTACAGTGAAACCCGGATATAAGAGAGTTGTCGGGACCGGAGAATAAGTCTCTTATATCCGGGTTTGGTGTATTTTGTTTAGATAAGTATGGGCTCTAATTTGGGACTAGAGAAAATCTCTCTTATATCCGGGTTTCTCTTATATCCGGGTCTCGCTGTATAGTCATAGAATGGGACTTTCATTGTGCATGCATATAATTAGCTCCATTAGAACCCATTTAAACACACACAAACTTACCAGACTCCATCCGAAACATACTAGTAGAAAATACAAACATAATAACCTCATCTACATGTAAAAAAAAAGATTAAAAATAATGGAAGCCTTAATAATAAAAAAGAAAAAGACAACACTCAATAATATTAACGACGAACATGGCCACAATGTGCTGACCATATTTGGAAAATAAAACATCCCTATAATTCTAGAAATATACAGACAGCCCATACACCCAATTAAAAAGTAAAAATAAAATCAGTCTTGATAATGGCTAAAAGTCTAGCCGAAACCACTCGAAATTACAGAACATTTGAACAGTTTCTACACACTCTGTGTCCAGAAAAGAAAACACTTGTTCAAACACAATAAAAATTAAATAAAAAGATTAATCATAGTATCTTGTCTGTCATCTTTAATGAATATATATATATATATAAAATATTCTGTTTATACATTATTTTTATAGATACAATTTATTTAAGGAAATGCTCTGTTTTTAATTAAACTGTATTAATGACATTTACTGGCCTGGATGTTCAAGAAATTTTATAGAAAATATGCATTCTCCAGCAAGAATTGAACCTGTATTCTTATATTGAAACTGTCATTTGATCTGACATGCTGTACCATTCAGCTACAGAGAAGCGTCTGGTTAGCAAAGTCTGAATTGCTGTTTATAAACACACAACCTTTGATGAGTTTTCTCGACCAATCATTTCATATCTTGAATTTACACTTTAGTATTTCAAGATATTTTTGTATAAATTTGGCAAATATATCTATTAAAATGTGATGTCAGTGGTATTTTCATTTTTGTGCCATTTTGATGACAATTTATTTATCACACCCTGTATATAGCTATATAATAAATGCGAAGGTCAGTGTGTCACTAGATGAAAACAAACACGTAATACTTCCTAACTCTTTAACATATACTATGTAAAACAATATCCAAATAATGACAACCATATTCAAAACTATCATGGAACCGAACAGAACCCAAACTAGCCATAAAAAATAATAATTCTGAAGCAGGTATATACAGGGGATGATGGTTAAACTGTTGTCTGAATTACGCAAAAATGAAAATAACACTGACATCTCATTTTAATACATATGTTTACCAAAATTACACAAAAATATCTTGAAATACTAAAGTGTACATTTATTCAATAAAATTGCCATTGGCTTCAACCACGGTCTCCAGACAACTTCAGAATCTCCTGCAATTCTTTTGGATGGTCTCATTGTTTAAGTTGGTGAATGCTGCCACGATCCTTGCCTTCAGTTCATCATTGGTGTTACAAGGAGCTTTATTGGTCTCTCACTCAATTGTGCCCCACACGTAATAATCAAGGGGTGTTGCAGTCTGGGGAGTTAGGTGGCCAGATATAAGGGGTGATGTGGTCGCAAAAATTGTCTGACAGCCATGACTGGATTCTCCTGCTTTTGTGGCATGGTGCAGAGTCCTGTTGTCAGGTATAGGGTCTTCCATCTGCCACCCTCTTGACCTATGATGGCACTACCTCCTCAAGGCACTTGCTGTAGGCATCTGTATTGAGTCTGAGGCCCTCGCCAACAAATTCAGAACTTCTTATCAGAACAATCAGTGAGTTTTCTGAATTGCTGTACCTTTGTAATCACCATTAGACTCATCCAACTCTTTCTGAATCCTCTGCTCTGTCCTCAGATTGACACCCAAACATTTTGAAATGTTTGTGTGTCACTGTTTGTAGTTGAAAGGGTTAAATGAGACATTTCTCTCTCTCTTTTTTTTTCCCCCCTTGCTCAACTACCCCCGATAAAATCAATAACAAACGCCACACATGCAGAAAATTGAAAATATAAAATGGCGACAATTTAATGATCAAACCCTGTGCATTTGATAAGCTATCACAACTGTTCTTCACAATGTTTTGGGAGAAACTTGCAGAAAAACAAAAATGAAAATCGTCTATGAACACAAAATGGATCTTATACACAATTTATCTTATCTTGTCTCTGCAATATAGATATCTTTCCTTTTTTTATGAACTTCATAGGTGTGGAATTTACTCAGATGAAAATAAATAGAAAGGACTTTAATCACTAGATCATCCACAGTAAATTTACATCCAGGTTCTTACAACATTTTGCCTTGGCAGATCACCTATTATCACAATGTGTGGATATTTAATAACAAAAGTGGTAAAAACAAAAAGAAACTAAATGAAACTGACCACTCTTTATACCCAAAAAACATATTTAAAAAAAAAAAAATTAATTTCAGCATCCCCTCTCCTTCATGAGTATATGTAATCACATGAATGTAAACATCACTTTAGTCTGATTAAGCCCTAAGGGATGAAATTTTATTACATCTTGGTAATCTATTGTTTTTAACCTCGGTCATTGATAATAATTTTTCTTATCAACTTCTTTGTTTTATACTGCCAACGATTATTTTTCTGATTCTATTTTTAAAGAAGTTTCGGAAAAAAGGCGCCTTAAATCCCCCCTTTTTTTCTTAAACGAGATACTTTTGCATCTATTTTAACAATAAAAGGGGAAATATGATCCTTATATATATATATATATATATATATATATATATATATCCCCAAGTATAAGATTGGTGGATATGGAATAAATTCCAATAACCAAAAAATGCTATTCTTAAAAGAGTGCTCAATACAGAGTAGAGCAAATATAATTAAAAAATTATAACATAAATACGTTATAAAATCACTACAAAAATAGCCATCTTTTTTCAATACTTCTGGTGTTTTATCAAGTGATGGTATTGAATGCAGAATAAAGGGTTTTAAAAGGTTCAAATCAATCAAACACCCCTTGCTAGGGGAAACATTGTTACATATATATATCTTACTTATTATAAAATGCAGATTGTGTGTGTGTGTGTGTCTGTACATTTATATATTGGATCGTATTTCCAACATTTTTCAACCAATTTCAACAAAACTTCACAGGACTGCATAAAATTACCTTGTGGTGGTTCTGACAGCACCAAAAATTGTAAACACAATTGTTTTTGCATGAAATCAATCTGAAAACATGATAAAACATGATTCTGTCACCAGAATGGAAGGGGAACAACTCATATCGAGTTATACTTATTATAAAACCCAGGTTGTTTGTGTGTGAGTGTGTGTGTTCATTTATATATGGGATCGGATTTCCTACATTTTTCAACCGATTTCAACAAAACTTCACTTTTTTTTTTGGCAGGTAGTGTTTTTATTGTCTTGCACACTTTTTTTTCTTTATTTTTACATTCAGAATGCTTTAAAATTCCATTTACAAGACAATTGTTTATAATAAAATTCTATTCAATCGATAGACTCATAACGATTGAAAACAATGTTTTTGTTTGGGTTTGACCAATTCATAAAAAAAAACAAAAAAAAAACTAATTAAGACATGCATGTCCGTCAACCTTAAACAATAATCTTTGTCAATTTTATTTTTCAGTCTTTATGATGGTCGATACTTGATCTATCTCTTACAGTTACATCCCCGGGCAACTCTGGGCTCTACTGCTAGTACATATATAATGGTGAATCATTAAGTGCATCACATAATATGTAGCGATTAACTGAATTTTGATCTGATATTTTTACTGTATAATGTTTGATCAATGTTATTAATATTCACCAATGAATTAGGTTCATTAAAGGAAGGAGATTATGTTTAAAAATGTTAGTAGCATTGTACAGGAATAAATGGATGCTGCTTCTTGATGGAGGATATCACACCGCTTGTTCAATGGCCATCTAAACTGTTCATTCTATGGAGACATCCCTTTGTCACATACATTGGTTAGGACATGTAAATTTTTATAAATCAATAGAGCAGTACCTCTCCACACTTTTTTTTAATTTGATTTTTTAAGACACCTAAAGAAGAAACTGAGGACACAACAGCCAAAAAGTAATAACAACAACAAAAATAAAGACATTAATCTGAATGTAAATAATACGTACTTGTCAGTGATACATATATTGGTAGTTTGGTGGGAGTACTTGACCCCTGCCAATTGCAAGTCAACGACCTAATTAGTATTTTTCTCTTTCATTTTTCTCCTGTTCTTTGTATTTTTTAAGCTAAAGCTTTCTTTCTCTTTTCCTCAGCTAATGTCATTCCTCACCCAACAAAATAAAATATCCATAAAAAATCCTTTTTGTTTCTTTTCCTTTCTATTTTCATTCTTTCTTTCCTTTCCAAATTATTTCCATTTGATACATTCTGTCTTTACCAGCTAGATTTGAGGAAGTCATTTTCTATTTCTTTCTTTAATGTAGGAGTGGGGGAGTCCCTCACATCAAAACAGCAGAAACTAGCCTTGTGTTCATGGAGATAAAAACATACTTGACAAAAAATAAAACCTACAGAAATAACAGGAAAGTATTATATTAAGTGTATGGTAGCAAGAGGAAGGAATAATGGGGATTAGAGTGAAACAATGTTTATTGTTGGTAAAGAGTAGAGGAATAGCGATTGGGTGTACGCATAGTGATGAGAGTTGAACCATTTCTTGCACCAATGTGGCCAAAGTCGTAATATACATTCAGTACACGTTTGGTTGATGGAGGTTAATTTCTATGCCAATTGATGTTTTTTTTCCACCCAAATTCTAAGTGTTAAGTGATAACATCCTCATCTCTTTCATACCGCAAGGATAATTGGGTCACTGGTCATTGTCTCATGCCAGAAAATTTTTCTCGTCAGAATCCATCTTTCACATTTACAAATCTACCATTTGTCCATGCATTCAATACTGTTGCTATATCTGGTCAAGTACTCCTGCTATTCATCTCAAGGTCCTGTAATGTAATTGATTCTGACAAGGAATCTCAACTTCAGTCACTTTCTCACCAACATGATGTGGCTTCACTCTGTCATTTTTACAAATATTTTCATGGCAACTGCTCTGACAAGCTTTTTTTTTCCTGGTGCCCTAACTACAGGAATTTAAATGTGCTATTAGACTGGCATCTAGGTCCCACCCTTTTACTGTTGAAATAGTTAAATGCAACCTCTACTTCTACTCCAACAATTTCTTATCTCGTACTTCCCACCTGTGGAACTCCCTTCCATTTACTTGCATCCCTGATAACTACAATCTTCAGAAATTTAAATGCAATGTCAATCACCATCTTCTATCTTCTTGAATCTCGTTCATTTTTTTGTCCTTTCCTTAATCCTCCCTATACTCAGTTTTCTCTTTCACTAAACCCCATGTATACTAGTCATTTTCATTCCCACATTGCTTGGGATGAAATGATTCAAAAAAAAAAGAAGAAAAGTTCCATTGATAAGAAGTAAATTCCATTCATGTAGCTTCTTACCAAGAGCTGCTACTTTACAGAGCAGACTCCCAAGGGGATGCTTTCCCAAATACTACAATCTTAACCTCTTCAAATTTAGGATCAACTGTTACCTATCCTACACTTAGTTCTTCCTTCTATATCCATACAACAAACTCATTTAGTAACTCTCTGTCTTGAGTGGCTCTTAGGCTTTGTAATTGGTGAACATTTTGTAAAAATAATTTTTCTTTTATTTCAATATTCCCCTGGGGCTGGGGAGGATTTCCTATCTATGTACTGTTTTTCTAAAATTTATACACTTTTACTCTGGGAAAAAAGTATTTCTTTTTAGCCTTTTTTTTTCCATTTTAAGCTTTCATTTCCCCTAAGTTGTCTTCAGAATATATTTTTTATTCAAACCTGAATTCTTTGATCCAGTTTTGTTTTGGTTATATTTTAACTCAAGTATTTATGTTAAGATTGCATATGTAGAAGTGACTTGAAATTTAAAGAATGATGTCAATTATCAATGATATATTCTTTTTAACCATTTCAACTCGAGCAAGGAAATAAAGCCAATAAGACACAAGAAGGTTACTGAGAGTAATAGAATGTCAGAAAGAAATATTATTAAAGAGAGAGGGTGATAAAAAAAAGGGGTTATGGTGTCATACGGCAACAAGTAATATTGAGGATCAAACTTGACTGGAAAGCAAGAAGCTGGAAGTTACACAAGAGAGAAGTATGAGGAAAAAACTGTTAGTATAGAACTTCTGGTTACATCTAGCAAAACTGTAAACTGATGAGACCTAGCTGCCAATCTAGTATTGTGCTTAAATTCATAAAGTCGAGGTACCAAAGAGGAAAGATCATCAGAAAAATTAACATGAAAATATTTATAGAAAAAGCATAGGGAAGCTACATTACGATGATAGGAAAGTGACTGAAGCTGAGATGCTATGTCAGGACCAATAACATTGCAAATTTTTCCTTGGATTTTATCAAGAATATTTCAATATATAGGAGAATCACCAGATTAGATGTGAAATCAATGATGAATGGCAAACCTCAAAATATCTAAGATAGATTCTGATAAAAATAATTGTCTAGTATAACACCATGAACACACTTTCCTAGCAATTGATTCAATATAATCTTTCCACTTGATGTCAGTGGAAAACGTTAGCCAGAGAAAGAGCATTGAGTCGTTAAGGTTAGCATCAGCCATGTTGATGGAAGATAAAAAAGGTTCTCTAAGACAATTAAAAGAGAGCAGTTTTGTTTTGGAGGCATTAAAATTAACAAGCCATTTCTTGCTCTCAGTTAAGAACAGACTGAAGATCATCTGCTAATTTGACGAGATCAAACCTATCAGATGTACCATTAAGATGAGAGCAAATAGTTGTCATCAGCATGGATACTGAATCAAGAACGTTCAAGGTCATTGATGAAAACCAGGAACAAAGTAGGTCCAAGGACAGAGCCCTGTAATTAATGTAAAAAGATCTAGAAGAATGGCCATTCAAGACAACTTTCATTACATAATTTCATAAGATTGAATCAAATGGATAAAAAATACCAATGTAATGTTTCATCCTTAGAATGAACTTCTTCAGGCTAATAATTATTTTATCAATGGAGTCAGTCTTTGAAGAAATACAACAAATACTAATAACAAATCTGTATGCCATAATTACTGTTACAAAAAGGACATTATTCTGAGGTTTTATGAATCTACAGAAATAATAATGAACTTTCTTACATAAGAATCCAAATAGATTTCTTGATAGAGAATCAGGACTAAATATTATAAATTAGTAAAGATGACCTGCATTTTTACAAAAAGAATGTCTGAATTTCTTCAAATAAAGTTATTTTTCATTATTAATTTTATGTTAGCTGTTGCATTTTATCACAACCTTAAAACTGTTATGTCCTTTATTGCTGATTCATGTTTCTTAAAACAGTCATAGCTGTTCTATTTCTTTGTCTCCTTACAAAGGCAAAATATGATATATGGTCAGTTTATAAGATAGGGGAATCTACCAACCTAATATAGCAAATATTTCTAGATATTTTACAGGAAGTATCTAAAAATAGACCACTTTTCTCAAGCATTGCTTCAGACATAAGAGTATATATCTTATGATTTTTTTTAATGTGAAGGGAAAGTGATTGAAGCCAAAATGCTATGTCAAGACGGATAACATTGTCGATTCTAGGGATTTTGTCAAGAATCTCTAGAGGTATAAAAGTACCAAGCCTGATGTGATAATAATATTCAGTGTACAGATAAATGGTAGACTTGTAAAGGTGCAGAATTGATTCTGGTGAGAAAAATTGTTTGTCACGACACAGGGAACCAACTTTCCTCACAGCAGATCAATATAATCGTTCCACTTCATGTCAGTGGAAAAAAACATTAGCCTGAGAAGGTTTTGTTTTAATATTAAAGATGAAAAAATAAGGAATACTTTCTTCATGTTATGTTTTTTCTTTATTTCAAGAACAATAAAATGTGACAAGCTTGAAGATTTGTGTAGATTAAAGAGAATATGTTGTAAATGATTAAATATATCACAAATTGGTTTGCAGTTTCAGGCTGTTGTATTTCTTGTTGATACTCTACTTTCTTATGAAGGCATGGTAAAGTAATGGTTAGTGGCTTGGATTGAGGAATTGGAGAGCCGAGTTCAAATTCCAGTCAAATCCATTACTTTCACTTATGTGCTAATACCCTTGGGAAAGGTATGAATCCTCAGCTTCTCCCCCCAGCTATGGGTAAATAGCAAGAAAGACCAGGTTCTATAGCCTTGGATGGCAACTGGTCTACTGCAGAAAGAAATGGCAACCTACTGCAGGAAAAAAAAATCAGTCATGTATCAAAAGATTGTCAGTCATGTATATTAAAAAATACATAATCGCCCAAGCGTGTATTACGCATGGCACATAACTGACTGACTCTACTTTCAAATTGTCCAATTGAGCTTAACTGTGATTAAATGAAGACATTACTAGAGGATAAACCTTATATGATACAGGAGACAGCCAACATATTGCAAATAACTATGTGTTATTGTGTCATGTTAGTCATTTCGCAATGTAGTATTGACATGGAAAATAAAAAACTAATAGACTTTATTTTTGTATACAATTTTCCACTTAAATGTAATGAAGATGTTCTATTTTTGAAACAAACAAGAGAAGTGAAGACTTTATAAAAACTACCCAATTGAAGATATCAAGTGAAATGAACCACCATTAACCATACGAAAGGCTGGCCTTGGTCTAAAACAATGTGGTGTGCTGGAGCTGGAAGCTTGTCTTCCTAAACAAACTTCTTTCAAAGAATCAAACAAGTCATCAAATACCACTGCCAATTAGACCAGCTGTAGTCAGCAATAGAGAAAAAGCATTTCATCAGGACGATGCTCGACTGCATGTTTCTTTTGTGGTTAGACAAAAACTGTTGCAGCTTTGCTCAGATTTTTTTACTCACCCACTATATCCAATGTTGTGTGAACAAATTTCCATTTCGTCTATTTAAGAATAGTCTTAATGAAAAAGAATTTTAATTTCCTGGAAGAGTGTAAAAGACACCAAGAATAGTCTTTTACTGAGAAAAATAAAATGTTTAAGGATAATGACTAGTCTTCACTCAATTATTCCAGTACAATGCAGTGGAATACTTATAAAATGTCTACTTTTTTTTATTTATTTTTTTTTTAATCATTTCATCTCAATCAAGGCAATAAAGCCACTAAGAAACAAGGGGGGGAGGTTACTGTATGTGAAAGAAAAAGAAAAACATAATTAAAGAGTAACAACAACACAGTTTAGAAATAAGCTAATGAAAAAAAAAAACTCATCTACTGGACAATGGTGTTTTAGTTTTAAGTACTCCTCTTGAACCTCACACACTTTTCACATTGACCTTTGCATTTTGCAAAGTCCTCCTTCAGGGTTGCCATCAGCTGCGTTATTGTATTTTCTTTAATCTCATCTGTGGTGTTTCAACAGCAATTTTTGGAAAACAAGTTGCAGGGAGCTAAAGCTGGACTATAGGTGAAGGAATATGTTACCAAAAAAAAAAATTTACACAAGACATGAAGAATCTATTCACTCATTATGAACGCAATCTTCACACATCACACAGGCTTATTCTGTTGTTTCTCATAGCCATCTGAGTAACAGATTATATACCTGGAAAATGCTGTGAAATAAATCAGTTGAAAAAGTTATGGTTAAAACAAGTAACAAAAAAGAATGAGTTCAACAGCACAAAATCTGTTGAAATCTGATCCTAACAATGAAATATGTCCTTGACAGATGCATGCAATATATGAAAGTGATTATACAGTAATCCCTATACTATAGCAGGTGTTATGTTCCAGAACACCCTGCGATAGGTTAAAATCTGTGAAATAGAAACAGGATTGGATAAAGTGATTCATCTGGGTATTGCAATGTATATTTTTTAATATTTTTATATATATTAAAGTTTTATAAGGCTTCCCTACAGTCTTATAAACCTTTTCTACACTCTTAAACACTTTTTAAACATTTTAAAATCCTTCTTGATGCAGCAAATGCAGGATTCGTTGACGTCGTAATGGTAGTCAAAAGCCACCATTACAGCATTCTCCCTTCCTTCAGCATAGCATCCTGGGTAAGACGATAAACTACATCCAACAGCAAGACCTCAGAACAGGAGGTTTTGAGGAGCATGAAACCACCTTTTAATTGCTGGTGTCCCCAGGTCCACCCTGGCCCAGGTTGGTAGAACCTGTTAAGGTCCCAACTATGGGAAAATAGTTAACCCCAAAACTGGGGTCAAAGCACAGTGAAAATGTAGAAATAAATTTTAATACCAGCAATTAATATTTTTATGAAAAATTATTACCAGCAATACATTTTTGAAGGAAAAATATTACCAGCAGTAAAAATCTTGTTGGCATTAAATAACCCATTGAGGCTGATATGTCATAAAACAAACCAAACCAAACCTTCAGCATATTGAGAAGTTTCACCTTCTCCGGTATAGTAAACATCTTCCTCTGGCACTTGTATTCACTGCCAGAAGGCTTAGAAGATGCAGAACATTTGGGCGACATTGTAGAGCTTGAAATAACTGAGCAGCATAGGCTGACAAAAGCTAGGATTCTGGGAACTGAGGCTGTGGTCACTAAGCCAATCAGCACGCAGGATACTGGACAGCATGCTCTGATTGGTCATGTCTCTTCTATCGGCCAATAGTGTGACATGTACAAAATCATCTGGGAAAACTTAGCCAAATTTTGATCGGCTGCAGAAACCCGTGATATACCAAGAGAACCATAATATTAACTTACATTGAATATTTTTTAAAGTCATCGATTCACTGAAACCATGAAAGGTGAACCGTGACATAGCAAGGGATTACCATATTCCATCTACAAAATTCCACCTTACTTTCTGAACAACTTAATAGAGATTATCTCTAAAAGACTTATTGAATTATCAAGAGTCGAGGACGGAAAGTGTGATACTGAAATCTGAAGACGCATTGGGATAGCAAAAGCTAAGTATTATGAAACAGAAAAACTTTGATAGAAATAAGAGAGTACTGAACTATTACATAATATTACTTCTCCTATATGGCAGTGAATGCTGGACAATCGCCTCATGGATGAAAAAGAGATTGCAGCAAAAAAATGTAGTTCTACAGAAGGATACTGAGAATGCCATGCACTGAACATGTGAGCAATGACAAAGTTTTAGAGAAAATGGAAACAAAAAGGATATGATTATTTAACATCAGAAAGAGAGAGTTGAAATTTTTAGGGCCCATAATGAGGAAAGAGGGCTTGGAAAATCTGATACTCACAGGATATATTGAAAGCAAGAGGGACAGAGGAAAACAATGCATAACCTATGTAGTAAGCTTGTGTAAATGAATGGTGAAGAAGGTTTAGGAGAAATAAATTACAAAGAACAGGAAATTGTGGAGAGCCATGATAGTCAATGTACTGAAGGAACACAGCACATAGAAGAAGAAGGGTTCAATATGTTGGCCTTCAGTTTCCCTACACAATTATCATTCAACAACATTTCAAACTCCATCCTGGAACATTCTCTGTGTTTATCTGGTTTTTTAATGTCATACCCAATGAACAAACTTCAGTAAATTCTCTTTTTCTATTAGCATTCTACTAATATCAAAATCAGAACATTAATTTTTTTATATGATAGTGGGTCAGCAAATTCGTATTGGTTATAAATAGAACAAGAGAAATAATCAAGTAGAAAAAATTGTGAATTTGTTCAACAATAAATATTTTTTTATAAACACAACAAATACATAATATATAGTGCAAAAGTTGATAAACACAATAGAGTCCTTTGGTGTGTGTGTTACTGAAAGAATTTGAGTTACTGTACTGTATGTGTGAAAATGACAAGCTTTAGTTAGCTATATTTGTTTTTATAGGAAAATTAAACAGATGTTTTTGTGTATTAAATAGAAAAAAGTATTGTCTTGACTCACTGATTGTTATAGAGTTATCGCTCATTAACCAGAGACTCTTCTTGTGGAATGGAATATTTTGTGGGAGTGAGCGTTAAGCCTGGAGATGGTTGACAAAGTTTGTTGTTGTATTGAAGATAAAGTTTGTCTCCTTTGCTGTGTTGATTTCCAATGAAGTCAAGTGAATTGGTTTCAATATTTTAAGTGCCCACTGACCAAGTCGCGTCGAAGTTTCGTTTTTATTAGTTCTCTTGGTCACGTGGGGAGGCTCGTAAACATGTTTACATTTTATGGCGTCAACTTGAGGTCAAAATTTGGGTCGGTACCTTCGGACGTAGTTGACAACACCTAATTAATATTTTACAACCAATCAAAATACATCAGTTGTTATATCTGGTTGGGAGCGTCTATGTGTTTAACTTGCACAAAATTTAAGATTTAAAAAATGTAGGAATCTGATTCTACAATATAGACATCACGGGAAGAGATGAAATTTTTTTATGTAAGCTGTAGACTAAACATAAAACTTGACATATCAAGATTATCATCATCTAGGTCAGTGTTTTTCAAATTTTTTAAGCAACGACACACCTAGGAGCAAATGAAAATATCACAGCACACATAGCAACATTTTGAAAGGATATACATTTAAATGTTATGAAATAAAACCATAGATTTTGCAATAAAACTGATGAAGCCATTTCAGCTAATGTGGCATATTCCTTTTGTATTCGTTATATAGGAATAAAGTGCCACTGCCGACACTTAAGTTTGAACACAGATCACCAGTGTGCAAACACAGGTGATCCCATTATTGAATTAAGCAGAGACCCTATGACCATAGAGGAAACGCATAAATAGGAAGTCACATGATGTCTAAATGATAACTATTTCTAGTCTATCCTTTATTACTATACAAACCACTATTCTCCATTCTATTCACTATACTATTTATCTATTCAGATCACTATACGGATTACTATTCAAGTGAGTATTATTGAGCAAGTACTATTAGTGCAAGTGTTATTCAAAGGTATCTGACACCAGCATTGTTCAATGGCATTACTATAGTTGTATCTACGATTACAAAGTCTCTACCACTATGAGCATTACAAAAGTAACAACAAGTATTTGTTGGCATCACAAAAGAGGCAACAAGCTTTTTTTGGCATTACAAAAGTATTGAAATCCAAAATGTATCAAGGAGTACCATCAAATGTTTTATTTTGAGCTCCTGATCACTATAAATGGTGGCCAATTCTTCTTCTTCACATAAGTGAAATCCAATATTAGAAGTAACATTTAGGAAGGGATTTCAAATCCAATCCTACTTTTGCGGTACACTAGTGTGCTGTGGCACGGTGAGAATCATTAAATCATTAAATAATCATTAAATAATCTAATCATTAACATCCATCCATTTCATTGGTCAATCATTAGATTTATTTTGCTTTTATGATTCACTCTTATTTATTTATCCTCCTAAAAAAACATTAACCACCCAAATTAATGATGGTGATGGTTCTCTTTCAAGAAAGAATGCAATGTGCCTGAGTGAATTTCTAGTTGAGTAATGACTTGCACAAATCCAGAATCACACACTCCAGATTCAAGCAGCAAGCTGAGGTCCAGGACAGCTAATAGAGGATCAATTGTAATGAATGGCAAGATTAAACTTCATTTCCTTTCTTGCACTTCACATCTTGTTCTCCTTTATGTGCTGTGGGCCCTCAGGACATAGGTGACCATGGCTCTCCACAACTTCCTGTCTCTTGTAGCTCTTAATAAACTTTCTCTTTCTCTTATTTCTCCTAATCCCTGTTCTGCTATTCATTTGCACAAGCTCACCAAATATGTTATGGGTTGCTTTAGTATTAGTTTCCTTCCTGTTTCCATTTTCTCCAAAACTTTGTCGCTGCTCAGATGTTCGGTCCATGGTATCCTTCTGTAGAACCACATTTTTGTTGCTTCAAGTCTCCTCTTCGTCTTTAAACGGATTGTCCTGCACTCACTGCCATACCATACAGGAGGACAGATATCATGTAACAGTTTAGTACAGTTTTTCTTGTTTCTAGTGAAATTTTCCTATTTCTTGTTACTTTGCTTAGCTTTTAGAATGCTTTTTTGGCTATCCCTACATACTTTCAGATTTCAGTGTCACACTCTCTGTCCTTTGCTAAAAACACTTCCCAGATATTTAAATTTATGCATTTGTTTGATTTTGGTATCTCTGATTTGAAACTTGGCCTCATTCTTTTGCTAACAACCATACAATATGTCTTCTTGCAGTTGACGTTTAATCCTTTCTTCTCGCTTTCCTTCACTATCTTCTGTAGTTTCCTTTCCATGTCTGTTATCATATGTTAAGATTGTGGCCACTAATAATGAATCCTGGTAAGACTTCTAGTTCTCTCACAATCACCTTGCTATATAGGTTGAATAAGTCTGGTGAGAAGGCACATCCTTGTCTTACACCCCTTTCTATTTTTGTATATTTACTGAATTCATTTTCTATCTCTATACAGACAGTTTGCTGCCTGTATAAGTTCTTGATTATTCTAATATCTTTCTCAAATATATCAAGTTGCTGAGCAGATCCAACAGATCTTAGTGCCGTACTTCAGGGGTCAGCAACCTACAGCATAGTCAGGGTTTCATTTATTTCTCAAGAGTTAACAAGGATTGCAAAAGCTTTCCGAAATATATCTGTTTTAACAATAAATTATCTGTTGGAATTACAAGTTTTATTTTTTTTAATTCAACTTCACCAATGGAATCAAGCATTTTTACAATTATAAGAAAAAGAAACTATTTGAATACAACATGTGGTTGCATCTAGCTAGTTCGACAGTAAAACAGTGAGACCTAATTGCCAATCTAGTAGTATGCTTAAATTCATGGAGTCAAGGTATGAAGGAGGAAAAGCTCATCAGAACAATTGTCATGAAAATATTTGTAGAAAAGACAGAGGGAAACCATGCCATGTCAGTGAGAAATTGGTTGATGTCAGACATTCTGGATTTTGTCAAGAATCTCACAATATATAGTAGGAGCCCCAGACTAGATATGACAACAATATTCAATGCATAAATGAATGGTAGATGTATAAATATACAAGATAGAAATTTCCTGGCATGACATAGTAAACCAACTTTTGTAACAGGCAAAAAGTTACTCTCTTGGAGGTTAGCATCAGCCATGCTGATGGCAAGCAGAAAAGCTTCTCTAGGATGATTAAATGAAGAGCAGCTGCCAGTTTTATATGTAGTTGGGAACAGATGACATCAAGGTTGTTGATGAAGATAAGAGGTCCAAGGATTAATGTGAAATAAATTCAACATCACCTTCATAAGAAGGAAAATATTCATTCAGAGCAGAATCACCTTCATAAGTCCAGCATACTGAATTCTCTTGAGATACCTAGAGCAGTTTATCTGAAAGGTAATGCCCAATTACAGAATTCTACTGAATTATTTACATTTTTGGCTGTTAGTCCTTCATTTCTTAGTTCCATATGCCATGACCTCAGTTATCTTCCTTTAACTCAACTCCCCATTCACCACTGCAGGAGCCAGGTATTGAACTCATAACTGTTTGGGTCAAGTCACTAGATCCAACCAACACATTTATCCACTGGGCCATGTGTCCTTGGGACATCAGTGTATGCATTTTTTTGGAACTTAATATCTTAGTAACTATTTTGCAATATCAGCTCTGCTAAAATAAAAAAAAAAAAAAAAAAAAAAAAAAAAAAATGATTACTAAAACATTAAGTTTAAGTCCCAAAGATTCATACACTAATGTACCCAAGGACACATGGCCCAGTGGGTAAATGTGTTGGTTGAATCTAGTGACTTAACCCAAAGAGTTGTGAGTTCAATACCTAACAACAGTGGTGATGAGTAAAAACTTGGAAAGTTGAGTCAGGAGATAAATGATACACTTGGAAGAGGCATGGCATGTGAAACTAGAATGATCCCTGGTGGATAAAATAAAGGTTTTTAATTCAAAATGACAATAAACAATATAAGGTATCTACCAGGGTAAATTGTTCTGGTTTCCAATGCCATGCCTCTTCCAGATTTCCCTTTAACTCTCCCAGTTTGTTTACCACTGCAGTAGCCAGGTATTGAACTCACAACTTTTTGGGACAAGTCATGGGATCTGACTAACACATTTATCCACTAGGCCATGTGTCCTTGGGGACATTAGTGTATGAATTTTGGGGACCTATAAACTTAATGTCTCAGTAACCTTTTTCTTTTTAACCAGAGCTCATAATGGTTACTAAAACATTAAGTTTATAAGTCCCAAAAATTCATACACCAATGTCTCCAAGGACACATGGTCCAGTGGATAAATGTGTTAGTCAGATCCCATGACTTGTCCCAAAGAGTTGTGAGTTCAATACCTGGCTATAGCAGTGATGAAAAAAACTTGTTGAGTTAAAGAGAAGAGGTATGGCAGGTTGAACTTAAACAATCTACCCCCAGTGATTCAGTTTGAAATTCCCAGAATATGGCAATAAAGATGAGGCTTGTAACTGTCCACATTTTATTTTGTCCATGGGGATACATACCAGGCTTCTTCCAGATGTCTCTGGTATCTCCCTTTACCTCAACTCTCCTTGTTCACCACTGCCGTGGCTGGGTATTGAACTCACAACTGTTTAGGCCAAGTCACTGGATTCAGCCAACACATTTATCCAATGGTCCATGTGTCCTTGGGGACATCGGTATATGAATTTTGAGGGCTTGTAAACTAAATGTCTCAGCAATCATTTTTTTTTTTTTGAAACCAGAGCTCATATTATTAAAAGTAATAACAACAAAATTGCAATGAGGTCTGGTAAATTTAAAAAAAAAAAAAAAGGAAGAAAGCCTACTAAGACATTTAGTTTGTAAGTCCCAAAAATTAATAAATGTGTTGGCTTCACCTAAAGAATTGCGAGTTCAATACTTGGCTATTGTAGTGGTGAACAAAAAGCTTGGAGAGTTGTGTTAAAGGGAGATAACTGAGACATGGTGGGAATAGAACACCCTACAGAGGTGGGGATAATGGTTGGTTGGTTTCTAAATTTGAGTACAATTGATTACAAATTAACTGCTGCCATTTCTACAGAAATCCATAAAAAAAAAATGCTTATTCTTTTTACAAAATATCAAATAATCTCAAGTTAAAATTAAAAAAAAGTTAATATTTATATTATTCAAAACACATACTTACCTTTTTTCCCTTTATTAGGGGAAGTTGATTGAGGTTCAATTTATAATAAATTTACATAGGAAATAGAACCATTATATATTTGTAGAGGAAAAGTCTATGAAAACCAAAGAAAAGAAATAATTTTCAGACACAGCTCTACAAATATTAAATAATTTTTTTATTGAGTATAAAATTAATGTTTTCTTTTAAGTTGAAAGAAACAAATTATAAACTTCCTCAATGTTCATGCAAAAAAAAAAAATGTTCGTTGTTTTTTTTTTTGTGAAATAATCATGGGAAAATGCACAATTTATGTTATATCCATGCATAATAAAATTAGCAGCAGGCTGTCAGCTAAGCATCAACAGAAATACAGTTTTGATGACTACACTTTGTGTCGCTTGGGTATTTTTGTAATGTAAACTGTGCAAACTGGTTGACGAAAATACTTTAAAAGTGAGAAATAATTTACAAAAATGAACTTTAGTCCACAATAATTTGAGTAATCAGTATTATTTACATCCTGATTGAAGATATACTGAAAAACTAGTGATTTAATATATGTTACACTGTTCCAAAGAAAAAAATCGGATCGGAGGAAGTTAAACTTATTAAAAAGTTAAAATTTATTAAACTCAGAAGTTTTATTGGTTAATAAATATATTTCTCAATTTTTAATATTGATTTTTAAGAGGGAAAAGATTGTTAATAATTTTCTGCATGTGAGTCTTTATTTTTTTAGAATATGACAAGAAATGGTTATCTGCTTTTTCAAAGGTTGAATTGTATTTGAAACACTCTTACTGATTGTTCAATAAATCCTAATGTGGAAATTTGATGTTTGTGTGATCCTACTTTTGCACAGAATTGAGAGTTTAGTGAAAAATTGTAGAAAAAACTCAATAGATTTAACTGAGTTCTACACACACGCACACAAACATAGTATGTCATCTGGAGAGAAATAATCATTTTTTGTTTTTTTTTCAAATTACTATCAATTAACAATAGTAATTTGAAAAATAATTATTTCTTGAAGGGGCGAGTTTCTGTAGAACACTAACTTGCTTATAAATAAAAAAAAAATAAAAATAATAATTGTATACTAATCCCAGTCAAAGCCTTGGATAATGGGGTACCTAATGCAAACTGAGGTAACCACAGTAGTAATGGACTGCAAGGCAAACTTGTTGGCTGTGTAGCATCCAGAATATTTAAAATCTTAACTTTAGGCCAAATCATTTAAGACAAAAAAAAGTTGATTGATTTAATATGTCAACCCTTGCTATTTGCTAAATTCTGTATGGTTCACACAGTGAGGATCAAACTCACTACTCACTAGTAATGGTCAACCAGACTAGCCTTGTTAACCATTACCCCCACAATGCAGTGTCTTTGAAAAGAAGGGTTTGAATGATTGTGTTAGATTATTCTTCCAAGTGGTCTTTGAAAATTCATTCAAAAGACCTGACTTTTATTCAAACAAAGAAAACAGGAATTGGGTAGTAAGAGAACATTGCTTAGAGCTACAAAGAATAGGAAGCTGGAAAGAGCCATGATCACCACACCCTGAAAAGAGAAAGCACATAAAAGAAGATGTGCACATGAATACAGTTTTTTTTTTTTTTTTTAATTGATAATGCTTGTTTGGTTTTTACAAAGTCTTATCAAAAAGAATTGGGACCGGTGTGATAAAAAGAAAATTACCACACACATCAAGTCGACTTTTAATTTCTTTAGAAGTAATCACTTTCTGAAGCCACACACTTTATTCAGAATAGTTTCCATTGATGAAAGCGTTTTCTGGAACCCCTTTTATGGGATAGCGAGCAGTGGCCTTGTCACATTCTCTTGGATTTCATCAATGCCATAAAATCTTGTTCCTTTCAAGGGGGATTTGATTTTTGGAAAGGTTGAGATCTGGGAAATATGCTGGTTGTTGGAACTGGGGAATGTTGTCTTTAACGAAAAACTGTTCCACAAGCTGCACTGAATGGGCAGGTGTGTTGTCATGGTCAAGTTGCCATTCACCCAATGTAACACATCACAATAATACTTCTTGTTTACTGGCTGATCAAGTGGGGCATACTCATGATGAACAATGTCCTAATTAATCAAAGAAAACTCATCAGTGTTATCACATTGTGCATTCTTTGGTCTCAGACAAGTTGGCGTCTTCCACTGCAAATAGCCTTGGTTTCTTGGTCATAGCCATAGATGCACAATTTGTCACCTGTTATGACTGTTTTCAAGGAGTTATAAGACAAGTGCTACAAAGCATGTTATAAGTAATGCCTCAGCAACTTGCATGTCATCTATATCACTTAGTCTGAAGACTAACTCCAAATGTCTTCTCTCTTACCTGGAGCTCTTTATTTATAGTTATGGACTAATTCATATAGTCACCAGGGGTGGACTATTTACTCTACAACACTGTCCCTTTTGAGATTAATACTTTTTATAAATATTTTAGTTTTTATGAGTATTAGTACTTGACTTTATAGCATTTCTATCTCGGATCCACTTCCAGCTTTTCAGTACACTTTCTTTTTCTGAAACTTGTCCTTGTGCCAGCACCACAACATGTCATGGAGCCTACATCAAAAACATCATATAGCATTTTTATTGGTTCTTCCAGGTCTTTTATTAACCTTCTTTTCAGCTGACTATGGTGCCTTTTATGTTGAAATCTTTTCCCTTTTCCATGTAAATCAACTTCCTGATTCTTGCTGCTATTATGCTGTCTTCCCACATTTCTTTGCCTTCCTTCTAAGCTCTAAAGAATATTTTATTGCCAACCTTGAAACTTTTGGTGTTGTTTTTGTTATCAATTTGTTTTTTTTTGATTTGGTAATAATAATAATAATTTATCATATTTGAAACATTTTTTGTACATTTGTCCTTTGCTTGTATCAATGAACTTTCTTTTTCCTGAATTTCTTCAGCATCGTGTTTCAGACTTAGAATTCTCTGGCAATTCTCCACTATTTCTTGTAGTGTAATATTACTGCTTTGTTCAATTTTTGTTAAAATTTTCACTCATATTTTAGCATCTTTTTAGCTGTTAAATCTTGAATGAAAATTAAACCTTTTAATATATCTGGAGTCATTTCTTTTAATCTAAACTTTTCACATTTTTTGTTGATGATGTTAGCCATGCACCTCCATTAAACAGAGAGCTCTTGTCACTAAAGATTTTCATCAGAATGTGTACTGTGTCTTCAAACTCAATTTCCCCTGTTTTTTGGGGTAATATGTAGTTGCAGTATTTTTCATACTCTACCAGAGCTATTTTCCTAAGCAACAATCTCTTTTTTTTTCTCTAATTCTTTTCAGTGGCTGCATTCCTGAATGAATATTTGTTCATATGTACAAAAATACACAGAAAATGTCAGTTCCTCATCAGGATTGTATACAAATTCTGATATGGTGTTTTGAACAGTGTCTGGCTTAAGAGACATTGAAAATTTTTTTTTTCTTTAGAACTATATTCAATAACCCCTGTTGCTGTTTTTGTACTTTTAGCAATTGCTGATTTTGTTGTTTCTGTTTTGTTGAATTTCAAATATTGAAGGCAAAAATTTGCTCCATATTCACAAGAATTTTTTTCCCTACACCCAGGAGAAAAAATTTTTTTTCTTCTACACAAGAAAAAAAAATTTTTTTAAACCAATGTAGTTAAAATTCTTGTCGTCACCCATAGCCTTGTTCCCAAAGCAACAAGTAAATATTTTTTCATACTTGTTCACTCAGCATGAGTTTCAAAAATCCTTGTAACTCCATTTACAACTCTTATAACTGTAACGAGGATTCAGGAACTCATAAGTCACAAGAGTTCCAAATCTTAGTCATAACGGTTATAAATCACCTGAGTTTTGAATCTCTCGTTGCCATTGTTATAACATGCTTCATAGCGTTTATAATATAAGTAATGCTTTGGCTACTTGCTGTGAGGCCTGTATTAATTAGTCTGAAGACTAACTCCAAACAGCTACTTTTTCCCTAACACTGACCTGGAGCTCTTTATTTGTAGTTATGGACTAGTTCATATAGTCACCAGGGGTGTACTACTTACTCCACAACACATCCTCCGACAACTCACACATGATTATTTGATGGTGTTTCCAAAAAGCTGCTCATACATCTGCAATGATTCCATCATTTCTGCAGTTTGTGCATCTCCCCAAATGTGTGTCACTGTTGACATTTTGTTGGCCATCTTGGTAACATTGGAATCACTTGTACACAACACACACACTTTCTGCAACTTTGCATAGGTCCCTGCCCAAGCTTTTGGTAAAATTTGATGCTGATTCACTGCCATGGCCATTGATGAAAATTCTGTGATGTGGTAAGATGACCACACTCTACACACTTTCATTCCAAAATGTTATAAACAAGGGAAGTGAGCAAGAATGTTATAACTTAATGTGCATTCATGACTGAATTCAAGATCAATCTGTACCAAGTAGTTTTACTCTGCATACTTTAGCTTTGTTACCATAGCAACAGTCACAATGCTTTTTGATCAGACTTTGTATATAAAAACAATGAATCTCATTTTTTCTCCAACTTGCTTCCTAACATGTTGATATCTTTTTATTATTATTATTTCAGGACTAGATCAGAAACCTTCCCATTGGACCAATTCTCAAGTGAAACAAAACCAAATGAGGCTTCTCGTGGAACTCATCTGGATGAGGAATTCTTTCTGATAGACTAATATATTTGAAACAAACACAACCATGAATGGCCAAGTAGAGGCAGCCACACACACACATTGAATGAAACTTGAATTTGCATTTAGATTTGGAAAGAAGGAACGAACGAATGAAAGTCCTCTGCTACTGTGTTTCTTTTTCTTTTGTCTTCCAGCAGCTGTGATTTTGCCCATCACCATTGCTGTTCTGTTCCCAGGATTCCTTTGTGTGTTACACTTTGATTGCATATCCTCCATCTTTCTTACATATGACACAGATAGCTGCATATATATATGGCTATCCAATGACTGTGATTTGATCTCCTTGATGGATGGATTTTTATGTTAAAAAAGAAAAGAAAATTCAATAAAATCAGTTAAAGGATATTTGCAAAGAACAATTTTTTTTTTACATTGAAATCTTTTTGAACAGAAATCTATAAAATGCTACTATTATTTATTTATTTATTTATAAGAAACATTCCAAACTGAGAAATGGTAAAATTTGCAAAGGCATAAAAAAAATATTTTCAAGCTGTCAAAGATGCCATTCGACTGACAGTATGTGTACAGCAGACAGTTTAAAGAAGAACTTTTTGTATAATTGGCATCAAAGATTTTCAGTTTTAAAGAATTTTCAATGCTGGCATCAACAATACCAAAAACACATATTCTTATACTGTTTTTTTTTTTTTTTTCATTTTGCTGACAAAACATTTCCCTTTGCTTCTGAAAGAAAAAAAATGTTGATAAACATTTTATGCAAAAAAGAAGTGAGGGCAATGCATAAAAATGAGGTCCCTCAGCTCAGCTTTACTCTGAGAAGATTAATGAGTTTATGGTAGGAATGGACATAAAAATCAACCCAAAATCCAACCTTGCAGGTTCATACTTAAAAGTTCTTTTATTTCTACTTAGGAAAATAAGATTTTACAAAGGAAATTAACTTTGTTACTTAAGACGTGAGTTAGAATATCTGGTTAGTTTCTGGACAAGTAAGCTTTCACGAAATTAATATTCTTTGTGATATTTACATTTTTTGTTCATGCTTCACACTGCTTGAAATTTAAAAAAAAAATAAATCTAAATCCGTTATTTGTCATATTTTAGTGATTTGATTTGTTTTTCAAATTCATCCTTAGTCATTTGGGAAAATATTACTTTCTGATCAAAAAATTCACACCACTTTTTTTTTTCTTTTTTTTTTCCATTTCTAAAATGAATTACCCATTTTACCCTCAATTCAAGAATATAGAGAACATTATTTACAGAAACTTCTATTTTGTATTTAAAATGCATAGGTAGACGACATGTTCAATGTCTGTACAAAAAAATGGCTGTAATTAATATCACTTTAATTTATTTTAATTCTATAATCATGTAGTCTAACAATCTAATTATTGAAAAACCATAGATATAGTAATTTTCATTATTTCTGTTAATATCATTTCATTGTTCATATTTTGTTCATTTGTAGATGAAATAAAAAGGTTTAATGTCTGTAGAAAGAAATGGCTATAAATGATATCACTAAGTTTCTTTTAGTTATTCAATAACTATGTAGTCTAACAATCTAATTCTTTTTCTGTTTTTTTTTAAATAGTCACATAGTGTTTATCTTACTTAGTAGCAAAACAAAAATAGCATTGATACTGGGAGGCAGGTGCAGCAGAATGGCGACAGATTTGTTCTCTACTTAATCATTGATGGCTGAAGTGGTTAAAGCAATGTCCATGAAAAAAAGGACTCCCAAGGTGGCAAATGTGTGTTCAAATCTTGTAGGAGACTACTACTTTATTTATGATTTCATTCTATTTTTCTCTAACCAAGTGTTCATCAACCCAGTATGTTGTGATAAAAATCTATAAGATGGAGTAAAAAGTATTACAAAATAAAAGTGAAAATGCTTCATCAAAAAAAAAAGTAATATATAAATGACAATCCAAAGAAAATATAAAACATTTGGGTATGAAAGCACAATACAAACATATTAATATTTTCTTGAATATTTTTTAAATGAAACTCTAAAAGAAAAAAAAGAAAAAAATGTCCTCCATTTTGGTTTGATGGTAGATCAAAAGAGCCAAATTATTCTGCTTACTGATTCATAGCACACTGGTTCAATTCAATGTTCATTAGAATTTAAATGTCCATAAGTGGAAAAAAAAAAAAAAAAAGAAGATATGTGGGCCCATTAAACAAATTCTCAGTAATACTTTCCATGTCCTCATATTTTCTATGAACAATAGTTACCAAGAAAAGCCTTAAATAATTGAACACATTAATTTCCAACAAATACCACGTTCAAGAGAAAGATATATCTCTTTTCTCCATTTTATCTAATCACTTGATATAGTTTTAACAGGCCCGTATCAACAGTTTACAAGTGGAAAGCATCTTGCAGGTTTCATTTGTAAAATTGAAAAACTTACATTAATATTTTCAGTACAATTATTGACTTTTTTTCCTTAAATTCTCATGGGTAAAAGTTTTTTTTTTGTAAATAATTTAAAATCAAAGTTTTTGACTTATTAAACAATTATTTTAATGTACACAATAATAAATTTGCATAAATTCTTGTATAATTAATATAGTTTATATATATATATATATATATATATATATATATATATAAATAATTTCTTTGTGTTCAGTATAATTCTTTCAATCCAGTGTGATGCATTTTTTTTTACCTTTGGAGAGGATTTTTGGCTAATTTCTATGTCCATACCTAGTTCATGGTAAACGTAGGATAAATTATTATTCATCATATTGTAGTGTTTTTAATTTTTTTTTTTTTTTTGTTTAAATAACCAATTCATTCAACGGTGAAACTGGCAGTAATTTTGACAATTATTATTTTGTCCAGTATTTCTGTGGAAATCTTTGATCAGCTACTCATCTCCAGCACCCAATAAAAGCAGTCAAAAGGTTGTCATCTTCACCAACATAATTTTGTCCATAGTCTAAAATAACAAATTTACTCCAGTGCCAAGATAATAATGGTTTAGCCCATGTAGTTTATTGTGTTTGTTGTCTTCAAGAATGACAAACTGTATCTTTTAGATAAGCAGATCTTTGATTTTGCTTTGCTTATTTTTTTTTTTAAATTGTGACCAAGTCTATGTAGAAAAGTTTACAGGTAAGAAAAATATATTTGCTGAAATATTTTACTTTAAACTTTATTATTCTTCTTATTAAGAAAAAGACACATTTTCTTCAACTTTTTTTCTAGTATCTAAACCTTAGAAATTTTAAATCTTTCATAATTTCTATTATTATTTCTGTATGAATATATGTTAATTACAAAAAAAGGAATTTAATGTCAATTAAGTAATCCAGTTATCTAATATTTTAATCACTAATCTCATTCATTAGTGAGGTTTTGCATAATTTGATTGTATATTTATTTATCAGTATATGTGCAAATGTCTATTGTCGAGTGAATGTATGCATGTGTATTTGATAAAATGATGCAACCTTTTCATACCATTTATAATGAACTACGTTTTATCTCTTTTTTAAATGCTTTACATTATGAAAATTTGAAATTCCTAGTATATGCAAGCTGAACATTATACAATAATTATTCACTTTGTTAAAATCTTATTGGATGACATTTTATAAAAAATATCAAATCACAGAATTTTAAACCAAAGCAAAAACACCAGCCAGACCAAATATTAAAAAAAAAATAATCAAAAAAGAAATAATAATATTGGCAACTCAGTTTTGAATTAATGATATACACTGCCCTGAAATGGTTATTTATAAGTCACACGAGTTCTAAATTTTTACATACACATATATTTAAATACTAGATACTTATAACAGTTGCTCTGTCACTGAGCCATTATTTTGGAGCACCCAGTCAGGATAAAAATCCATACCCTTGCAATAAAAGATTGTTAACCGTTACTTCATGGCTGGTGCCCAGACACATATTTAAATAACAAACCAAAATTTATTATTATCAAAGAGCTCAATGAAAGCAAACAGAATATTTTCTGCTTTACTAAATGGAAACGCAACAACCACGCAGCCAATCAATAGAATTTTTCTTGTCATCTTATTTTCATTACGCAGATTATATATATATATATATATATATATATATATATATATATATATATATATTATGCACATGCAAAAATTTTTTCTAGCAAGTTTTTTTTTTCTTCTGAAAACTAAAAAAAAAAATATACACTTAAAAACCCATTTTTGCCGGAAACTTTTACACATACTTAATAAAAATAATTTAGTATATAAAGGTGTGAATGTCTGTGTACTGGATTTGATGGTCATGCATTTGATTGTACACACACACACACACATATATATATATTACATTACAATGAATCATTCATACAAAAAGTAAATTAGTAAAGTTAATGATATAAAATGGCGCAATTCCTTCGCTAACAAAATTTTAAAGCGGAATTAACCTACTAATCACTTGATGAATGTTATGATCCTTGTTTTTTAAAATTATAAGCTGTATAAGGTCTTTCTTAAATATGCAAGTACTTTTGACTGTACATTCAGTCATCTTCAGGCATGGAAATTATAATTTTAAAGCTTATAATTTAAAAAAACAGGAGTCATAACATTCGAGTGATTTGTAGGTTAATGCATCTTTAAAATTTTGTTAGCAAAGGGATTTCGCCATTTTGTATCATTAACTTTACTAATTTACTTTTTGTATGAATGATTCATTGTAATGTAATATAAATTGAACTGCACCACATATGAGATTATATATATATAATTAGGAAAGCATATTTAGTCAACTGATATTACCATGTGACTTTCTCTCTTTCATTTAAGCATTAGGTTATGGTTTGGTTTGTTTTTTGTTTTTTTTTGTTTGTTTTAAGGCATATCAACCTCAATGGGTTATTTAATGCCGACAACATTTTTATTACTGGTAACATTTTTTTTTTTTAAATGTATTAGAAGTAATAATTTTTTACAAAGTATTTCTGGTATTAAAACCTATTTTTACACTTTCATAGTGTTTTGACCCCAATTTAGGGGTTAACTGTTTACCCATAGCTGGGACCCCAACAGGTGCCACCACCCTGGGCAGATCTGGGAACACAAGCAATCAAGAGGTGGTACCATGCTTCTCAAAACCTCCTGATCAGAGCCTTCTAGTTGGACATCCAGGACATGGATGTAGTTTATCGTCATACCTAGGACAGGCATTGGGCTATGAATTTTAACAATTTCTCAATAACTCTTTCTGGCCACCCTTATCCAAAAGAATTGAAATTAAAATTGTCTCAAGAATATATTAGACAATTGATCATAAAACAAATCTAATAAATGAGGGTGGGTCAAAAAGTAATGCAATTTGTTTTATTATCTAAGAAATAAAGAACACAATCAAATATATTATACATCAAGATATTGCTATACATCACAGGTTGACATCTCTACTTCTTAACATAGTCACCACCTCTTGCAATGGCAGCATTACCGTGTACAAATGACGGCATGTATTCCAGCTTCATTAGCTGGTTGCTGATGTAACCAGTTCCTTACAGCAGTTTTCACTTTTTCATCACCATAATGGCTGCCCCTCAGTGCCTCTTTCGTTGAACGAAAGAGAAGGAAGTCTGAAAGTGCTAAGCCAGCTGGCAATGAAAAAGTGAAAACTACTGTAAGCAATTGGCTATATTAGCAACCAGCTGAGTTTTACGAAGTTAGGATATATGTCCTCGTTTTGTAGATGGAACACTGCCATTGAAAGAGGTGGTGACAAGTAGAGATGGCAACACAAGCAATCAAGAGGTGGTACCATGCTTCTCAAAGTAGAGATGGCAACCTGTAATGTACAACAATCTCTTGATGTCTGATATGTTTGATGATGGTGTTCCTTATATAATAAAAGAAATTGCATTACAGTTTGACTTGCACTCATTTTATTTGTGGATATAAATATTTAAGACTACATCCTCATGAAAAAATATATTCATAATTAATTTGCCATATAAAACTGTATACAAATATATAGATTAATATATATGGGGAAAGAAGGAATCATTGTAATCAACAAAAAATGACAGGTCCCTCTATTCAAGGAGGCACAGATTCAAATCCAGCCAGAGAGCACATATATATATATATATATATATATATATATATATATATATATATATATATATATACCTGTGTGTGTGTGTGTGCGTTTTGAACAGTAAAAAATATTGAGAAATTAAAAAATTAAAATTTTCAGACACACTGGGTTATGTATCAATATAATTTGTTTTATTATTTTATTTAGATTTTTCAAGTAGTTTTGGCCAGCATGACCATCATCAGGAGAAAAACATTTCTGCTTGTTAGTAGCAGTAAACTACAGGAATGACTGATTTCTGAAGAAAATGAATTTTATCTGTAGTTTTCATTTGTTTTATTTATTGTTAATTTTGGTCAGTCCTTGTGTTGGTCAAATGGCCTCTTTTAAGTTGTTTTTTAAGATAGAGGCTGGATAGATTTATGCTACTCTGAATTTCCTTGGTCATTTATATACATTATACATTATATATATATATATATATATATATATATATATATATATATATATATAAAGAATTATGTACCCTCTCATCATGTTAAATGTATGAAGGTTTAACAATACAGCTCCTAGAACTAAACAGTCAGATAGCCTCTCCCCCTGCACAAATGGTTTGGTTGATGATGTTTAGTGGCTTATCAACCTCCAGTACACATATGATTTGATTCTAGCGGTGAATACTTGTGCAGAACCAGCCACAGTTTTTGGAAGAGCTGAATACAGAAAATTTATGCACATAGTGTGCCATGAGATCCTCTTAGATTGGTTGACAACCAAGACTAAAGAGTTAAGTCTGTCTTACTATTTAACCTATAGCTGGGGTGGGCAGAAGAGAAGAGGATTTGTGCCTTTCCCTAAAGTATTTGCAACAAACTTGACTGGAATTCAAACTCATTCTGAGCTGCAATCCATGACACCACCTACCCGGCCACAATAAATAAATATATATATATATATATATACACACACACAAAAAAAAACACCTAACACCAATAAAAAGTGCATAAGATACTAGATAACTTAATATAAAAAAATTAACAAAAATAATATATATATATATATATATATATATATATATATATATATATATGAACATTGAAGTCAACACTCAAAGGTGACAGGCTGTTTCAGGCAGCCTGACAATTGCGTACAGCATGAAACAGCCTGTTACCTATGAGTGTTGACTTCAATGTTCACTTTTATATTTATATTTACATATGCTCTATGTCTGATATTGAGCACTTTATCCCCTAAATATAGCCCACCTTAAAACTATATTTTTTTATATATATATATATATATTATATATATATATATATATATATATATATATAAAATAAATTAAATATTTGTTTATCTCTGCTCCAAGTTGGATAGATTTTGAAATCCACTCATCAGAAGACAAATACACTTTTATTTCATCGCTGATGAGTGAATTTCAGAATCTGCAATACTTTGAGTAGAGAAAAGCAAACAATCTCTCTATTATTTTCATTATTGTTAAGGCTCTATCCCTCAATATTGAGCATTGTAATTACAAAAAAAATTAGCATCCAGAAAATGGTCAGCTTTCTTTTGGCAAAAAGATTTTCTTTGTTTTTCTTATATGTGTGTGTGTGTGTGTGTGTGTATATGAGTGTGTGCGCATAAACAAATTTTTATATATTAATGTATGAATATCAAAATTATTTTTTCTAGCTTTTTTATTTATCCTGAATTTTGTTTAATTTGTCATAATTTTGAGCCTTGTAGTGTGATCATTCAAATTGATATCAGAATCTTGTCTAATGCTGCCTTTAAGTTGAATCATTGGGTAGTATTTTTATATAAAACAAAACATCTCCAAAAGAAAAACAACTCAAATCTTCTTTAATTACATTTCAATGATGATGATGATGATGATAGTACATTGATGTGTTTTTCGTGGCCATTTATCCAATCAACCATGCAATTTTATAAAAAAAAAAGGCCTGAATTTTTTGTCCATAAGTTTGTCTACTATGAGCACTTGCTTTTGTGATCTACTTCAATTTTAAAGGCTGGCTGATTGACATTTTAGACACATTCCATTTACAGTTTATTATAATTATTACTATGTCTGAAGAAGAAAGTAAAAAGCTGCTGAATTAACAGAAAGCAATTTAACATTTCCAATCATTCTTACAGCAATTTTGTGCATGGTGTTGAATGAAAAATATTCATTACAGAAGATTTTTTTTTTTTTAATAGAATCAAAAACAAAGCTATCTTTAATAAATTTTGATAGATGAAATATATCCATTACCTAAATTTCAAAAATAGTTTTCAATTAAAAATCTTGTGGAAAATTTTTTTTTATAATCATTCTTTAACAAATTCAGTTTTTCTATTTTGTTTTTGCAGATAGCTTCATATACTGATGCTTATTTGACCTCCATTTTGAATCCCTCATCAATTAATCTTCCTTTGCTCTCATTCATTTAAAAATTTATATTGCATTCGTCTTTTTCATAACTCTGAATTTCGATCATTTTAATTTTATTTTTCTTTCATTTTTTTTCTCATTCTTTTTTTTTTTTACATTCACAATCTTAAACTGAATTTCCGAGATGAGGTGTCACTACAATTATGCATTTTGTTTTTTTTTACATCCTTCTTGTATTCAATTGATTTCACTTACTGAGCCCTCCTAAATCTCACCAGATATCTACAACATTGAGTAACCTTCCAGAAACTTTAAACAGAACCCTTTATTTAATCTACTGAAAGTATGTTGGTCTCATTTTTTATACATCCAGTATCCTTCTTAGACAAACTCAGGACATATGACTGCCAATTCTTTCTAATGTTGAAACAAGAAGAATAAAGAACTGACAATTATGAATTCTGAAATTGTCTAAAGTCACTGGATGTGTCAAGTAAAAGAATTCTCCTTGAATCAAATACTTAGTTCCATTTGATGTTCACAGATTACCAACTACATCAAGAACTTGAGGAAAGCTGTTGGCTGCAATAGCCAAACAAAACAAAGATGAGAAAATTGGTGTGGAATTGTATAATAATTAAGATTATTATAAAATTCCAGACCAATTTAATTTAAACTTAATACAACCGCTATCCCATAATAGTTGTTACATTAGCAAACATATTTCAAATGCTAAATGTAACAACTTGTAAAGACTTCAATTTCTGTCCCATACAAGTTGTTACATTTAGCATCTGAAATGTGTTTGCAAATGTAACAACTATTATGGGATAGCAGTTGTAAAAAATACTACTTCTGTCTCATAATAGTCGCTACATTTTGCATATAAGATATGCATGTAACTGTAACAACCTTTATAGGACAGTGGTAGTAATAAACTTGATTTTGAGTTTGTTTTTTTTAAACAATTTTTACATTTTCAAACTTGAGACTTTGTAAAGATTTAAATGTAAATTTTTTGCTTGTATTGATGAAAATAAATGATGTGGACCAAAATGGAAAAAAAAAAAAAAAAAATCAACCTAACAAATAAAGATTGACAAAGGGATTATTATAATTAATGAAATCCAATTAAACATCCTTTGTTAATTTCATGTTCAGATTTGTTTGACAAAAATTTCATTTCTTTATTCTACAATGTTTCATTTTTTTACAGCCAAACAGAAAAATTTTATCTACACTTCTGAAATGTGTCCAGTGATGTGTGAATTAATAAAGCATACTAGTATTTATATGTATGAATGGGTTAAAACTGAAGCATATGGGAACTGAAAGTATGTGATATATTTGTGTACATATTTCTGCTTTAAGTTACCATGGCAACGACCAATCACTGATTTACTGCTGGGGTCACATGACCTGTGACATTTCTATTATCTCATCTTTCTGTTGATCTTCATTGAAAGTATTGTTTCAGTTTTAATTTTATTTGGTACACAACTGCTTGGGTATGTATGGCTTGTTGATACAGGTAATCAGGTACGTGATTTCTACCTGGGTACATGATTGTTTGAGGAATAAACACAAGGCAAAATCTAAGTATAAAGCTGTTTGCTCGGTTGACTGCACTAAAAAAAACAAAAAAAAAAACAAAAAAAGAACTCATCAAAAATGAATCAATGAAATGGCCATATTTTGAAGCATATAAGCTGCATTCTCTTCCCACCCTGCAAACATTTACCCCTCCCCCCAAATCACCCTGCATCCTATACAGTGAAGGTCACATTTGGAGTCAATATTGGGACCAATAAGTCACCCAAGTTTAATGATCCAAACATCTTTAGAAAGAATATATATGGTATATTACCAATGCTCTAACAGGGTGCACCCTATACAACACAAAATATGGTCATCCTGGTGGATCACTGATTTTCTGGCATCTCTAGACAAAATTTGGAGCACACATCTGCGAATAAAAAACTGAAAAATTCTTATTCTGGACAACTATTTGTTATTTTTTTTAAGCTGAACTGAGGTAAAAGAATAATGTGTATAGAACATACTTACCACTAAACACTACATCCATTATCTAACTTCAAGATCCAGGAATACGGCACTATGAAGGTGAAGTGTCATTCACTTTTCAAGTAGTGGACATCTGATGCAATAAATTCTACCAAGCCTGTTTAACATGAGAAATACGTGTTTAATTAAAATGTTTAACAGTCCTAACACTTTACAGAAATGAGATTTGAATAGTTATTATGTTAGAGGGTTTTTTTTTTTTTTTATTATTATTATAATGTGACATCTCTTGATCTGGCAAAATAGATAATCTGACAGTTCTGGAAACAAGGGTGCCAGAAAATGTGGTCTACTTTTATAAGAAGCTACAGAATATACCAAGAATAAAATTCTGAATGTTTGAATGCTGCCATTGATTAAAAGAAATTTTTGTTTTAAGGAACAATGTTTTCTCTGGCTTTATTTTTATCCTATCAAATCTTATTTATTACAAAGACAAAATAAAACTGTAATATTCCAATTCTTCTCATCAATAAAATGTGCTGTATACAATTTTTGTTTTTATTTTATTTTGTAGAGCAGCTGTTGTAACTACAGGTTGTCCTCAAATTACAACTGGTTCTATTCTGACCACCTCATCAGGAGTCTGTTCCTCATCAGGAGTCTGTTCTAGCATAAACTTGAATATCACTTGTAAAATGTAAACAGCATCATTTAACATCAGTCTTAAAATTTTTTTTTATTTAAATAAAACACAAAATACAAAATGTTATTGACCCATTGCTTTGTTAGGTGTGTACAAAGTTGCTGAATGACACTGCTTATGTTTTAAAACCTGCAAGATGTAAACATATAAAAGCCAAATATAGAATTATTTATAGGATATCACTATTAAGCTAGTTATATGAAATAAGTTGAGATAAGGCTGAGAATTCCCAACATGTCCCTTCATCCCTAGTATATATAAACTTTATTGTCTTGTGACAGCTGTAAGTGTAGGTCATCATAACAGACAGACTACATGTTATATATATATATATATATATATATACAGGGTATATCAAAAATACTTTTACAAACTTTGGGGGTGGATTCCTCATACCAAAACAAGGACAAAAGTCCACATAAACATAAGTTCGCAAATCCTTCGTTTTTGAATTATTAAGTTTAAAGAAAGTTTACAGTAGATGGCACTGTGTTGTCATGTAGACTAAGTTACATTTGTCATTCGTGTATATTTGTGGCTTATCTGTCTTCAATGTTTAATGTGTGTAATAGTGAGTTATTATTCATGTCATGAACAGGCAGATATGATTTTTTACATACAGCCACACGAATAGCAAGGGATGAGAGGCTACATGCCTGAATCAGATTGCATTTCCAGACTGAAGACAAGTGGTCCAACTTTTCCTGCTGTTTATCATCGTATTGCTGAGACAGGATCTATGGCACCACAAACTATGTATTGAAGAAGACTGAGATCCGATTGTATGCCTGACCACAAAGAACACATTCTACAGGCTGTTGTAGATGATCGAGGTATCAGCATATGTCAAGTGGCCCAAGCATGTTGTAAATCTCATAGTACCACATGGAAGGTACTTCGAGAGTAGCTCCTGTATCTGTATTATTTGCAACGTGTACAGGGTCTTCCACCCTCTGACCACTCATCATGGGAGAACTTTTGCCGATGGTTTATTACACAAACTGCTGATCCGTAGTTTGTCTCATTAGTCTTGTTTACAGATGAGGCAACATTTGAAAAAGATGGAATAACAAATTTATACAACCAACATTTGTGAGCAGATTAGAATCCCCATGGTACAATACAGGCTAGACACCAGCATCAGTTTACGATTAAAGTGTAGGCTGGAATTGTAGGTGACTGTCTAGTTGGTCCATATGTTTTCCCTGGTACATCTTATGGGAGCTGTCTACAGGGACTTTATTTCAAACACACTTCTTGGCCTGCTAGAGGATGTAACCCTGCTAATATGAAGACACGTTGTTCACACATGATAGGGCTCTAGCATATTTTAGTCACATTGTTTGCAATGCACTGGCATAAACAAACGCATGATATTCGGTGTGATAGAAAAGGAGGATGAGGATGTGAAGAAGAAGAAAGGAGAAGAAAAAAAAAAAAAAAGCATTGTGCATTTATTTATTTATTTTTAAAAAAAACAAAAAATGTTGGGAGGTCAATTGATAAAAATCGCCTGAGGATACTGTAAGGTTGAAATCAAGGTAGCGGATTCAACTAAAAGTTTATATATATATATATATATATATATATATATATATATATATATATATATATATATATATATATATATATAAATACATTGGATTTAGCTAGCTCATTCTGTCAAATGAAGATAGCTCAGCAGTAGAAACTCTCACTGACACCAAATCAGTTGGGTTTCAATCCTGGCTTGAGGTATTCAGATGCCTAGTCACACTGAGGAGCTGTGATACAGCAAAACAGTACTGTCTGCAAATGACACACACACACACATATATATATATATATATATATATATATATATATATATATATATATTTGGATTATTCTTGTTTTTTATATTTTAATACTGTCTATATATATTTTTTTTTTTTTTAACTACTGTTCATCAAATACAAGGCCCTCAAGGTAGAGAGTTACTAAGTGAAGTGGTTTTATGAACATTGGTAAGAAGTGCAGATTATCAGGATAGATAATGGTTGACTCCGGTTAAGATTGTAGTGATTGGGGATGCATCCTCTCAGAAGCCTGTTCTACAAAGCAGCAGCTCTTAGGGAAAAGCTATCTGAATGGTATTCTAGCTGACACCATGTTTAATGGATGCCAGTTATCTTCAGTTAATTGATTCCAAGTTCTCCACTGTTTTTTTGAACTCACAACTCTTTGGGTTTACTGGATCTGCCTTTATCCACATGCCAAATAACATGCAATATCATGAGAGATGTACAAAAACAAAGTTATGATTTTTAACCTAAATACATGTGCATCACTTATTTGCTTAAAATAGAAAAATAAAAAGATAAGCAATTGTTTATATATTCTGAGTAGAATTCCAATTATTTAATTGTATTTTATCTCAGTGGT
Organism: Acanthosepion pharaonis; assembly: GCA_903632075.3. Lineage (NCBI taxonomy): Eukaryota > Metazoa > Mollusca > Cephalopoda > Sepiida > Sepiidae > Acanthosepion > Acanthosepion pharaonis. Next base: position 289,322 of record CAHIKZ030005581.1, read on the forward strand.
AAGAGAACAGTTTACCCCACTGATTAAAGTGTTCGGTGACACAGTAATATAGTTATGGAAACAAAGTGAGCAATAATTGATCAGTACTAAAAATAAGAACTACTAAACTAAAAAACTAGACAAAATATACATAAATATGGGCAGTGGTAAGAGAACAGTTTACCAATCCCCAACCCCAGGGGTTCAATTTGGAATTTAGGTTACCCAAATCAACATACACCAGATACTAGGAGTCACAATGGCTAAAAAACACTGTGATAACAACAATAAAGAATTTGGTGACACATAATATAAGTTCAACCTAGGGAAACAAAGTGAGCAATAATTGATCAGTATAAAAAATAAGAACTACTAAACTAAAAAACTAGACAAAATATACATAAATATGGGCAGTGGTTAAGAGAACAGTTTACCAATCCCCCAACCCCAGGGTTCAATTTGGAATTTCTTTCAGGTTACCCAAATCAACATACACCAGATGAAGACTTAAAACATGATAACAACAATAAAGAATTTGGTGACACAGTAATTAAAAGTTCAACCTCAGTGAAACAAAGTGAGCAATAATTGATCAGTACTAAAAAAAATAAGAACTACTAAACTAAAACTAGACAAAATATACATAAATATATGCAGTTTGCACCAATCCCCCAACCCAGGGGTTCAATTTGGAATTTCTTGTAGGTTACCCAAATCAACATACACCAGATGAAGACTAGGAGTCACAATGGCTAAAACACTGTGATAACAACAATAAAGAATTTGGTGACAAGTGAAACAAAGTGAGCAATAATTGATCAGTACTAAAAATAAGAACTACTAAATGGATAAATATGGGCAGTGGTAAGAGAACAGTTTACCAATCCCCAACCCCAGGGTTCAATTTGGAATTTCAGGTTACCCAAATCAACATACACCAGATGAAGACTAATGGTCACAATGGCTAAAACACTGTGATAACAACAATAAAGAATTTGGTCTAATTGTAAGTTTGGAAACAAAGTGAGCAATAATTGATCAGTACTAAAAATAAGAACTACTAAACTAAAAACTAGACAAAATATATACATAAATATGGGCAGTGGTAAAGAGAACAGTTTACTAATCCCCAACCCCAGGGTTCAATTTGGAATTTCTTGTGGGTTACCCAAATCAATATACACCAGATGAAGACTAGGGTCAATGGCTAAAAAACACTGTGATAACAACAATAAAGAATTTGGTGACACAGTAATTGTAAGTTCAACCTCAGTGGAAACAAAGTGAGCAATAATCATCAGTACTAAAAATAAGAACTACTAAACTAAAAACTAGACAAAATATACATAAATATGGGGTGGATTACCCCAGGGTTCAATTTGGAATTTCTTGTAGGTCTTGTAGGTTACCCAAATCAACATACACCAGATGAAGACTAGGAGTCACAATTAAAAACACTGTGATAACAACAATGAATTTGGTGACACAGTAATTGTAAGTTCAACCTCATTTGAGCAATAATTGATCAGTATAAAAAAAGAACTACTAAACTAAAAACTAGACAAAATATACATAAAATGGGCAGTGGTAAGAGAACAGTTTACCAATCCCCAACCCCAGGGTTCAATTTGGAACTCAACATACACCACAAGTCACAATGGCTCACTGTGATAACAACAATAAAAGAATTTGGTGACACAGTATTGTAAGTTCAACCTCAGTGGAAACAAAGTGAGCAATAATTGATCAGTACTAAAAATAAGAACTACTAAACTTTAGACAAAATATACATAAATATGGGCAGTGGTAAGAGAACTGATACCCAAAACATACACCAGATAAAGTTCCAATGGCTAAAACACTGTGATAACAACAATAAAGAATTTGGTGACACAGTAATTGTAAGTTCAACCTCAGTGGAAACAAAGTGAGCAATAATTGATCAGTACTAAAAAATAAGAACTACTAAACTAAAAACTAGACAAAATACAGGGTTCAATTTGGAATTTCTTGTAGGTCTTGTAGGTTACCCAAATCAACATACACCAGATGAAGACTAGGAGTAAAAAACACTGTGATAACAACAATAAGAATTTGGTGACACAGTAATTGTAAGTTCAACCTCAGTGGAAACAAAGTGAGCAATAATTGATCAGTACTAAAAATAAGAACTACTAAACTAAAAAAAATACATAAATATGGGCAGTGGTAAAGAGAACAGTTTACCAATCCCCAAAGGGTTCAATTTGGGGTTACCCAAATCAACATACACCAGATGAAGAGTCACAATGGCTAAAACACTGTGATAACAACAATAAAGAATTTGGTGACACAGTAATTGTAAGTTCAACCTCAGTGGAAACAAATGAGCAATAATTGATCAGTACTAAAAATAAGAACTACTAAACTAAAAACTAGACAAAATATCATAAATAGTGGTAAGAGAACAGTTTTCCCCAACCCCAGGGTTCAATTTGGAATTTCTTAAAGGTTACCCAAATCAACATACACCAGATGAAGACTAGAGTCACAATGGCTAAAACACTGTGATAACAACAATAAAGAATTTGGTGACACAGTAATTGTAAGTTCAACCTCAGTGGAAATAAAAGTGAGCAATAATTGATCAGTACTAAAAATAAGAACTACTAAACTAAAAACTAGACAAAATATACATAAATATGGGCAGTGGTAAGAGAACAGTTTATAATCCCCAACCCCAGGGTTCAATTTATTTCTTGTAGGTTACCCAAATCAACATAACCAGATATCACAATGGCTAAAAACACTGTGATAACAACAATAAAGAATTTTGACACAGTAATTGTAAGTTCAAATTCAATAATTGATCAGTACTAAAAAAATAAGAACTACTAAACTAAAACTAGACAAAATATACATAAATATTGGTAAGAGAACAGTTTACCAATCCCCAACCCCAGGGGTTCACCCAGGTTACCCAAATCAACATACACCAGATGAAGACTAGGAGTCACAATGGCTAAAACACTGTGATAACAACAATAAAAATTTGGTGAACAGTAATTGTAAGTTCAACCTCAGTGGAAACAAAGTGAGCAATAATTGATCAGTACTAAAAAAATAACTACTAAACTAAAAACTAGACAAAATATACATAAATATCAGTGGTGTTTACCAATCCCCAACCCCAGGGTTCAAAATGTTACCCAAATCAACATACACCAGATGAAATTCAATTAAAAAATAACAACAATAAAGAATTTGGTGACACAGTAATTGTAAGTTCAACCTCAGTGGAAACTGAGAATTGATCTGTTTAAGAACTACTAAACTAAAAACTAGACAAAATATACATAAATATGGGCAGTGGTAAGAGAACAGTTTACCAAAACCCCAGGGGTTCAATTTATTTCTTGTAGGTTACCCAAATCAACATACACCAGATGAAGACTAAAAACACTGTGATAACAACAATAAAAAAATTTGGTGACACAGTAATTGTAAGTTCAACCTCAGTGGAAACAAAGTGAGCAATAATTGATCAGTACTAAAAATAAGAACTACTAAACTAAAAAACTAGACAAAATATACATAAATATGGGCAGTGGTAAGAGAACAGTTTACCAATCCCCAACCCCAGGGTTCAATTTGGAATTTCTTTAGGTCTTTCAACATACACCAGATGAAGACTTCACAATGGCTAAAAACACTGTGATAACAACTTTTGACACATAATTTAAGTTCAACCTCAGTGGAAAAATTGATCAGTACTAAAAATAAGAACTACTTAAAAAACTAGACAAAATATACATAAATTTAAAGAGAACAGTTTTAATCCCCAACCCCAGGGTTCAATTTGGAAAGGTTACCCAAATCAACATACACCAGATGAAGACTAGGAACAATGGCTAAAACACTGTGATAACAACAATAAAGAATTTGGTGACACAGTAATTGTAAGTTCAACCTCAGTGGAAACAAAGTGAGCAATAATTGATCAGTACTAAAAATAAGAACTACTAAACTAAAAACTAACAAAATATACATAAATAATAGTTTACCAATCCCCAACCCCAGGGTTCAATTTGGAATTTCTTGTAGGTTACCCAAATCAACATACACCAGATGAAGACTAGGAGTCACAATGGCTAAAACACTGATAACAACAATAAAGAAAGGGACAATAGCCCTCGTCCCTTTGTTAACCACACTACATATGATCTTGCTCAAATGATATATAATTCATTAAATATATTGTAAGCCAACTAGAATTCTGTTTAACTGTACCTTATTTCAGAAACTATTTCCAAATAAAAAAAAAATAATTTTATTCAAAAAAAAATTCACAATGAAAAAATAGTAATCTATTGATTTTTTTTCTTTTAAATACCTTTTCATCTTTCTTGAAAAGAAGATATTTTTGCCACTTTTCCATCAAACAAGAGGAAAAATCAGCATATTGCTTCTGAAGAAGATGTTATAAAATAAAATAAGACATATCTCGGCTGATTTACAGGCAAATAAACTAACATACTTAAGAGCGAGAGCCGGATGTGAACGGGACAAGGCCCGTCCTAAAAATGACCATTATCGTCGTTTTGATAGATAGGTCTGACAAGAAGTTCCGGTCGAAAAAATAAAATAATATTTTAAAGTGTTTCAATTTTCGACCAATAAAAATGCTTCCCTCCTAATTATACTCGTCATTTTTCAAGCCTGTTAAGCCATAAAAAATGCCATAAAAGGGGTCACACAGGGAAGTACAACAGCAGTCAACAGGAGGCCAGGGAAGAGACCTGTCACAGTCAGTCTGGGCAGTCAGCAGGAGGAGCGCCATGCCAACCAGTGAGAACTACTATGAGAGATCAACCCAGATCGGAAGCCGGCTTATGAACTATACCACAAGGTAGCTGTCCCAAAACCACATATTCCTGTTGAAATAAATCACATAAATCTATTTCTGCTGTTGTCATATTTCTTTCTTGCAACCATACACTTGTCTATAACAAAGACTGCAAATCAGGATAGCACAATTAATATCAGACATCTTCAGCTTAGCTTCAGTCAGAGCCACAGTCTGAAAGAAACAAAATATAAAAGTAATATTTCTTTACAAAACATTCCCCTGAGAAATAAATGAAACAATGTATAAGGCAATAAAATGCAAAAACTCACTGCTTCACCAATATACTTGGAGAGATTTAAACTCTGAATATCTCTGGTTAAGGAATCTTTTTGCGATTCAGTCAAGTTTCGTTAGAGAGAGAAAAAAAAAGATTGTGTTAGAACTTTTTTGACTATTCATCTACATAAAAACTTGGATTCATAACAGACCTTTATTTAAATTATAAAAGTTTATCTCAAAAACAGTTCAATGAGTTTGCACTATGTATCTATCAAATCCAATTACACTCTCACCTCATATAAAACCATGGGTTGACTCTGCAAAAGAAGCAATTCTATGTCTGCTGAAAGTTTGCTGATAATCAACAGAGCCCAAGAGAGACAGGTTACAAAAAGTCTAATGATTGGGAGTTCCAATTTTACAGTATTGCCTATATACCAGGTGTAACAGCAGAATTGTCCAAATTGTGTAACAGTAAAAATTGTCCAGTTGTTAGATTAAGCTTTGAACCGTTGTATCTTAAAAATGATTAAAGATATCTTACTGGAATTCTCTAAGGTTTTTATAACACTATTGGACTCTACTTTTGAGCAATAAGAATGTATTTAGCTCTAAGTTGAAATGATGATCCCTATTCCTGTTGTGACCTCCTGATCCAGTTTTCCTCTCTTTTATTCCCTCTTTTTTAAACTTATTCACCATTCTCTTGATGATTCTTGAATCGACTTTGAAGATGGAAGCCAGAGTATGAATGTTGGTACCATTACTGAAGGCCTGAATGACATTTTTTCCTCTCACCACTGCTCATTTGAGAAGACAGTGGGGCTGACACAAAAGGATTTTAATCCATTCTCTTTCTAGCTGAATAACTGAAAGGGTCTTTCTGTGATTCTTACGACAAATGGCATCAAGATGACTAAACATCTTTTCTGAAAATCTGTAAAAAAGAAACTCAGCTAGTTTAGTGGTTTTTTTAGATATTAAACATTTTGTGGGATGGACAATTATCCCATGCTGTTACACGATTTGAACAATTTTGTTGTCATACTGGTATATATATATATATATATATATATATATATATATATCTCAGTTAAGTGCCATAAGTGATACATACTTGAACAATCAGGTCTGTCTCTCTCTCTCTCTCGCTTCATAACTGGCTAGACAAAAGATTTACTTTCTGTGGTAGACAGGTTGCCAGCCAAGCCTAGAGAACCCAGTCTGTCCTGCTATTCAACCCATAGTTGGGGGGGGGGAGAAAAGATGGATTCATACCTTTCCTAAGTGTATTTTCACTTAAGTAAAAATAACAGATCTGACATGTTCGAACCCTGCCAAAAGGCATAATTTCTTGAATGTCCACACCAAGAGATGTTGAATTAGACTGTTTAAAAGACAGACATGTCTACACATATATCAAATAAATATAATGTTTATAGTAATAAAAATTACATATGTTTAAAAGTTGCTATATTTATAGAAGAAGAGGGCTCAATATTGGAGATAGAGAGTTTATAGACACAGTGTAGACATAGGAATCAACACTGCATCTGACTATCAGTTTCACACTTCAATGTAATTGTCAGACCAAGTGTCACTACTTCTTTATTTGGCTTTACGTAAAGGTCAGTCTGTGTGTGTGTGTGCATGGCAGGGGTCCCGTTCCCAGTTCTTTTCTTTAGGGATTACACTGAAGATTGTTTATTTATCATTTTATTTGTTTATATATTCCATCTATTTGTTTTGGATACTTTTATGTGTTGTTTTTTTTGGTGGGGGTTTTAAGTTTTGGTATTTGTAATAATGTTTATTACATTTAGGTCATGCAATATTTAGTCAATTAATCCAATGAGAAGAGCTGAATGTAAGTTACAGAGCAATATATAATGATAAATTAACAAAACACCTTAAAAATCCATCTTGATTAAAATTTATTTCACAAATATTGTTATATTCATCTCTTCAGACCGAAAGTTTTTAAGAAATGGAATCAATCCATCCATCCCAGTATATCTGTCTGGATGCATTTGCTAACTTAAACAAGGAGGCCGTCCAAAAGAGATGCAGATTCCGTAGTCGTCTGGAGTCCATGGTTAAAGCCAATCACAATTTTATTGAATAAATTTACTCTTTAGTATTTCAAGATATTTTTGTGTAATTTTGGTAAATATATCTGTTAAAATGAGATGTCAGCATTATTTACATTTTTGCATAATTTAGACGACAAATTATCCATCACACGCTCTGTGTGTTTTGTGTGTATGTGTGTGTGTGAATGGAAGAGAAGGTGTTAGAAGTGAGGATAAGGAGGATAGATAACTATTGATCCTTGAATAAAAATGATCAAGTTCTTGGGAAAAACAGTCAGAGCTGGACTCCTTTTTTATATTCAGAACATGAAAAAAAAAAAGTGTGATTCAACTCCATGGAACTAATATGATGTATCTTCACAGTAAAAGTCTTGAATGGTAGATCTAAATGTAGTTCTTTTGAACATTTGCTATGGAAATAGTGATAAAGTCATGACCAGTTTGTAATTTTGCATTTGTGGCAAAGAGATTGCAGAGTGGAAAATAAGTCATTCCCCACCACACACACACACACACACAAAGCTGCATAAATGATTTTTGAAAGCCTGGAATGTGAGGATTGAGCAGCTCAAAACTAAATATGGCAGCAATCATACATTTTGGCAAAAGAGGAGCCATCAGATATTTCACAGAGCAATAGAATGAGCTGTGACCATTTTTCCAATATTTTTAGCAATGGATTGTATATATGAGTTCCACTTGAAGTTTGGAGTGGAGCTTGAAACTCAATAGACACTCAAAGCATGGAGCCTCATCAAGAGTCCAACAAGGACAGAAATGATCATCTCATTTTAATGAAAACCAATTAAGTCAAGCAAACAGTGTTATCCATGTGTTATATTCGCCTGAAAATACATTAAGAATCATTTGCATCAGGAGTACCTCAATATCCTGTAAAGCATTTTGAACTTTATCAAGTTTGGAAAGTGACGATAAAGCAGCTCCATCTCAAATAAGGCAGCGAGATTCCATTTTTGGTCTAATCTGATTCTTGTAAAGATAAAGAATGACAGAATGAATCTGGTACATTCTGAAGCAGTAGAAGAAGTCAACCATTTTTCTAGTATCTTTAGCAATAGATTGCATATATTGATTCCACTTGAGTTCTGGAGTGACTTAATAGAGGGTTAAAGTATAAAGTATTATTTCCAAACTAGTATAAACCTAATAATAGTGTACAATGCAACCTGTTCTGTGATTTATTTTTTATTGTATTGTGTATTGGTGTTTGCTTAGTGTATACTGCAGAGTATTTGATCAAATCTAATCAAAACAAAAATGGACTATCAAAATTTTTAGTCAGTTATTTCCAGTGAATGGCCATTTTCTGTTTTTCCCCAAAGTGGGCCAGAACAGCCAGGCAACAATACTATAAAAATACAACAGTTAAAGTGTTAATATACAAATGAGCAATGATTTTTAAGAAACTGAAGGTCTTAAATTCAGGAGATATTTTTTGTGTCTGGTATTTAGAATATAGATTCCTCAATCTCCTCATAAATTCTTTCAAGACTACTCAATACATGAAAGTTGGATTGACAAAGGCAAGTTACAGTATTAAAAAAAACAAATCTAGAAAAAATCAAATTATCAAAAATATTTGCATCAGAAAATAGATTTGAATTAATTATTTTTATAGACTTTGGTTCATACAATAAAAAAAGAAAAAAAAAAGAAACATATTTGTCATCGGATATTAATGATGATTGAAATTCACATTTTTGTTTATTTTATTTCAATTTGTAATCTTTTTATTTCTTTTAGCTTGTCTTTCAATGTTTTTTTCTCCAGTTTAAATGAAGTTAAATTTTTCTTCTTTCTTTTTGTCAAGTACACAAAAAACATTGCACCAAGGAATTAATGCAATTTACTAATTGGATGCTTGACTTTCAAAAAGAAAATTGTTTGAAGATTTTTGATTGGTAAATGATGTATGGAGGAACTACTAAATATGACAGCGCTATGAAATATAGCAGAAATCTTGCTATGAAGAATAATTTTCCTAGAAACTCCATATGAGATTATGAAAGAATCTTTGAAGATCTTTTATTGTCACTTTTGTGTCAAGAGTTTTTATTCCACTTATTATCATCTAACAGAAGGCTAAGAGGGTTTTAGATATTTACACAGAACTACAATTATGGCAGATCCAATAAAGATTAAATTCACTACATCAGTAATGCTCTGTGAGACTAGAATGCTAACCATTGCTCCATGGTGTGCATTCAGATTTACTTTAGTTGACAAAAATACCACTCCTCTCTTTAAAATTGAGAAAAACAATTGATTAAAAAAATTGTATATATAATAACCATATTCAGTCAGTAATGTTTAACTACTGAGAATTTTTTTCAATGCATTTTTATAGTAAAATTCATATATATTACATAGTAAAATTATATCCAATGTATTTCTATAATTTATTTGTAATGCATTACTTGATATGCTTTAGTATTTTTTGAGTTGCACTCTACAAAATCATTATTGTTTTTGACATGTCTGTTTCATAAATGCCACCTATCAAAAGAAGAAAAAAAAAAATGAAGCAAATGTTACTTAAAATGGAGATAAAATCAGGAAGAATCCAATTTAGCCATACAAAGACTAAAAGATGAAAAATGTAATACAAAAGAGAAACACAAGACCAGATTTGATTGTTGGTCATTTGTCTATTTGCTGAAGACTTGCTTTCCCAGGCTGTACCACCTTGTTACACAAAATGAAGCAGGATCAGAATTAAAATTCAAGTGTACTAAACACTCTTTGTCCTCTTTCTCCCTCATGTCTGTGGTACCCACACTTAAAAATCCTTGTGTGTCACATTCCATGCGGAAAAGTGAAGACCTAAATCAGCAGTTCCTAAAGTTGTTGATCCTGGGTGTTGATGGGACAATCCAGAGGATTCATAAATGCCCTTGGGACGGGGTGGGGGAATGGGTCAATAAATAAATCACGGGGACTTAAACCAAATATGAATGCTCTTCCTTCTGTACATAAAGCACCTTTCTCATTAATGATGTCAACCAATTAAAAAGTCTAGTAATTGTATTTTTTAACGTATTTATAATTACCTATATTATGAAATTTTGTTTACCATCATTATGATTATTACTTCAGTAAATAAACACATCAAGTATAAGAAAAGAAATAGAAATTGAAAAAGAAACAACAAAATATAAAACAAAAGGGAATATTATCAAGAAGCAATAATGAAAGAAAAAAATGCAAAAGATTTTCTATCCTTAAATAAAAAAAAAACAAGAATAATAATTATTCTTTTTTGTACATGCCTTGTGGTCAACAAAGGATCAAGATTCCATGAATGGGGTTTGATGGTCTAAAATGTTTGGGGACCTCTGACAAAGAAAACCAAATTAAAATGAAATTTACTGAAAATTTTTCATAAGCTTATTCTCATACAAGATGACAATAATAGCACATGATCTCAGAGTAAATAGCAAACAAGGCTCCAATATATTTACTCAGCTTAGAATGTCACCAAAACAGAATGGCTAGTGAGGATGAAACTCACTTCCAGTGTCACTATCCTGCTAGACTAGCTAACAAGATGCCTGACTGTCTGTAAAAGACAATGCTAAACTTAATCTTCCACAGAATTATCTTTAATGGTAATATTAGCCATTTTCTTATGTGAAAACATTCGACATTCATTAACTGAGCAGCCAGTGCTATTTTTGGCTGAAATTTATCAAATCTCTCTTAATTTTTCAGGAAAACAGGTTTCTCAAGTTCATTGTTGTCACTTTTTCCAGTACTGATGGGAGTTGCCTTCCTAACTTTTTATTTGAAGTGGTGTGGAATGTCAACATCTTGATCATTATTTTCTCTTCAAGTTACAGTTGTTACTGATGTAGAAAGTCCTCAACTGATGATGTTTGTTATTTGTCTCATAGTTCTTTGTGATTCTGTAGCATCAGTCCATGAGGCTTGTTGAAGGATGATCCTCACCAAGACCTACAGGTTTCATTCGCTAGAAGCCATTTTTAATCATTGATCTGAGAAAGCAGTTGTATACAGCTGAGAGTTTAGATATTTTTGAATAAATTTGATGCCATGTATGACATCCACATGAAAGTCTTGATCTGACAAGGCTCTTTAAGAACATGACTAGAGTTCTTAGGTTACTGTTTTCGTAGAAACTTGTGGCGTTTGACAAAACTACCCCTAGCACAACCTATTCTATGTTCATTTTCCTTATCTCCTAGACTAAAGTTGTTATAATTGATCCATATGCCAAGATAACTGAAGTGTTTAGTATTTATTGATTCCACATCATGAATTTTTATGATGGATTCAGGATATAGGTGACATCACTGCTTTCATCCAAATCCAGATCATGGTTTCTGTTTCGGTAAAGTTAATCCTGAATTCTACTTCTTGGAACACTTGGTAAAGGATGTTCATTTTTGTTCAAGATTAAGGATAGTAAGTAATTTTCTTTGATTGTCTTGTTAAAGTCACTGTCTTCTGCAAAGTATCATTTTCATATGTAGAAATATTCAAAGCCATTTTGGGTTGAACAACTTTCTGGATTTTTAAGCATTTCCAGATGAATTAGATAGAGCTGTCTGGCCAAACCCTTGTGCTTGTTTACAACTGAATATCCTCCTCTTGCTTGGATCATCCTTGAACTATGTAAAATAGTTAAATGCAGTAATCAAATTTTTCTAATTGCAATTCAAGTGAACTTTGTGCGATTACCAGTTGCTGCAATTCCTACTAAATGTTAAAGGGTCTCTTTTCTTAGAGATGGTAGGTACTTGTTAATATAAATGCTCATCTGCCAAGCATAAGTAAGATGTGAACCAAAACAACTTTCATTGTATGTAACAACATCTTTTTATCACCTCTCCACATTTTAAAGGTGGGACACATTTTTTTTCTGTTAGGATTTATGGAATTAGTTTTTTTGTTGAGGTTTATAGAATTATTTTCTATTTTTTTATTTTTGCCCAGGTTTATATAATTATTTTTTTTGTTATTGATGTTTATAGAATTATTTTTTTTTTGTCAAGGTTTATAGAATTCATTTTTGTCAGGGCTTACAGAGTTACTGTTTTTGGTTGGGTTTATAATTTTTTTTTTTTTTATCAGGATTCATAGAATTCTTTTGGAGGTTTATAAAATTCTGGTTTTTGGTGGGGCTTATAGGAATTTTTTTCAGCAAGAATCCAACTCATGACCTTAGCTTTCAAACCAATTCTGTGGAAAACTTCTTAAGTAGATATTTAAGTGCCACCAAATTTGAGAAAAGTTACTTAATGAGTTTGAGTGACTGAATGGCAGAACAAAGACAAAGAAGGATGATAAAAGAACAACAAAAAGACGTTATGGAGAGCCATGATTGCCCACATCTTTAAAGGACATATGAAAAAAAAAAGCCAAGTCCAGCACAAGAACATCATAGAGTTGCAGCTAGCAACACACTTTTTAGAAGAATAAAAAATTAGGTCAAAATAATTTTAAAAAAAAAAGCAAGTGGTCAAGTAATTAATAGTGAAGCAGTGGTCGGATTAGCTCAGTTGTAGTTTTCGGAAAATTAATGGGTAACATGTCAAAAATTAATGGGTAAAATTAATGGGTAGCATGTCAAAAATTAATGGGTAAAATTAATGGGTAACATTGTCAGGGTAATCAGTGAAAACATTTTATCTTTATTTTCCTTTTAATTTTTCAGTGATTGTGATTTTAAATCCTATCAATACAAAAAGAAACCTTGGTTTAGAAAATGGTATAGAGTTGTGCCTCCACATAATCATCTCTAAAATCCTGATGCCCCATCCCTGACATGACATATAATTCTTATTACTCAAAAAGTGAACACTCCTATTCACGAGGAAGCCTAAAAGGCCATTAACTAAACTTTCCTTAAGAACTGCATATATACAATAGCACTATCATTTAATTTTAGAATTTTACAATATTTATAAAAAAAATTGCGTTTTTATATATATATATATATATATATAAAAATTGCGTTTTTATATATATATATATATATATATATACATACACACACACGTTTTGGTGTGCAACAAGTTTCACTGGTTTTCCAGCTCATCAGGCACAAAGTATATCTTATAAAAATGCAGTAGAAAGGGATGTAATATTAATAATGCAATAAGATATACTTTGTACCCGATGAGCTGGAAAACCAGCAAAACTTAGATTGCGCACCAAAACGTAGGTATATGTATATTTATTAATATATATCTTTGCTCTTTCTAACCATCTCGAGCACTGTTATGTTTACACCACATGAATAAATTTAATGTTTATTTATTTACTTGGCTGTGTATGCATGCCAACACGCATGTATACGGTTGCTTATATCTGGTCATTTCATTTATCTCCCTCTCTCTCTCTCTCTATCTATATATATATACATACACATACATACATACACACACACAAATATTTTTATGTATGTATGTATACTGTGTATGCACCATATGTATTAATTCACATGCAAACTCATACTCACCAGAAAAAACATTCAATTAATAACTCATTCTTGAATTGTCCCCCTTAAAAATCAAATTGCCCCACCCCCACATTGGGAACTACGGGTTTAGAGGCAAGTTAAAAAATACATACCCAAATATAATTATTTAGAAAAGTTTATTTAAATATGGTAGAAAAACAAATAAAAAAAAAAACATTATCAGAATTGCTTTTTTTATTTTTGAATTTTTTCAGACACCTCAATTTATAAAAGACATAAAACTAATTTTTTTCTTCCCTTTCTGATGAATGTTCACTCTACTTGGGAAGTACTTGATGTATTTCTTTGTTATCAAAAAAAAAAAAAAAAAAATCATTGTGACCCCATTAGTAAATTCTTTTTCATTTTCACAGACGATAAATATCAGCTTGATTGACTGATTGATCATTTTCACAAAACCCTTGATCAATAATAAACCACTTCTCTATTTTGAGGGCAGAGAACAAATTCAAAATTATCCTCTTAGATTAAATAGTTTCTCCTCATTGATTGGTTGGAGAAAGGCAGGCTCTGACTCATGGATAAACTGAATTTCTACCAATCACATTAAGAATAAAATTTTCCTCATCTATAATTAGTTATAGTTATATATGTATGAATGATGAAAATGTCATTCACAGATGAGCCATAGAATTGCAATGACTGAAATCTTCTGCATTATTAATATTACTTCCCTTTCTACTGCATTCTTTTTCAAGGCCACTCAGTTACAATATCCTTATTGTTAATTTAACTCAAAGCTGTTTTCTGTTGCCATAGCAGGATATGACAGCACAACTATTAAATTCAAACACACTATTGTTCAGGGATCAGAGTCACCTTTAATGGCAGGATAAATTTTTGTACAGCAAATGAAATCACATACAGAGGGATAAAGGTTAATAAATTGAATACTTCCATGAGCTCTAAGAGATACAACAACATTTCATCAATTATTCTAGTGAACCTAGCAATGGTGTAATGCTTAACTGGTTTTGCTGACCTTACTAGTGTGTTTGCGCTGATGAGGTGCCCCATACTTGTGACCTTGTGCCAAAAGTAAGCATAAGTAGATATTATTTCAATCATTCAGATTAGTATCCACATCTTTGTCTGTCTTATAAGGTATATTTTCTGTCCTTACTTATATATATTTGAAATAAAATAATATCTCTTGATTTTAACCCAGAATATTTCCCCCCCACCCATTACATTTGTGATTTGTTCATAGATCTTGAAGATTGAGAGCTGCTGGTTTTTTTTAAAGTTCTCATGGAATAAAAATTATTACCTATTGGATTTTACTTGTTTGATATTCTTTAATTAATAATAATTTTGCTGTCTTTTGACATAGTCTGTTATATTCTCCTGGAAGTTATATTCAGATTACCAAATTCCATATCAGATTATATATTATATATATATATATATATATATACATACATACATACATACATACATACATACATACATTGTATTTGGTAACTTTTTAGTGTCATTATACACAGAGGCACACAAGTGGGTGCTGAAAAGTTCTTAGCTCAACCCATTTCTCAAAATCTGACAAAGCATCAAGTTATTTTTGGGAAGAGCTTTTTTGTTTGGGCTAAACACTCCTCAGTATCCCATGTGTGTATATAACACACACACACACACATTTTACATATAAATCTCAGGAATGCTTTTAAAAAGCAGTCACTCATTTTTGAAAATCACTAAGCATAAAACTGCTGTAATAAGTAAATAAAAGAAAAATGTTATTCTTTTAAGGTGTGTGTGTGTGTGTGTGTGTGTGTGTGTAGACATAGGAATCAACACTGTATGGTTCCTACCAGTTTCATACCTCAATGTAATCTACAAGCCAAGACCACATTGTCTCTAAATATTCTACCTTCAATATTGATTGTTCTTTGATTTTTTTTCTACAGCTTATCAACTCTTTGCAGGTTATTTAAAACCAGAAAAACTTTTTAGATAGTAAAATTTCTTTTTTTTGAGATTTAGTGATACAAGCCTTACTAATTAATCCACAGATGGGGAGAGAAGAAGTGGATTCATACTTTTACCCAGGGTATCTGCACATAAGTGAATATAACAAACATAACTGGAATTGGAACTCAGCTCTGATTATGTTGTGGAGTTATTTCGCAGTGGAGGCTTGTATTTGTACTAAATCGGTCCTAAAATAGGTTCGATGTACAAAACGTTAGGAACTTGATATAATAGGTATTACACAGAGTAATCTTGTTGTGGTCGCTGACTACTGTCATCCAACATCGACTAACCCTCGTTTCTCTTACTACTCCTACTTATATTAGGTGGGAAAGTCTATTAACTATAGAATAGGTGTGTTTCACCATAACACCCCCCTCCTAAAACTTTACTCCATAGGAGTAAAACAGTTTTCTTTATTTATTTTTTACAGTAAATATGAAGAAAAAAAAAAAAAAAACTTCATTTTTTAGCAACATCGTAGTGTATCTCCTATATTTTGGATCCACTTTTAAATGATCAGTTGCCTTTCTTTTTCTCCTGGATCAGCGTACCTCAGGTAAAATCTTTGCAGGTATTGTTAGATCAAACGTATCGAAAATCACCTCCATCGGCGTTTCTTCCGCGGGACCGCTGACAACCATGTCTGAAGAATGTTGTCTGATCTGGTTAATGTGCCGTTTGCACGTGAATTTTTCGCCTTTCACCAAGTATATCATATTGCCAATCCACTTTTCTATTTTTTGGTAACTCCATAGTGTTATCAGAAACAACCTTCTGCTTTGAGCTTCTTGAGGATGGGGTCACAGTTTCTTAACGTTTTTTGTGGTGACTTCAGTTGACTTAAATCATTTAATAATACTGCATGTTCTTGGCTGCGGGTAACTCGCTCCCCAGTTTTTTTTGGTGTCGGCTTCATCTTTACTTTCTGGGGCTTTTTTTTCACATATAACGTCGGTGTTGCCCATTCACTATACTCAACTTTTTTAAGTACACCGGTTTTCTCTAATCTGTCTAATTCTTTATCTATTTGTTCAATTGGTAGATCCCATAATTGGAATTCTGTTATCCAATTCATACCAAGTAAGTTTGTGGTATTTTCTATGACAAATAGTTTAGCTTTTCACGTTTTTTTATTTTATGTGACGTTTGTAACAAATTCCCCAATAAATTGTTTTTTTTCTCCTGTCACTGACCTCGTGATTTTCTTTGTTTTCATTAAAATTGGTTTCCCCAACTTCTTCCATGTATGCAAATTTATGATAGATAGATCTGAGCCAGTGTCAAGTTGCATTTTTATATTTTTATTACTTATTTCAATGGTAACAAATCTTCAGGTTATTCCATCTTTTACCTCATTGGACTTTAATTTTCTTATTTTATTGTCTTTATTTTTTGACCTGAAATGCGTGCTTTTATGACCCACTCTTTTACAGTTGAAACATTTTTTATTCCTAAAATCGCAATATCTGTACCAGTGTAGTTCACTGCAAGCAAAACGTGGCTTCGGGAGTTTTTGTTTATTTTTCTCTGGTATTTCACTTTTTGCTTGATAATCCGCAATTTTAGAACTCTTTTTGGTAGACTGACTTTCTTCTTTGTAGCGTATTTTCTTTACATGCGAAACGCCAGACTGTTCTATCTTTTTTTTGAATCTTTCTTTACGCTAACATATCTTGTGCAGTCTTCTGCCATTTTCTGTACTGTAATACTTCGATCGCTTTCCAATTTTGCCAGCATTAATTTTCTCAACTCTTCGTCTCTTTCCGATACCAGCCCCTGAACAAACACCAAGCACTTAAAATTGTCTGCGCTTAACTCTGCCAGCTTGAATTCTTCACAATGCTTATTCATATTCGCTGCGTACGTTATATAGTCTTGTTCGTCATCTTTCATCAGATTCAAACATTTCCACTTCTTGTGAAACAGAGATGTCTTTTTACTAAATAATTCATTTAATATATTTACCACCTCGGTAAATGTCAACTCGCTAGTTTTTTTCAGTAAAATGTAGTTTACCAATTTGTTATGCTCAGCAGTTCCTAATTTGCTTAAAAGAAGCCTAACCTTCTTTCCTTCAGACCACAAGTGGCAGTCCTCGTTATATACGTCCGTATATTTTTTATAATACTCCTCAAAAGTTATCTCCTCATCTGGACTGTACGTGAATATTTCAATTGAATTCCATATTGTATTCTCTGGGAAAGAATCATTTTGTAAATTTTTCTCTTTCCGCTTCTCAGTTATTTCCAGAATTTTGTTTTGAAACTCCCTATGCATCTGTTCCATTTTTTGTTTGAATTGCATTTGTCTATTGAAAGTTTCCTCCTGTAGCTGCATCTGGAATGTTTTTTGTTGCTCTAATATTGTCATCTGTTGTTCCGACTGGAACTTAAAGAATTCCCGGAACATACTTTTGCATTCTTCCATCTTTGCAAAAAGTTTACACAATGCTTAAATACTGTAGAGGCTGGAGTCCTATGATTTTGCAATTGGTGAAATATTTGAGCAAACTGTATTATCAGGAAAAAAATTTCTTTTCTCAGTTGAGAATACGACAGATTTTTTGTCACTAAGTTGATGTCTTGGCTTGCGAAAAAAATTTGCCAAGTTTTTTTTTTTTTTTAAGTGTGAATCTGAGACTTTGTCGCCGAAGTTATTGTGGCAAGCAAATTTTTTCTTCCTCCGAATGAGTTCGGATCCTTGTCGCCAAAGTTGTTGTGGAGTTATTTCGCAGTGGAGGCTTGCATTTGTACTAAATCGATCCTAAATAGTTTGACGTACAAAACGTTAGGAACTTGATATAAGAGGTATTACACAGAGTAATCTTGTTGTGGTCGCTAACTACTTTCGTATTCAACTACTGTTGTCTGACATTGACTGACCCTCGTTTCTCTTACTACTCCTACTTATATTAGGTGGGAGAGTCTATTAACTATAGAATAGGTGTGTTCCACCATAACAGATTAACAATTCCGAGCCATTATCCATTACACCACCGGCACATCCACAACTGGTAGGAAACATCCAAGTTTACAGCACCTGGTATTCCCAAGCAGTCACCCATTTCAATATTAAGTACTTTTCTTTTTAATTTTGCGCATACACGTTGTTTGTTTCTATCCATTGCACATTATTGTAGGATTAGTTGAGCACTGTCTGTAAGAAAAAGAGCACCATGATACAATTCACTCCATTGAGAATGGTGGAAATGGCATGCTGTGCTGTAAGCTCCAATACAAACATTTCAGAGTGTTTGAGTGTCAATCTAAGGAGAGTGAAGAGGATTCAGAAAGAGTTGGAGGAGTCTAATGGTGATTATGAAGCTATGACAGCTTGGAAAACTCACTCTGATCATTCTGATAAGAACTACCGAATTTGTTGATGAAATCCACGCCATGATTGACAACAACCCCTCCAAGTCAATCTGGTCCATAGCCAGGAACACAAGAGTGTCTGAGTTTCTTATCAGGCAGTGCATGAAGACATTTGGTATTTCTCATACAAGAAGGAAAAAGGGCCAATTTTTATCTCAAGCAATGAAGGACAAGAGGAAAAACTGTGTTATGAAGCTTTTGAACAAAATCAAGCATCGTCTCTAATTGAACATGATTTGGTTTTTATTAGACAAGAAAAATTTCTGCCAGGATAAGATGGTGAACACATAGAACAACCATTGGCTTTGCTGTGTCCCCAAAAGATGTACAGAGAGTGATGAAAAGCAAATATCCACTCAACATCATGGTGTTTGGAGTGATTACAACATTAAGCCTCCATTCATCTTCCCATAGAGCTTCAGACTCAACACAGAGGCCTACATTGTGCCTTGAGGAGGTAGTGCTGCTCTGGGTCAAGAGGGTGGCTGCTGGATGACCCTATGTCTGGCAACAGGACTCTACACCATGCCACACAAGCAGGAGAACCCAGTCATGTCTGTCAGACAATTTCTACGACCACATCACCCCTTACATCTGGCCACCTAACTCTCAACACTGCAACCCCCTTGATTATTATGTGTGGGATGCAGTTGAGTGTGAGACCAATAAAACTCCTTGTATCACCAAAGATGAATCAAAGGCAAGAATTATGGCAGCATTCACAACTTAAACAAGGAGACCATCCAGAAGAGTTGCAGGAGATTCTGAAGTCTTCTGGAGTCTGTGGTTGAAGCCAATGGCAATTTTATTGAATAAATTTACTCTTTGGTATTTCAAGATATTTTTGTGTAAAATATATGTTAAAATGAGATTTTTGTGTAGTTTAGGCAACAATTTATCTATCGCACATTGTATGTATGTATAGTTTCACTTTCCAACCATAATTCTCACACTGATTTATCACTTTTTGATGTTATTGGGGATCCCAGTGTATGGCAACTTTAGAAAGTGCCTGAGAAACCATACAATGAGTTAAGCCAAGCTTTGTGAGTGAAATGGAATAGATGGATCTATTGGGAAGCCATCAATGGTTGTGCTAACATGAAGTCACAAGTCATTGTGACTGAGTGTATTGGCCTTTATTCAAACTGCTGATCACATAAGGTTATGAGCTCTATCCCAGAAACTGTGTCTATGGTCTGCTCAACATAGTTGAAGTATAAAACCACACGTGGGATCTGTAGATGTTGAACAAACAAAAATGAGCCTGAGCAGGTGTCTTCAATTGGGATTGGCTAGTGACTTTTGCAGACGGATGTACTTGAAAAATGAGAGTAGCCAGATTATTATATATATATATATATATATATATATATATATATATATATATATATATATATTTGCATGTTTCATTAAATAATATAGACAAGTTTTGTCTATTTATTTTAAGTAAGTTCCTTTCATATTGTCAGATAAGCTTAATAACATTATCATTGAAAGATGAAAGGAAAACACCATATTGATACATGTTTAAATCCAATCTAAGGTTTCAGCTTACATAAGCCATTATCAAAGATGACAATTACATTTCAATATATCAAACAATACACGGATGAAACAATAATGATAGTTTGTTTTTGTTGCATGAAAAATTTCATAGCAATGACAAACTCATATACAAGAAGCGGAAGTGAAAATCGTGTTGTAGCTCGTGATGTCACACATGATCACATGAGAGTGAAAACGAGAAGTATTAAGTATGGGAAGCCGTTGGTATAAACCAATGGCTTCTGTTATCAATTATAGGCATTTAAGAATATTTTTGGAGATTTCATAGTTTATTTTGTCCAGGTTAGGCTTAAATATATATATATATATATATATATATATATATATATATATATATATATATAAACACACACATATGATAATAAACACACATTAATGGGTGGATTAAAATTATATTTTGCTTCATTTTTTTTAAATTCTATATATCATACAGTTTAAAATAAATTTCAGTTTATTTATTTCAGGTTTGTACAAGTATGTCTTGCTCAGAAATTTTGAAAATTAGCTATTTTAAATTATAAAATGTAGAAGAGATATTGATATACAACCCTATCACTTGTAATTAATAATGTGACAAAGCTGGTATTTTGGCAATGCAAAAAAATCCTCTTAAATTATTGAATATTTTCTGTCATAGATAAAATGCAGTAAAAAAAAGCCCTTGTCTTTCTGAATACAATCCAGAAGTAGACATATTTTGGTTTTGTTTCAATCAAGAAGTAAAAAGTTTAAAATTGAAACAAAATATCAATTTGCTAAAGAAAAATAATAATTATTATTATTAGTGTTATTTTTGTCTGATCTAATTAATTGAATTTTAATAAAAAAAACTAAAAAATTTTGCAACCCACAGAAAGCTCATACAAACAATTTATTCACATAAAACACTTTTCCTTGACCAAGAAACTCTCCACAATATATTATTATTCAAATTTTGTCTCTGCCTATATAAGTATATTTAGGTAGGAAGAATTCAAAAATAAGTTTTTGTTAAATTCAACCAATAAAGTCTGTTTATTTATTTAATTTTTTAGTGCATTTTTCTTGTTTTTGAATAAGTTGTGGTGCACCCAAATCAAAATTTTGAATAAACTGTCCAAAGTTCATGTTTTTGAGGACTTTTGAACATTTTACTCATTATAAAGGATTGAGTGTTGTCAGTGGGGTAGACATGATTTGCTTGGTTGGATCTTAACCTTTTTTGAAACACAAAGCAAATTAAAAAAATATGCTTATTTTATAAGTAATTCTGGAAGACAATTTCATAAGTCATTTTGGAACATTACTCAAATTCAAATATATGCTTATTTTATAAGTAATGTCATATGTAAAACAGTTACACAGCTCTTGACTGCACCAGTTGAATTTGCAAAAAATATCTTGAGTTGAAGATCAAATATAGATCAGAATCTGACAGAAAAGATTTTAAAAGAAAAAATAGGAAACATATATCAATCTAACATGTTTCACTTTTATTAAAGCTTCGTCAGAGATTGAGAGAAAACATACTAAAAGACAGAAAACACTGATATTTTCAATTTTGTTTGGGTCAGTTCTCATTGATCAGTCATGTGTCATGTTGATTAAAACTGGATAATTCTATCTATATGGAGGTTTATGTGAGCAATGGGTGGTAATGTATATTTGTAATTGTGTGCGAAGTGTCTGTCTAGTTGGTGTTTTTGTTTTTATCTTCATCTTTGTGCGATCGATACTTGCAGTTGAGAGTCACAGGGTTCTAATTTATGGCTCGCCTCTTTAAGAATGTATTCTTTGTATTAGATAGATATAAGTTAGAGGCTTTCAGAAAAAAAGATGGCAATGTTTTAGGCATGTTTATAATTGGTTATAATGTTGTTATTAAGTTTTCTCCTTAAAGAATTATGTTCTTTTTTTAATTAGGGTGGCATTAATTAAATCAAAGTTATGTCCAGCATCATTTCAATACAAAATGAGTTATATATGAGAGAGAGAGAGAGAGAGAGATGAGGAGCTACTCAAAAGTTAACAGAATAATAAAGAAAAAATGATTTACACAAAGTGTTTATTTTTCTTGTATGTCGACTGGTTCAAAGCTGGTAAAAAAAGAATGAAGTTTGTATGTGTTATGGGAACTTACCTATAATGATAATGGACTCTTCCTGACACTATAAATACCGCGACTCTCAAGAGGTATAATGAATGAATGGTGTAACGAGTCGAGACAATATTAGTTCACTCTAAACCAGATGGACAGTCATTACTAACAACTTCAACTTCTTGTACTATATTTCTGTTGTAATATATCTTTGTTATTCTACTCTTGTGTTCGTGTTGTTCTTCCTTGGTTCTAACCTGGGACCATAACTGTGGTGCAAGGATATTGGACCATAACAGAAATTTACAAAACTTTTGTAGAGCATCAACTACATCACTTTTTAACTTTGCCACATCTTCAACAAAAAAAAAAGAAAGAAAATGTCCAAAAAAATAGGTTTTTGATCACAAGTCTTATAACCCGTTATGACTGTAGGTGCACCACATATATGGCGGCCATAGATTTGTCTTGGCCAGTGGTTCCCAAATGGTATGGTGCACCTCATATGTGCAGCAGAAGAAGATAGCAAAGTGAGGCAGAATCATTGAAAGACAATCAAAGATTTAGAAACAATTTCAAAAAAATTCATATGCCAAAAATAAATAAGATTTCAAAATTTAAAATATTATTATGGATTACTTGTAATTGCATTCATGAGTCCCAGTATAAATAGTTATTGACCAATTTTATGACTGTGATATTTTTGCATTATATCAATTATTAAGAATATAGTAACTAGACTCTGCAAATTAGGGGAGAGAGTTATCAATGATAATGTTCCAACTTCAAATATGCAGTTATTTCATTTTAACTCTTCTCTTTGTTTATTTTTAAATATACCTTTTATCCCATAAAATTTGGTAAGGTGCGAGCAAGTTCTGAAAAAGAGGCCCAGTGTTTGGGAACTGCTGGTTTAGGGTGATGCAACCTGATGGAACCCATCCCTCTCAAGGCTGATTTTAAATTCAGAGTTTTCCTTTTTACCACAAAACAAAAGAGTCCAGTCTGTCCTGCTTTATAAGCTATAGCTGGATAAAGATGGAGTCATGCCTTTTCCAAGCGCATTAGTGCATAATGAATGAAATAGTCAGAATTGATGCATCAATTTTATTTTCTGCGCTGATAACCATTACACCACCTGCACATCAAAAAGCCCAGCAGATGTCATTTCATAACTTTTTGACATTTGGATCTCAGAACTGCTCCAGTGAGGGAAAATAATAATATATGACAGTAAATCTTGGTTAATTGGGACACAATGAGAACAGAGCACTTTGGCCCAATTAGGTTAGTATTTGCTTTATACAGAGCAACAATTCAAAATAAATGAATTTAAAGTTTTAGCATCAAGAATGTATAATGGAAAATATAAATGATTTTCTGTGTTTATATTAGTTTCAAAATAAAACTTTTATTATTAAGTAAATACAACAGATTATGCAGCACTTATTTTGATTGACTGCATTACTTAGAATGATTACTTGGCTACTTATGTAAAGATAAAAAGTCTTAGTTGCCAAGTTACACACCTAAGTGTCGGATACAACAGATTATCGCAGCTCCTTATTTCCCAATTGACTGCATTTTTAGAATGACTAAAGCAACTATACCGATCTCGGTCTGTCTACCCACGCTGTGTTTAGATCTTAAAACAAGTCTTAGACGGGGTGGCAAAACACAAATAAAAACAAAACTCACGACACTAAACAAAAATAAAAAGGGTAACAACCTTTTATATCTTAATGTCCGCTACATAAAAAACAAAATTGTTTGGAAATGGCACCAAGCTTCTAACACAATAGAAAAATGTCGAATTACCTACTTTTAGAATCATGTATGTATGTCGAGTGTGGTTCAGTTCGACACTTCATTCGCAGTTGATTCTTCTCACTTGAGTTGTATTTCTTCTTCTTCGTCTGCTTGGGCTGGTAGTTTTCCTGTTTCAACTTGGTGGAAGATTTCTTGTTTCAACTTAGCCGCAACTCTCTGTCGCCTGAGGTGGTCTCTTCTCACTAATCGACTTTCGCTTGTCTGCATCTCCAATTCTTCTCAGGCTTTCAAAATTCATCTACTTGGGCTGGAAGTTCTCTCCTGTCTTCGACTTGGGCTGGAAGGATTTCTTGTCTGAGGATTCTTCATCGGGCCTGATGGCCGCGTTCAGGCTCTAATCAATTGCAACTCCAACTCTACTGTAAACAAACTGGGGTGGGTCTGTCGGCGTCAGGGTTTTTCTCGATAATTCCAAAAGCTGCATTAATTCTGTCTTCTCATTAAAAACTTCCTTTTTAATCCATCTCTCTTTAATGTCAGGTGACCGCTTTAACCAATGGTTCCTGATCGGGCATTTCTTTCCCTTTTCTTCCGCAAACGTGATCGATTTTACCAATTGTTATTGGTTGAAATCAGGTCACGGATCGTGATTCGACCAATTGTTTTGATCGAACATCCTCTCCCCTCTGTTTGCGGGCGTGGTTACATCGTTCTTGTTTAAAAAAAAACAAAATCCAATTTTTCCCTTTTTGACCCAAGAAAAATGACAATCTTTGGCTTTCTCTCACCTGGACTTTGTCAAACAGCCCGCTGCTAATTAGTCTTGACTTTAGAAAGGATCTTTTCCGCCTTCTTGGCGCCCTCTGTGAGCCAAAAGCAATTGTCCCTTTTTTACCTCTTTGTTTTTCCTGATAGTCGAAAATCTTAATTATCTTTGAAAATTCTTAACAGGATATCTAGAGTCAACCCAAAAGACACTTTTTCTCTGATTAAGATTGTTTCATTGTTCCCAAAATTTCTCTTTATCCAAATTGATAAGGTGTCTTTCCATGCAAAAGTAGGGTTGACCGATATCTGGCTTCCATCAAGCGGCCCGTTTTGATATCATGTCTTTTTTCCCTTTCTTTCTTCTTATTTATAATTCTATTTTCCAATTGTCTTTCGAAAATCGCCAAGACGCTGACCTAAATCTCTTTCTGACTCCTATCTCCACCCCCAGGTTGTTTCTTAGTGAATTATTTTCAACTCAGTTATTTTTCCGTTTTAAAAAAAAAAAAAATTAACAACCTGTTTAATAAACTGAGTAAGAAAAAAATTAAATCATATTTCTAGGAATATTTCTAATAATGCAATTTAATAAAAAGTGACAAATGGCTATAAAAAGGCATTGTTGATTATTTATGGCTAATTTGTTTAAATAATGCACTGACTTTTTTTGCCTCATACAGCAATAATTGTAAGTTTTAAAATAACTAACCAAGTAATCATTTTAAGTTCTCTAAACATTGGTGCCTTTAAGTACTTCTTTTTTTTAATATTTAATAAATTATAATCCTTAATATCTACTGAAATGTTTAACCTATATAACTGACCCCACCCCCCAAAAATGATGCACAAAATCAATTTGAAAACACGATTAAGAGTCATCGCTGTTGCGAGGATGAAAGGGGACAACTCATATCGGGTACACATTATAAAACCCAGGTTGTTTTGTGTGTGTGTGTGTTCATTTATATTGGGATTTTCCTACATTTTTCATTTCAACAAAAATTCACTTTCTTTTGGCAGATAGTGTTTCTTATTGTCTTGCATTTTTTTTTTTATTTTTACATTCAGAATTCTTTAAAATTCCATTTATAAGACAATTGTTTATAATAAAATTCTATTCAATCGATAGACTCATAACGATTGAAAACAATGTTTTTGTTTGAGTTTGACCAATTTGTAAAAAAAAAAAAAAAAAAAAAACTAATTAAGACATGCATGTCCGTCAACCTTAAACAATAATCTTTGTCAATTTTATTTTTCAGTCTTTATGATGGTCGATACTTGATCTATCTCTTATTGTTACATCCCTGGGCAACGCCAGGTTCTACTGCTAGTATGCTATAATAATATACTAGACAAATAATACCATATGATATAAAAATCTAAAATAAAATTATTATTTTAACTAATACTATCACTGTCTGTAAACAGTTGGTACATCATTCAGAAATGCAATAAATAAATTTTGAATATTGGATCATATAATTTTCTCTGGTTTATATATAAAATCTACTGGAAGCCTTCATTCACTATGTCCTACTTAAGTAAAGTTGCACATGTAGATAATGTTATTTACGGTAGATTTAAGAAGAATCGTGCACATAGATCACATACTCAAGTAACATCAAATAAATCTTTATAAAATGGCAAATAATAAATATTTCATTATAGTTCGCATGTTTTTATAATCTTGTGAATGTAAAAATGATTCTTGCAAATAAGCAATCTAATAAATAGTGTTTAATATTATTTGTTAGTAATTATCAAGAACAAAGAAAATATATAAATCCACTTTCATATTATAACAGGAGGGAGGCTATGGTAGAAATGTTTATTCTCCTATTTCCCCCATTATGGGCATTATAATATCCGTGACATAACAACACTATACTTCACAGATGAAATGGAATGACTGAAAGGAAAAAGAATGACAGACATGCTTTGTTCTCTGAGAGACTTTTATACCATTGAGACATAAATTATATATACATATTTAAATGTGTCCCACACAGAGAAAAATATATCACATATATCTACACAGCAAAGCAGAGTGTAAAGAGAAACAAAAAAGGAAGGGTCTTACATATAATATAGAAATTTTTCTGTGCTTCTGGAGAAGCAATGTTTAGGACTCCTAATTCAAACAGGCTGGATTCATCTACTATGTCCCAGGCAACAACAAATTGAGGACTGCAAGCCGGAGTTACTTTCTATATCTGGAAAAGATATATTCCCAAAGCAAAACGACAATGTGTGCTTTGTAAACTGCTGGAGGAGGCAAATTTAGTCTCAGCCTGGGTGATTTGGCCTAGGTTAAAAAAGCAACCACTTAGTTAGGCTGCTGTAAACAAACTGAATGACTGACCACTCCCATCACTGCATAAGTAAAAGAAATTATTACAAGTATATTTGATCTTTTGTTTCTGGGTTTTAAAGATTTGGTTCAATAATGGATGGCCCAGTTAACCAAAATTTACTGGACAACAATCAAAGTTTATCAAAATACAATTGAAGATTATTTATCCTTATTTAGCAGCAATTAATCATGGGATGTGTGGTGTGGTGTGGTATAATGGAATGAGAAATTGGAGAGACCAGTTTGAATTCCAGTCAGGTTTGTTAGATTCATTTAGGTGCAAATACCCATAACAAATGATATGAATCCATCTCTCTTCCCCTATCTATGGGTTGAATAGCAGGATAGACAGTAGTCCTCATCTTTATTGCCATATTCATGATGATTCATATGGAGGAAAAGGGATACCATACTTAGAGATCATTGCCTGAATTGAAGAAACAGCCTTGAACATCCTTCAGGCTTGGGCAGATGAGCTAAGATGGAAAGTGAGACATATACTGCCCAAATCAAACATCACAAAACTGGAGAGGCTGGCAATCAGAACTCTACAGAGGAATGAAAAATGTCATCATACTACCAGCTAACAAAGGCAATGCAACTGTAGTAATGGACAAATCAGAATATACAGGAAAACTGGAAGACCTCATAAGAAATGGTAGCTACAGTAAAGATCCAACAATGACAACAGAATGAAAAATGTCGCATATCCTAATCAATAACAAGGACAGGCAGTTATCCCAACATTACAGCTACATTACATATATGGTCTCCCCAAAATTCAAAGATGGTATTCCACTTAGACCAAGTGTTAGCTGCCAAGGCTCTGTGTGTCACCCTTTGAGTTGCTTCCTTGTGAATATAATTGACCCATTAATAGGAAAGTCACCTTCATATGTCCAACCCCCTCCCCATTTTGTGGAAATAATCAAAGATGCTCCCATTCAATCTAACCAAATGGTGAGCCTGGACATGGTCAGTCTGTTCACCAAGGTACCCACAGAAGAGGCACTATTGGTAGTCAGGGACAGACTGGCCTCGGACTCATCCCAAGAAGAATGGACCACTATACCAATAGATAAGCTGATGGAGATGCTGACTTTCTGTACACAAGCAACACACTTCAGAATGGGATCAGATATATATCAACAGGATGAAGGCTTAGCAATGGGCTCTCCATTATCACCAGCAATGGCAAACATATACATGGAATACTATGAAGAAATGACATTAGAATCCACATCATTAAAGCCAACCCTATGGCTGAGATATGCAGATGACACCTTCATACTCTGGCCACACCAGGAAGAGATCCAGCTTGATACAATTCACAATGGAGACAGAAAATGACAACAAACTTGCATTCCTGGATGTACTAATACCTCGAACAGAGCATGGGTTCAAGACATCCGTATAATGCAAGCCAACATTCAACAGACAATATCTCAATGTCAACTTCCACCACCTATACAGTGTAAAGAAAGCGATCGTCCACTGCTTACAACATCAAGCAAAAGTCATGTGGTGACCCAGAGACATATGATCAAGAAATGGTCAGTATAAGCAGTACCCTACAATGTGACAACTACCCTGGGTACATGGAGCAGCTCCAACAAACTGGGATAGGAGTGTGCAAGAGGATAACAACACTCAGAAAACAGCTTTGGTCAACTTAACCTATGTGAAGGGATTATCAGAAAAAGTACAAAAGGTCTATAGTTTATATGACATCTCGACAACCTTCAAAAGTTGTTCAAAACTTTGCAGTTACCTTTTTCGAGTAAGATCTCCTCCCCACTAGAGGAGAACATGATTAAGGACTATGTGTACACCATCCCCTGCAGCTGTGGTAAGCTATATAAAGAAAAAAACGGGCTAAGACCCCCCACCCCGATAAAACTGCAAGAACATTATGAAGCCATAACACAAGGGGGAGTAGAAAAATCAGGCATAGCTGACCACACATGGAGAGAAAAGGGAAATCATTGTCCCCCTGTGGGATGAGGTTGAAATAATAGACAGAGAACATCACTGGAAAATATGCAAACTTAAGGAAGCAGCATACATGCTAGGCCACAAAAATCTAAGCTGGCTAAGCATAGAAATTAATACAATATGGGGAATCAGTAATACGGAATGCTAGAGAAAAGCAATAACAACAACAAAAATTGTAATATAAGTTCTGGTAAAAAAAAAAAAAAAAATGACTACTGAAACATTAAGTTTATAAGTCCCAAAAAATTCATACAGTGATGTCCTCAATGACACAGTGGATAAAAACATTGGATGGATCCAGTGACTTGATCCAAAGATTTGCAGTGATAAACAAAACTTGGAGAGTTGAGATGAAGGGAGATAACTGAGACATCGGGAAGAGGCATGGCACATGGAACTAGAACACTCTATCCCAGTGGATGAAATAAAGGGTTCAGTTTGAAATTCCAGTCACCTGAAGGAGGTGCATATAATGTAAGCAATTAACTCTGCCAGAAATTTGGAAACAGCATGCTGTACTGCTTGGCATTCATGCCAGAAGCTCCCATACGAACATTTCAGAGTGTTTGGTTACCAATCTGAGGAGTTTGAATGTATAGAGGCTCAGAAAACTCACAAATCATTTTGAATCCCTGAATTTGTTGTGGATTCAACAAGAGGGTGGCTGCTGGAAGACCAACACAATCAACCAACTGCAAGCTCCCTTGATTATGGGTGGGGGGCACAGTTGAGTGAGAAACCAGCAAAACTCCTTGTAACACCAAAGATGAACTGAGGGCGAGGAGATCATCTAAAATTGTCTGAAGATCGTGGTTGAAGCCAATGGTGATTTTGTTGAATAAATTTACTCTTTAGTATTTCAAGATACTGCTAAATATATCTAATAGATGTCAGTGACTTTGTGTAATTTAGACAACAATTTATCCATTACACCATATTAAATGTGAATTGTTTTTCTTGATGCAGCTGGGATCACAGATGAAGATTATTACAGGAATAAAAGATATGAAAAGAGAAAATGATTTCACACAAGTTTTATTCAACAAATTCAACAGTTTTTTCTTTTCTTTCCTGACTGACAAAATTTTATACAATGTTTCACTTTCTTTTCTTACCACCATTACTGAGCAATGCTTATCATTTTAAGAAAAAGGAATTAAAAAAAAATGTAGTTTTCTTTTCCAAAAATCATGATTTTCCAGCAGCAAAAATTTTAAAAGGAATCAAGAAAAAAAAATTGGAAAAAAGCTTGGAAATCAGTGGACATTTTTTTTTTCTTACAAAATATTAATTTGCAACAAAATGGATTTACAGTTTTCACACAACTCCAAAGCTTATATCTAAAGACTTTGATGGATATCATTCTTGAATCCAACATATTTTTATTACTTCAAATGTTATTTTTAGTGGACACAGTTTGAGTAGACACTCCATTTATTCTAAACAGTAGTTATTTTGTCTACTGGCCTGCGTAGTCAAGAAAACTTAAAATGCACCCTCCCACAGGGTTTGAACCTGCATCCTCCTTTTCAGGAGGAACCACCATCTAACCTGTGTGCTTTTACTGCTCGGCTACAAAGAGCTGCACAAGGGCACATTTTCTTACAAGTTTTCTAAAGTACTCAAAACCATTAGACAAAATAAAAACTTTAAAATAAACAGAGCATCTACTCAAATACGGGTAGACATTAAAAATATCATTTGAAGTAAGTTAGAAGACTATAACTCCATTTTTTTTATTAATAATTTTTTAGTTGCTATTGTTGTTTTAGTGTTATTGATTTGATGGTTGTTATTGATTATTATTGTTATAAATAAAACAGATATTATCATCATAATCATTATGAGAGCTGAAAAGCACTCAGCCAAGCCCACTTCCCAAAATTTGATCAAATCTTTTACTTTTAATCCTTCCTTTTTTAGTTGACTTTTCAGCATTTCCTTGTATTAGGATAGGCATGCTCCACGATTTCACTAAAAAATCAGCATAGCATGATGAAAAAGGACCCAAACTTTAAAATAAGTTTTTTTAAAACAAAGTTTTATCATCAAAATGTTTGTTATTATTAAGAGGAAAGACTAGAGTATTTTTTAATAATTTTAAAAAACTTTTTACTCTTTTCTAATATATTTGAAATTTGGGTTAAAAATCTAGTTTTTCTTTTATGTATCAACAGAGTGAACCGAGCTGGTAATGGACATTTTCACACCTGTTCTCCAGTAAAATAACTCATTATTTTGGAAAGCCTTGCAAAAAAACAAATAATTGTCAGATTTTAATGAAACTTTTAGGACTTGTTCACAAATGAATGAATTTATTTTTGAAATTATTATTTTTAGAAATCGTAGTAAAAAAATTTTTTTTTTTTTTTTTTACATCTGTTAAACTGCATTTACTTAATTTCATGAAATTTTCTAGAATTTAAAATAAACAAAATGTTTTCATTATAAAAGCAGGACTCCTTGGAGAATGTAAATCATTATTTTTTTTTTTTTTTTCCACACCAAAAATTTTTAAAATAATTAAACATTTTTTTTTTGTCCAAATGCTTATGTGACAGTATCGTTAAAAGGTCACGAGTTGTCCCCCTTACAGATTTCCGGCTGTGAGCAATTATTTCATTTAACTTGTGAGGATAGTTGAAGAGGCAACTGAAAAGAAAAACTGTCTTTTTCAGGGCTACAAAATATTCTGAAAAATCTTATAACATGGTAGGAATTTTTTTTCATATAATATTGTTTGAGGTATTGGATTATGCTTAAATAAAATAAGTGTACAATTACCTAAGCAGTAATAAAATTTAAGTACTTTAAAAATGTAATAAATAAAATACCTTTAACATTTCATAACCATCAAGATATGACAATAATAAAGAATAAAATGAAAAAGTAAGATCTTAAAAAATATAAATTAATAATATCATAAAATTTCAAATCATTGTATTTTATTATATTATCTCAGTTATTGAATTAAAAAGCTAATAACTCAGATATTATAATATAAATTACATTATCTATCATTTAATTTTAATTTAATAATGAGATAATTAATAAAATACCATTATAGAGGTAACTCAATAATTTATGAAATGTTATTAATTTAAGAAATTTTTATAGTAGTTTAAATTTTATTATATTTTCACCTAAAATATTCAATAAAATATTTTGTTAATTTTTAAAAATTACCTGGTAGTTAAAAAACAAAAACAAAGCATTTTTACTTAGAATTCGTAAATTTATGTCAATTCTGGTCCAGCATACTTAACCTGTCAACACCTTAGGCCATCAATATATCGATAGAGACGTGAGAATAACAAGATCATGTAGTTAATAAATTCTTGTATGCAACATTTTATGCTATAAGCAATATTTGTTTCAGAACAGATTAATTTAATCAACTTTAAATTTACTAACTTTCTGCAAATAACGTTTCAGAAATATATATTTTATTTTTGCAAGATTTTTAAAACTTAGAATTAACTTTTGCTTACAACTATATTAAGATGGCCATTTCAATTGGTTTTTCTGAAAAAAAGAAAAAAAAAAGTGAATCAACTAAAAATTATTATTCTAATTTCTATTTGAAATACACCACTGTATTTTGGCTTTCTGGAATTAGAAAATATAATCCTTTAGTTTTCAATTAAAGCTAAAATGAAAGCTTGAAGGAAGATTTTTCATTTATGGAAATTCATTTAAACCTTAGGAATACCAAATTATTGGAGGTATTAGAGCACTCATTTTTTTTTTAACACAGTCCTTTACTGCAAACCTTATTTTATATACACATCTAAAGACTGACACTTATTAATTAGTTTACCCATGTAATGAAAAAAGTGACAATATATTTTTTATGTCATTATTATTAGATATGAATAAGAATCTTTAAATACATTTTTTTCAAAATTACTATTGTTGTATGGTGTTCTTTTATGTAGTCAATGTTTTTCACTTCTCTGCTTTGTCAATATATTGAAACAGTCCGCGATTACCATAACACAAGGGAGATAACTCTAGTACAGCGAAATGTTATAAACATTACTTACAAATTAAAAACTTAAATACTTGACATGCCAATATCTATATCAGGTGTTGGCAACATCCTCACCACCACGGCCACATGAAGGATTTTTGTCTGGCCCACTAACCTGACACCTAGACACTTATTATATAATTAATTTGTGGAGCAAGTAGCAGAAAAACATCATTTGGAGTTAATCGACTTACAATGTGACAGATATTTTATATCAAAATTTCATTCTAAATTCACTCCTGACAAGAAATATTTTTTGCCAAGTGGAAAGCATAAAAGCTTAATGAATAATGATAAAATGATGGTATCATTATTTGGAAGTACATATGCTTGTAAACAACCTTTTTCAAACACGAAATATACTAAAAGTCGTTTAAGAACAGGGTTGGGTGATGACCACTTGGATGATGTTAGCTCATGCCATTGACAGATATTTTACCTGTGAAGCTATTGAACATGAGGCAGAAATAAGTGTCTCCTTAAATAATATAACATTAATTTTGTTGTTTCTCCTTTAAACCTCTAGAGCAAGTCAGTCTTGTGGACAGAGTAGTCTGAGGTAGAGAATTTATTATAGTGCATTTGATATAATGACCCTCCTCTGAGACACGGCATAGCTTTCTGGCCCGCTCTCTCCAAAAGATTGCTGACTCCTGATCTATATCATACATACATACATATGTACATGCATTATTATCTACAAGAGAAAAAAAATTCATCTACTTGGACCAACCCAATTCTAAACATCAGAACATTTTGAAATCTCTTCTTAGTGAACTTTTCAACACAACTCATATATTTATCATATTATCAAGGTTGTTTTGATGTACCTTTTGTTTCAAACATGTGGTTCTACTGATGAATGCTGAGAATACCATAGACAGAATGAGACACATAATGAGGAAAGAGGGCCTGGAAAATTTAACACTCACAGGTCATAATGAAGGCAAAAGAAGCAGGAGGAAACAAAGTAACCTACTGGACAAGTTTGAGCAAATGGGTAACAAACAAACATGTTATGGGGTTTAAAGCTAGTGCAACAAAAGGTAGGAAAACGTGGAGAACCATGTTCACCTAAGTCCCAAAACATGTCACACAGAAGAAGAAGAATAGCAGAGATAAGCAGTGAGATTCTTGAAGTTCATTTCTTAAAACTATGGCTTAAAGCTGCTTGCAGAATTTGAGAAGAACTGAAACAATATTCAAATGTACAATTCAAAATTAAGCATATCAAGTGATGAGGATTTGTCCTAGAAAGAAGTCCCAGATGTAGATGACCGTCAGTTAATGATGTTTTAAAATGTAAAATATAGGAAAACTTGACCACCAACACTCAAAAACTTCAAGAAAGGTTTGAATAGATGTGTATATGAAATAAGCTTTGGACTAAAGATTTGTAAAAAAAAAAAAAAAAAAAAAAAATTCTTTTGATAGTTGGTTTATGATTTTCATTTCCAAAAGAGAAAAATTAAGATATAGAAATAAGATATATAAATAGTGATTTACTTACTGGATTCTTTGTTAGATTTTTACCTATAGTGAGTAAACAAAAATAATTATTAGACTAAAAGCATTCATTAGAGTCAAAACATGTATGAAGTTAACAAAGGCTAATTAAAAGTAATTATTAAGGAAAATTTTTAAAAAAATAAAAAAGTAATTTGATATTATATAAAAATTAACATGAAAATTATTTAAATTAAGAACTTATTAAAAACATTTTTGTTTAAAAAAAAAAAAAAACTATTCAAGTATGAAAATGTTGAATAATGAATTTTACCAGGATTGAACTCTGGAATAAAAGTATATGTAATGGTGTTTCCTCACTTTATCACTTTACAGTCAGCAATTGTAGACTATAACAAGTACCACCGTGCCAAGATTTTAAGTCCATTGCCACAGGTTGATTAAACAAAGAGGTATGAAATAGGGACACTACAGGAAAGGGTTGAACCTTTTTTTTACAGCTTTCATACATAACAAGAGTCAGAGATCTTTTTTTTCTGTTTATACATTTAGTGCATTTTCACATTCAGCATCAATCAGTAGTTGTTAGGTTTTTCATATGGGGTGTGTAGCCACGTAGGGTAATTCATGAATAAGAGACTGAATTTTCTTTAATTCTTCCTCATTTACTTTATCACTTCCTTTTCTTCCAGTTGTGTTTATTGTTTCTAGACTAATTTCTCTAATCAGTCAAGTTCAAGAAGATACTTCTGGACAATATTCAAACCATTTGCATTTTATAGTTTGTTACAAAATTGCTCATTCGAAGTGAACTTCCAGTCTAATCTGCTTTTTTTTTTAATCTGACAAAATAATGTCTATGAAATGTTTAAATCAGACATGGACAATCTTTTCTAACCATTGGGATGAACTTACATGTATCGTCTTCTGTAGTGAAAATGGCTGAAGCACCTTCAACGAAAAAAGTACCTTGAATCTTTTTAGTAGTGTGACCCAGCTTATGATGGTTTATATCTCATTCATCCCAATTTAGTTTAGAAATGAAGAAAACTAGATCCCCCCCCACACACACTTTGGAGAAGAAATTTTTTAAATAAAAAAAAAATAAAAATCTTGCTATAATATTAACGTAGATGACAGTGTCATCAGCACACAATGCTTTGTGTGATTAATTTCTAATTTAATCACTTGAAAATACAAAAAAAAATTTTTAAATAAAAATATATTTCTTCTCCAGAGAAAAAAACTATGGATGTTTCTAAAGTGAAAGATATTTACACATCTGATGTTTCTTAGTGAAAATTTCTAATGGTTTAAAATGATGAAAACATTGCACTTATGATTGAATAATTTCTGAATGCATTTTTTTTATTAATTTGACAGATTTTTATCATTTAAACATTATTTTTAGTATTTGAATAGATGTCCCGTCATTATTTTTAAACAGTATATTTATTATCATTTACCAGACTGAATAGCGAGGAAATCTTTTTAAAGGAAAATATCCTTTTGTATCTTGCCAGAGGGTGTGTATTTTTTTTTAAATTTGTTAATTAAATCTTGACCTCTTCAAGTCTAGAATTAGCTATCTTTCCTGTTATCTTGTCCTTTCTTACGCTAATATAACTCCATGCTGTAACCCTCTACCTTGTGTGGTCCTTGGGCCTTTTATTAGGTGAACATTAGTTTAAAAAAAAAAAAAATAAAAAAATTTGTCAATTCCTAGAAACATTTGAGAATTAGGAAAGACACTACACATGACAGATATAGGAATGAGAACAATCATTGTTGCCTCCTTCTTTATTTGCTGTCTTTTCATGACATTGGTGATCATGGCTCTCCACAATTTCCTGTCTTTTGTAACACTTAATAAATTTTGTCTTTCTGTTATCTCTCCTAAATCCTGTTCTGCCATCCATTAACTTAAGTTTGCTGGGTAGATTATGCATAGTTTTAATCTGTCCCTCTTGCCTTCAATCTGTCCTGTGAGTATCAGATTTTCCAAACACTCTTTCCTTGTTACACATCCCTAAAAATTTCAATTATTTCTTCCTGATGTTAAATTTACTTTTTTTCATTTTCTCTAAAACTTAATCATTGCTCACATGTTCGGTCCATGGTATTCTCAGCATCCTTCTGTAGAACCACATCATTTCTCTTACTTCAGGTCTCTTCTTCATTTGTGAAGCAATTTTTCTGTATTCACTGGCATATAGAAGGATTGATATCATGTAACAGTTCAGAGAACAATATGACCAGTGAATCAAATACAATTTTCATTTTGGTCTTCTTGAAAGGTTATTGTATATGACACACACCTGAGGAAGGTACAATGGTCAAAACGTCATGCTGGAGAGAATGAAAATCAGGTAACTGTTAAAACAAAAAATGTGTATAATAAAATCACTATTTTAGAAATTTAGATTAAAAAAAAACAAACAAACAAAAAAAAAAAGAAATTGGTAAGAAAAAAAAAAAAAAAAAATCACATTAGATATGAGGGGTGTTAAAATATTCTCAGCTTTTCCCACGTCCTAAAATCTAACCAACAAACATGAAATTTTAGGCAAACTTGGACCTTTGTGCCCACAAAAACAAAAACAAACAAAAACGCACACAACACAGTGTCAAAAAGGACAGTTTTTCCATCATCATCACTTATTTTAGACACCTTCAATCCTTGGCAATGTCTGTTGTTTTAAAATACAATGATTAGAATTATAAAACTTAAATACAGTGTAACCCGGATATAAGAGAAACCCGGATATAAGAGAGATTTTTTTTTGCTCCCAAATTAGAGCCTGTGTTAATGTATATAAAATAGACCAAACCCGGATATAAGAGAAACCCGGATATAAGAGACTTCTTCTTCGGTCCCGACAACTCTCTTATATCCGGGTTACACTGTATATGAAAGTGAATTTATACATTTTTTTCTTCTTGGGAATTTACAAAAATAATAAACACTATTATATTATTTACTGGAATGGTTGGCAAATTGGCTCATTGCCCAATGATTCAAACTTTATAAAATGGTTAAGTAATAAGGATTTCCTTATAGCTGGTTGACATATTTAGTAAATGTTTATAAATTAATGAATAAAAAATTACTTCATAAATTGCTAAATGATAAATATTGCATTAATTTTAATTATATTAGTTTTTAGAATATTGTAAATATAAAATTGTTCTTGTAAATAAATAATCTAATAAATGAAGTGTTTAATAATTTTGTTGTAAATTCTCAAAAATAAATAACGTATAAATTCACTTTCACATTTAGGTTTTAATACAATTCTAATCTATGCTTTGTAAAGCAACAAACATTGTGAGGAGTGAAGGTAGTTAAAATAATAGCAGTGTCAAGGGAAAAATTGTCCTTTTGACACTCCAGTTTTAGCAGGGCGAATTTTGCCTAATTTTTTTTTCTTGGTAACCTTTCAGAACCCCCTTGTACATTAGGCATAGGTTTTGATGAGATAATTTTAAAATAAAAGTGTCTATAAAATCTGTTTTAATGAAACATATTGAAATAATTAGCAACACTTATGACAGTCATTACCATTCATGCACAGCCAAGTCATTTAATATCATTTCAAAATACATCCTGGAGCATTTGCAATGTTATGACATCTACAGTATTCTATACCAAAGTCTGATTGAAAAGTATTGGGACTTGTGCTATAAAAAAAACTGCAACACAAATCAATACAGCATTTAATTTCCTTCGAAGTAGTCCCATTCTGAAGCCACACACTTTATCCAGCATAATTTCTATTGATGGAAGCATTCCCGAAACCCCCTTTTTTTTTTTTTAGGATAGCCTCGTCACATTCTCTTGGATTTGCTTAACATCTTGAAGTCTTATTCCTTTCACATGGGATTTGAATTTTGAAGAAAAAAGTCATCAGGAGTCTGAGGAATATGGTGGTTGTAAGACTTGGAGAATGTTTTTTTCCAAAAACTGCTTCACAAGCCATGGTCACTGATGGAACCTCTATAGTGTGATGAGATGACTACATTCTCCACACCTTCATTCCAAGCAATGCAATAAACAAAAGAAGTAAATGAGAACATTATAACTTAGTGTGTATGTGTGACAATTCAAAGCCAATCTGTATACTTTATCTTCATTGCCATAGCAACAGTCCAGATACTTTTTAATCAGATCTTGTATGCCCAAAGTTATAATCTTAGTAGACTTGTGATTTGATATCAGTCCCAAATATAAAATCCAAAGGGGTTAATTATGTTGATCTTGCTGGACAGTTTATCTCTAAATACAATCTGTAGTGACAGAGAAATAAATAAAAATAATGACAAGACCCAAATTTTAGCATCTCTAAAACTAGATGGATAATCAGAATCACCAGGCCATAACCAACCAATAAAAAGGCTTTCATAACCAAGATACAAGTCTGTGAGCCAATGGGAATTAAAGCAGCCTTTTTGAAGCAAATTTCTGGATATGTATATAGCCAGATTAATTAATTTTGTCCATTTTCTGATGAGGTAATCATCGTAAGATAACTAGATACGAAATGCAACAATTGCATGACCAGCTGGCAACTTGAGATGGCTAAATGTCCAGCTATATTGAAAACGTACCCCTTTTCTTTATCCCTTTTTAGCAGGCTGCTGATACAGTTGAAAACAAACATAACTTCCTTCACCAACATTGCTAAGCAGGCAGTTACTACATCTGGATAGAGTCATATGCACACATACAAATAACTTCCTTCCTTTCTTCTAGACTCTTACTCTTTCTTTCACTCATATGTGCCAGGATTTTTACAGTTGAACTCTTGAAACTTCAACTTTCACCTTAGTTTTCTGTATTATTATATTGTTATATTAGGTTCCTTAGAGCATTTGTGTGTCTCTGTGGTAATGTATTTTGTTGTTGCTTTCTATAGTGAGCAGTGATTATGCCTTGAAAGAAACATTTGGTAAATTCAGTCATTTTGTTTATGCTTTTTTTTATTATAATCTACTGTCTCCTAAATTCTGGTAGCAAATTTTAAACTGAAGCTGAAACAAACCCTGTATTTACCAAAGGTTTCATTCAAGGCCTAATGTTTTATATGCAGACTAGGACCCACGTTCAGTTAGCATTACAAATTTAGGTGTAAATGTACATGCTTCATTCAAAAATGACTTGATAAATGTGATAAAAATTACTGTTTTGGACTTATCAACAGTAAAAGTTTGGATTCATTTATGCCGCTCCCAACAGCAATTACTGGCATTGTTTGCATACATTTGCTGTGGAAAGCTAAGTACGAAAGAACATAGTTAACAGCCTTTTTTTCTTTCTTTTTTTTTTACTGATCTTAACTTGTCTCAATTACTGTGCAAGAGAACTATATTGCATGCACAATAATCAAGACAAGTGACTTTTCCACTCATAGCTATTCCCCAGCAAATGTATGCAAACAATGCCAGTAATGGCTGTTGTAATGTGAATGAATCTGAACTTTCATGTTGAAACAGTAGATTTTATCAAATTTATCAAGTCATTTTCGAATGAAGCATGTACATTTACACCTAAATGTAAATATTCAGGAAATTTTTATTGCAAACTGAGCATGTGTCTTAATCTGAAAATTAGCCAGCATAATCACTACTACTACTACTACTACTACTAAAGAAACCAACAATGAAAATACATTACCATTGTGTCATATAAAGATGTAGTTTTCAACACACTGTACATTTTAATTTAATCATTAAACAAGGCCAATATAGACCCCAACCAAAACATATCAATATATGGTGTGAATGAATGTTATAAGATAAATAACTCATAACTGATAACCTCCTAATCCACCATTTTGGAAAACATTCATTTAAACAATTGAGACAAAAAGACAAGTTAATGAAACAAGATAATCCTAAATATATGCAACAACCCAAGGGTCAAAGAATTGCTACTTATCAAGATATATCATTTCTGTAACTATATCTCTGGCAAAGAAGCAAGGAATCTTAAATTTTGTCGAATCTATCCAAACACTAGTCTTAGTTGAATCTCTTTCCCAATTTCGACATTCTTCAAAATGCAAAAGTTGTGGTGATTTAATTTCTAATGATTGCCAGAACATATACAAAATACTGCAGCTAACACAATGCTACGAATGTGCCAGAACACGTTTCTAAATGACGTTAAATGATTTGACTCATTTAGGGACGTTAAATGTCACCACGTCAAACCCTTTTCTTGATAATTCAAATAAGTGTGATTAACCATTAATTCTATATTTTAGGAATTCAAAGAGTTATTAAAATGTCTGAAAAGTATAAAAATGTTTATCAGACAAAAGAAAACTTTTTGCATGTCTTTTTGAGATTAACAGAATTTAAGTAATGCTAGGTTTTAAGTGCTTGTGCACTGATGGGAAGACACCATGTATAAAAACAAAAGGCGACCAGTATCAGATTAACGTTGGTAATCTCATGAAAATCAGTGTTTGTTTGTAGCACCCCTAGAAGACATTAATCAAATGTTGGTTACCCAAAAGTATTTGAGGGAGACGGCAGGGGAGTTGCTTAAGGTTGACAATCAGAGTATCAGCTTTTTACTTCTACTACCTGGAAAAAGTTATCAAAGTGCTCACTCACCCCACTTTCATTTCTACTGATTGTCATGACATGCCAGTGACAAGATGTTTTCATCAAAATGTCTGGTGATGGAACACAGCACAGGGAGAAGTAGATTCATGCCTTTCTTAACAGCAGCAGTTCAGAGTGAACATAAATAATCTCAGCTGTAATTCAAAGTAATTTCACAGATTCCATTTTCAATGTCAACAACCATTATGCTGCAACACCTCTTTGGAGGAGCTTATAATTGCTATCAATCCCAAGGGAAGATGACAGTTTTTTTTCAAGGAATTACATGCACAGGAGCAAAACTTCCCCAGCTCATTTTTAAATTTTTATTTAAAAAAAAAAAAAAAAAAAAAGGTAAGGAATTACACAAATCTAGACACACCCTCTTGACAACACCTCAAGAATCTAGTAATAAGATGGGGGTCCAGAATGGCTGGTGTTGAATGAGAGCAAATAAGCAGCTTAAGCTTTTTAATGATAACACTTTTCACCTTCTGCTAATCTGGCATCTTCAAGTCAGGATGAAAAACAAAATTGTTTTTTTTACAACTATTTACATTGTTCGAACTGTTCTCATCTTTATTGTCATATTCACAATGTTTCAGCTGTTGTATGCTCCGGCCTTCTTCAGGTGACACACGGAATTTCAAACCAAACCCTTTATTTCGTCCACTAAAGTAGATTGTTCTAGTTCCACATGCCATGCCCTTTCTGGATATTTTAGTTTCAGTTATTTCCCTTTAGTAACTCAACTCTCCAAGTTCTTGTTCACCTCTGCTGTGGCCAGGGATTGAACTCGCAACTCTTTAGGTCAAATCACTGGATTACTTCAACCAACATTTTTAAAAAATGTAAATAGTTACAATAACTCATCTCAGAAATATAGACGTTTTTTTTTGTTTTTTTTTTTATTTATTAAAGCCTTTAATAACCGGTGGATTTGAAATAAATTCATTCTGAGGAGATCTCCATTTATTCTCACTGTTAGCTTGTATACCACATTGTGCTGTTATTGCTTCCATGATGATATTATGTATGAATCTGGTCTTGGGTTTATTATAGAGAATTTTGAGATAAGCATATTCTGAATGCATTTTCTTGTTGGATTAATTAGTTTCTCTCCTGGCATTTAGACTGGCATTTGTTAAGTTGAAATTGTGGCCAGATGTGTTACAGTGAATTACTAGTGTAGTTATGCAGCATATATGTGAGATTTATATAGTGTTTATTTTGAGAGAGGGTGTCTAGATTTCATTAATGTGTTCTGGTAATGTTGCAAAGAATCAATAATTTTGATGAGATTAACAACATCAAAAGTTTATATAAGAATTGCAGAGATGTTGCATAAGAAAACCTTGAATGCACTGGTAGTTCACGGTAACATATCTGACCACAGTTTCAACTTAAATATCAGTTTGATCAGGAGAGAAAAGGATTTACTGAGAATGTATTGAGAACGTGCTGATGTCACAATTCTCA